>OZ018391.1:30909598-31414365 GCA_963969525.1 Ontholestes murinus
TTCCTTTAAACATCCATAATTCATATTTAAAGTTACGAGTGCGTATGGTGATATATACATTATTTTTAGACAAAGGTGTGAAAAATGTTTGAATATTATGTTTAAGTTCGCGGAGTGTTTCTAACGTGTTCAGTGACTAATCATTAGTATAAATACTGAGTATTAACATAACGAGGTCAGTAGTCTATGAACTATCGTCGATCAAACGATTCGGAAGAAATTGTGAAGTATGGAGAAAATAGAGTTCCGCGCCTTAAAAAACAAGGAAAACGTGTTCAAACCATATTGGAAGAGATGTCGCGCGACATGTCGTCTTCTTGTCCAAGAAAAAACGGGGTATAAAAGTGGCACAATCTCTTTAAACTAGGCAGGGAATCGATTGAAGACGATTCCCAACCTAGGCGATTTGTTGAGGTCACACTTCAGATCTCATCGAAAAAATCAAAAAAATTGATATTGAAGGATGCACGTTTGAAGAAAAAAACTCGCAGAAATTATTGTAGTAGTATCTCACACAGCAGCGCGCCGATTGTTCGTATGTATTTTTGAACGAGTATAATGAAGGCAAGGGTGGTTTTTTGGATGAAACTTGGGTTCATCACTATGAATCTGAGTCTAAGCAAGATTCCACACAATGGTATAAAAAGGGTACACCCCCGCCTAAGAAATTCAAGGAGTCGCAGTCGGCGGGGAAGCTCATGGCAATAGTTTTCTGGAACGCAGAATAAATTGCGTTGATTGATTATAAGGAAAAAGTTTTTTTCTATAACAGGAGAATGTTACACTTCTGTTTTAGAGTGTTAAAAGAGGCTATCAGAGAGAGAAGAGGAAAATAAACCAAAGGTGTCCTGCTCTTGCACGATAATGCTCCTGTTCATAAGGTCGAGTTGCGTTGGCTGCTTTATCTAAGGTGGGCTTCAATACTATTGATCACCCACCTTATCCCTCAAATTTGGCTCCTAGCGGCTATTATCTCTATTATTGAGTACGGTGTTACGTTGTTCAATATATTAGAGAACAATACAGCTTTTGTACTTGTAGATAATCACGTTTTGACCGCATAAATTAATGATATAGCTAAAGAATGAATAAAAATCAATTGTCTATAAATATTTAAAGATCACGTGTGTCCCATATATGTATTTCATTTATAAATGTATTTAAATTGATGAAAAGTTAGAAAGAAGCACATCCCCTGCCTTATATTAGGTTTAATTCATTTCTATTTTTGATCTAAATATCGAAGTTGTTGATCGAAATTATTTATAAACATATTGATTAAGGTTTTTTATAGCCTTTTATCAAAATTGTTCTTGTAATCAACGGCAACTATCTACTGTTGTTCAAATGTCTGAGTGGATGAAATAAATTAATGAATGATGATTTCAGTGTGTTTTAGTTTGGGGATTATCAAGGGGTTACGAAGGATACACACTTGGTTTAGGTTTTCATTGTTATATGGGTTTTGGAAAAAAAATTATTTAATAGATATTATTTTTGTAAATTGGTAAAAGAGAGTATTGAAAGGATTTAGAGGATGTCGAATTTTAGTTAGAATAAGAAGAATCGAATGCATCACATTCAAACTTCAGAAAATTATAGTGAAAATATTAAAATCTAAAACTGGTTTATAATAAGACTGAACATCATTTGGTTTCTGTTTGCTTAAAACTTCATAGCTTTAGCACTGGTTGCTTTTTAAGAGAGGTACCTTTTTATTATCAGAATAAACATGTGAACATTTTACTCCCAATTCTCCGACATTGGTGGATAAATTTTGAGTATTAACCCTTGTTACAGTAGTGCTATCGAAATGAAATTGATTTTGAAGAAGTGGTCACTATCAAAAGTTAATATTAATTTCTTAGTTTTACGTCCCACTATTTTAAAAACTCCTTTGCCTACCCAATTGTCTATACATTTAATTTTATATTCGGTTATTATTAGTGGAAACCGAACATATAATATGTCACTCAATAAGTGCCCCACATACAAACATTGTTGACATACCCATTTGATTTCCGGGTACTACTAATCTTCAAACAGTACGTGTCAAAATTTCATGGGATTCTGACCGTTAAATTAGAAGTTACATTCATTTTAGTTACCCCGGTTTTGTCATTTTTAAGACAATGGATAGAAAGGAATTTCGTCTGTAGATTAAACACTGTTTTTCTAATGGGGAAAAATACTGTTGGAGCTAAACAGTGACTTGATAAGCATTTTGGGGACTCTGTACCAGGGAAATCAACTATTATTAATTGGTAAGCTCAATTTAAACCCGGTTGTACAAGCACTGATGATGCTGAACGCTCTAGTCACCCAAAATCAGCAGTTGTTCCAGAAAACATAAAAAATGAAAAGAGTTTTAAAAGACCGTAACATGAAGTTTTGTAAGATAGCTGACACCTTGTAGATATCAGAATGTAGTGTCTGCAATTTTAGAAGAAAATTTAGGCATGACCAAATTGCTTTCGAAGCGGATGCCGCGTTTATTAATACCGAACCATAAACAACAACTCGTCGAAAATTGAGAGTGCTGTTTAAAGCTGTTCAAGCAAAATAAGAAGGACTTCTTGCATCGGTATGTGACAATTGATGAAGTATAGATTCACTACTACACGCATCAATCGAATCAAAGAGATCGTCAGTTGAGTGGACAGCAGCCGGTAAAAGTCATCCAAAGTGACCGAAAACTCAAAAGTCGGCTGGCAAGGTTAGACGAAAAAATCTGAAATCTGAAAAAAGAGAGAAATTTTCTACCAGTGAAGAAGTAAAAGATGCAGTTTCAGCGTTTTTTTGTAGAGAAGGATTTTTAAATTCAATTGTAAACATTATTTATTTTTGATCACTAGACATGAAAAATTTCTAAAAAGTACATGAGATCCCCAAAATATTTGGAAAATGTTAAAACCTTTTATCAAAACATAAATGTTTTGAAGAATTTTTCTAAAAGGTTGAAAATTAGGCTAAAATTTGAAGAAGAAAAAATCACAATGTATGTTCAAAGATACGTCAATTAATTACGTTATATATGTTTTCAATTTTATGGGTGAATTGAGGACGTTTCAAGAGATGTATCAAAATTCAGCATTACTGATAAGCAAAGTCCATGATATTTGCTAAATTTTCACACTTTATTTTAAAAGATGGTATCAAAAATCTTATGAGTTTTTCTAATAGAGAAAGCCTGACTTACGAACGAAATTGAATTAATCGAATTAAATTTTTTTAAGAAGACTATCAGGGTGAATTTATAATTTTTGTTTTTATTAAGTGTGTTATGCTGTAAAAAAATACTTATAGAAGTAATTGTCACGCAATTATTTTATTTTATGTCGGAAAATATATTTTTTTTTAAACAATTGCTAACTTCACGACCGTAAAAATATCAGCAAAAAACAATGTAATTTAATATTAATAACAATAATAAACAAAAGAAGTAAAGATTTGCCATTTATACTGATTGGCTTACTAAATTATAGTAGATATAGAAAAAAAAACGAAGAGTAGTTTCGATGACAGACAATAATTAGTACAAAAAAAGGTTTTCTTTTAATACTCTGCAAATATTTGCCATGTTTATTGATTAGCTAAAATTGAATGCTATAAAAAACTGAGTGTTATTAATATGAAGAAGGATATTAAATTTTGCGATAAATATTTACGTCAAATGACTGATAAGATCAACATTAACCAGTTAACTGAGTTTGTCGAGTATAATCGTCATCGATCGAATTTTGTGACACAGAAATTTGCAGGACAGTGCGACACATTGAACTGGGTAACATATTTTATTAGGTGTGTATAGTTGTGGGGTGTTACTTTTGACCAGTTGAATTTCTGTGTCACAAAAATCGATCGATAACGAGTATACCAGTCAAACTCAGTCAAAAAACAATGTAATTTAATGTAACATAGAGAGGTTCTCAATGGGGATCTCGGAAACTATAAAGAAAGCAGTGTAGATTCACGAGACGAATAAAATTCCACTTTCAAAAAAGTCAAGAGTAACCATGAGTTACCTAGTTACCCTTTCCTCATTTAACCGTTTCTCTATCTCTTATAGTTTTCGAGATCCACATAGAGAACATCTAAAAAAACTCACCCTGTATAGTCATGTTTTTTACACAAAAGTAGTTACTAAAAGAGATTACATTTGCTAATTGCAGAGAGGCAAACTGTTTATTATATATTTCATAACGACTATATTGTTTGTTGCTAGTGATACATTTGAAAATACTTTAATTCAAAATGAAGAAAATAGTTGACATAAACAAAAATTTATTTTACACAATTACTATACATTTATGAAAACTTTCTGAAATCAAACATAACGATGCTACTTCAAATTTTTTGTGCATTAAAATCTTAAAATACGCCATAATTTATACACATTCTTATAAGACGCATGATTTATATTTGAAAAATGTTTATAATAATAAATTCAAAAAAATATACAACCCACGCATAATCATAAAAACAATGTTCAGAAGTACTATCAACGAAATGTGTAGTTACTTATATTATAAGTAAATTATCTCAGTTCCTTGCATAAGAAATCGTGTATACCTTACCGTAACGTATAATTATTTAAGTTACGGTTTCCAGCAAAAATATTCCAGTTAAGTGGTAAATACCGTTAAGGTAAATGTAGGGCTATTGGATGTGTTCGAAATTTAAAATTGACCGTAATAATGCGTATTCATAAATCAATTTTCAGTAATGGCTGTGCAATATATTTAAAACAATGATGTAAGTAATGGAAACCATCTGCATATTGGAAAGTGGGTTAGATTACGTTTACGTTTCAAATCAATGTAAATGCTAAATTTGCGGCAGGTGCGTAAATAAGGTAGTATAATGTGAAGGCGCAAGGGGAACATTTTCCCTCCTTTCACATTCAACAGGTAGTGCACGAACGTAGCATTGATCTGACGCAACATTTGAACGTATTAAAATATAAATACCTAATTCGGCATAGCAAAGGGCCCCTATCATCGATAGCATTCCTGAGAGTATCCACACAATAATCGCCTGTCCCACTGATCCAGAATACCGCAAAACACCCTTCGGAGAAACAAATATTCCAGATCCAATTATGATTCCGACGATAATCGCCACACCGTCGATAAGGGCTAATTCCTTTTTCATCTTCACCCCCGGAGATGTGGACAGCGATGACTCACTATTAGTCTTTTTACCCATTTTATTTGTAATCAATGTCTCGTTCACTACACAAATTTGTTAAATACGATAGAAAAGTGTGGAATTGAGCAGCCGTCACATTTCCGACCCACGTGTTCGCACTGTGTATAGCATGCTGCAATACCGCACACGAGGCTCTCGCCAACGGAAACCGTCCCCACTCCTTTCTGCCGCTACGGTCGCGTCTTCGTGGTGGAAGTTCGCCGGTTTGAACTCCCAACTTCTGCGCTGGCTTTCATTCAATAGTCATAGTAATACCTATTGTATCTAAATTTGCAATTTGCCCCTAGCATCCTGTTGAATTAGATCAATTTGAGAGCCGTTCATTGAAACGGCGATAAATAGCCGGATGATTACTCGTTATTATGACACAGCGTTACAAACATGACACCCTATTGCTTATACTCCTGCGATCTTTAAATGATGGTAAACATAAAACACCGCCTATTTATACTAATCCTTCCAATCGCACATGTTCGAATATGAAAGTACAGCTGTGATAGTAATGTCAGTATGTTAAGGACGCACACTCCCCGATAGAAAGAAATAAGAATGAACAGTAATTACTTAACAAATTCATCTAATTATTTTATGCAAAATAATTTATTTCTATTATTTTATATGTAGTAATTATAGAAACAGCAATATAGCCTCACATATATTCCCTTAGCACTAAAACATTTTTTTCTGCAAACATTCTAAGTTTAGCACTTGCTTGTTTATAAAAAATATTAAATTACATGATATAATTTCCTTTGCGAACGGACAAAAAAGGATTATAAAAAATTAATTACTCAGAAGATCCAGAAAAAAATCTTGGGAGATACTTAAATTATGAATATGGAAAATTCCGAATTTCGAATATATGAACTCAGGAAGATAGAAGCCGTGGAGATCTATAGCCAAAACACATCCCCTCAATTTTCTGCCGAAAAAAAATATTGTAATTAAATTAGACCGCACGTGGTATGCCACTGTATAAAACAACCACTCATCATACTAAAAAATCGACAGGCGTTGGATTACATAACTAATAGCTGCGGTCACATGAGTTAAATCTCTTTTAAATATAAAATATAAGCTCTCCAACTGAGATAGATCAAATTCTAACAACGCCGGCAAAATGCCTCAGCTGTGATAAGATAGAATCAATTTTATCACCTGATATTAATAATCAAGAATTTGTCTTTTCTAGTATGGACAAGGAATTAAGATCACGCTGAAAATATTAAGATCACGCTGAAAATATAGCTTTAATAGAGAATTTTGGAAAGTTCTCAGTATGCTACGCTAGAAAAATTAATTTCTGAAACATTAAATATTTTCAAGAAAGACTTGCTACTAACCATAACCCATAACACACATAACATACACGATGTAGAGGATAAAAATAATCAGGAATAAGTACATTAATCAAAAATCCCTTCATACAAAGAATATCAAAAACAACGGTTTCAGAGGACAATCTAAAGATGTATGAAGGTAATGCCAAAACGACATTTAAATTGGTTGTCATGTATTATTAAAAAAACGGAACTAATGCAACAGAAAGATTTATAGTATTGTAAGGTTGTTGCACGTTATACGGGTGTGTAAATAATTGCAAATGATTTATTGAAGTCAATTAATATTACCAGCACGTATTTATATCTGACACTTATATCTGACACTTATATTTGACACCTGTTTTTTTTTTATTTCGATCCAGTCGGCACGTCCATGACGCTTCCCTTCTCCCCACGCGTCTCGTGACACTGCCCCCTCCCTAAGCATGTTTCGTCCCGAAATGAGTCCTCCGGCACCTTATGACGATACCTGCACTGGGACCCCTTTGTACATTTTGACGTTCGAAATAGCAGTCTATGGGCTTCTCATGTCGTATACCACTGGAATTATAACAGCATACCAAAATCTCGATCCCAGAATTGGCAAAAAGGACTTCCACCATGCTTCTGATTGTTCTCCAGTCCAATTGGTCCAACCCACAAGCTAGTTTCGGTATTGCCAATTTCTTGATACCCTCACGTAGAAGTGAATCCCTTAACTCATTTAATGATAGCCATACATCCCTGTAGGTTGGCTTCTGATGAGAGTACTTCTTCATTACCAGATAGTAAATGATCCTTTTCGGTAGGTGGCTACTAACATCTAGGTGGACTATGCTTCCGACTTTAAGACATTGAGTGCGTAGTTCCTCCAACCTTCCAAATTTCTTCCTGAAGACGCTAGCAATTCCTCGTGACATCTTTAAATCCTGGGCCACACACTGGGCAAGACAATAGTCCGAAGGTACTTGGAATAGATCTCGTTGTTCTTCTCTCGTTACATCAAAACGACTCTTACGTTCATCAGAGTGCTGAACCATGAAGTCTTCAAATGCTTTTTCGTCGCTTTGTTCAACCACCGCACAAATCGCTGCGCCATCTTCTTCGCCAGCATAAGGAGTCAGACGATTGAAATGGACAACTCTTGGTTTTCCTCGGGGTGGTTTTTGAATCCTGTATACGATGTCGTTGATTTTCTCTATTATCTGGTATAGTCCATCCATGATGTTTGCAATTTTGGGGAGAGACCTCGGCGTCTTTGTGGGTTAAATAACTCATCTCCATCTTTATAACCACTGTGATCCGTTTTTAGGTGATAATTCTCTTTCATTAGGTCGCTAGCACGTTGGATGTTGGATCGCACATGATTATGGATTTCATCCATTTTTCGTCTCAGGTCACTCACATAGTCTTCCCCTGCCAAATCTTCTCCCGGAGGGCAGCCGAACTTTAAATCACATGGAAGTCGTAGATCTCGACCCATGACGATGCTCGCTGGAGTCTGCCCGGTTGTTTCGTGTACAGCCGATCGATACGCCAGCAAGAAAAGATGGAGATGTTGGTCCCAGTCTCTTTGATGGTCAGAGACTACTTTTGACAAATAGCGATTGATGGTCCTATTCATTCGTTCCACCATACCATCTGACTGTGGATGCAGAGCTGTTGTCCTTGTCTTATGAATCTTAAGGATTTTGCATACCTCTTGAAAAAGATTCGATTCGAAATTTCTTCCTTGGTCAGAATGTAGTTCTAAGGGAACGCCGAAACGACATATCCACTCCTTAATTAGTACTTCCGCTGTTGTTGAAGTCTCTTGATAGGCATCCACCCATTTACTGAAGTAATCCATTACCACCACGATGTATTTATTTCCTTGGTGAGACTTGGGTAATGGCCAGCGACATCAATTGCGATTCGCTCAAAAGGACTATCAACGTTGTACTGACGCATAGGTGCTTTCCTTCGTCGTTGTGGACCGTTACTTGCTGCACAAATCACACATTTCTTGCACCATTCCCTGACCTCTACCTTACAGTTCACCCAGTAGAATCTCTCCCGAAGTTTGTTTAAAGCCTTTGACATACCCAGGTGTCCACCGGAAGATCCACTATGAATCTCTTTCATCACTTCAGGTATTCTACTCTTTGGAATTATAATCTGCTTTCGTTCTTCGCGCCCTTCTGAATCTTTGAATATGCGTTTAAGCAGTCCCTTGTCCAGTACAATAGAATCCCACTGAGCCCAGTATGACTTCAATTCAGGCGAATATTTGGAGACTTCATCCCATGTTGGCCTGGTTCCACTTTCCTTCCATGTCATCAGGGGCTTTAGAACAAGGTCGTCGTCTTGGTCCTGCCGGATTTCTTTTAAATTCCAGTCATCGCTTTCTACAGCTGTTCGAAGTACTTGACTTTCCTTTGATTCTGCGTTGTTACAGTGCTTGAATTTTCTGGGCATGGCCTTGGCGACAAAGCATCTGCATTCCTGTGGATCGCTCCAGCTCTGTGTTCAGTGTCAAAGTCAAACTCCTGAAGTCTTTCCAACCATCTTGCGACTTGTCCTTCCGGATTCTTGAACTGAAGAAGCCATTTAAGAGCAGCATGATCGGTTCTCAATAAGAATTTCCTTCCATATAAATATTTATAGAAGTGTTCTACTGATTTGACTACTGCAAGCAACTCTTTCCTCGTTACGCAGTAGTTCCGCTCCGGCTTGGATAAAGTCTTGCTAAAATAGCTAATCACTTTTCCTGTCCATCCTGTATTTGTGATAAAACAGCTTCAATTCCTACATTACTTGCATCGGTATCCAACAAGAACCTTCCCTCTGACAACGGATAACTTAGAACTGGTGCGCTGGTAAGTGCGTTATTCAGTTTTTGGAACGCCTCCTGACATTCCCCGTTCCAGAAGAACCGTTCTTTTCCTTCAGTGAGGCGGGTTAATGGTTTAGCGATGTTTGAAAATCCCGCAACGTAACGACGGTAATATGTGCATAATCCAAAAAAAATCCGGAGTTGGTGTAAATCCTTTAGAACTGGCCATTCCCTCACCGTTGAGATCTTTTGGCCGTCGACTGCAATACCTTGGCTTGAAACAATGTGTCCTAGGTACTGTGCACCTCTTTCTCCTTCGGGCTGAGTTTCAGTCCAGAATCCCTTAATCGTCGGAACACCTCTTCTAAGTTCTTCATGTGGTCTTCGAAGGATTTTCCCATTACGATTATATCGTCGAGGTAAACCAAACATGTTTTCCAAGATAGTCCTGTTAGTACCGTCTCCATTAGTCTCTCGAACGTCGCGGGTGCATTACATAGTCCAAATGGCATAACATTGAATTGCCATAATCCATTGCCTACTGTAAATGCTGTTTTTTCTGTCCTCGGGAGCTACTTCAAATTGCCAATATCCGCTTTTAAGATCCAGTGTGGAGAAAATAGTAGATCCAGCCAAGGTATCCAATGTGTCGTCAATTCGGGGTAAAGGATAACTGTCCTTTTTGGTCACATTATTTAGTTGACGATAGTCAACACAGAAGCGAGTTGATCCGTCCTTCTTCTTTACCAATACCACTGGCGAGGCCCACGGACTACTAGATGGTTCTATAATGCCCTCGCTCCCCATGTCCTGCACAATCCTATCAGCTTCCTCCCGCTTCGCCAGTGGCAGTCTTCTGGCTGTCTGCCTAATCGGTCGAGAATTTTCGGTATTAATTTTATTTTGAACGATATTGGTTCTTCCTTTTTGTCCAATATCAAATACGTCTTGGTATTCCATGATCAACTTTTTTACTTTTTATCTTTTAGTTGGATTACAATCTTGGGTCGAAAGGGAAATCAACTTTTCTAGTTCCGGGTAACTCATTTCATTGTTTTTATTCTCTGCTGTGGTTTTCCGCAATATCGATGAAGCAGCAGAACAATGTCCTAGCAGCACTCCCTTCCTCAAATGAACAGAGTAATAGTTAGTATTCATTATTCTAACTAATATATTGTTATCGGTGCAAACGAGTGTTTTTCCTATTGCTACTCCTCGTCCCAGTTTATCGTCATCAACGATAGGTTCACAGATCATAATGTTTTTGTGATGGGATGCTTCTTCCAATTGGCCCTCAATAATTACTTCACTTCTCTCCGGAACTGATGTTTCCGTTGGAAGGGTTACCCGGACTCTACCAATATTCCGTCTGTGGAGTACCACCTCCTCTCCATTAACTTTTAGGATTCCATTCTTAAGATCCAACAGGAAGCCATCATGAATACTAGTCATGATGTCCATACGGAGAATTAATTCGTCTTCAATGTCAGCTACTATGAGTTGGTGTTGGAATGATGTGTTCCCTATGGTAATCGTGGATTTTATTTCACCATGAATATTAGCAGGTTCTCCTGTTGCTGTTCGTAATTTCCAGGTCGTTAGTCGTACATTTTGCGGTTTTGACACAATATCAGGTCTTATAATTGTCCTAGTAGCACCCGTGTCTAGTAGCAGTCGACAAGAGTTTCCATCAATGTTTCCATCCACAAAAACCGTATCGACGTGGTGTGACAAGTATGCTACTTTTGCAGTTTTTCTAGGGATGTTTTTGAGCCGAAGGACACCCCCTGAGGTCGGCTTGTTCTAGTTTTCCGACTTTTCATTGGTGCGATTTATTGATCTTTCTCTGCACCGACGTTGTATATGACCGTGTTTTCCACATTTCCAGCATTCTACTTTCTTCCTGTTTGCTAACGATTCCTTGATGATATCTTGTATCAATTTTCTAAGATCATCCAATCCTTCTCGTGAATCTTCCATTTTCCGAACACGGCCTTGACTCCTAACTGTACTTTTCGCTGCTTCTATCTCGAGCGCACGAGACAGTGCGTCTACTAATTTAATTGGTCGAGCGAGTATCAATGCCTGATGTATGTCTTTATCCTTCAATCCATCTAAAAATGCCTGCACAGCTAATGTTTCCAAAATGTTCTCTGTTGCACCAGGATACGCCATTCGTGTTAATCGAGCTCTATCTGCTTCAAATTCTTGCAAACTCTCATCAGATTTCTGGCAGCGATTTTTAAGCTGTGGATGGTACACGTGTTCAAGGTGTGTTTGACCATACCTTATTTCCAGATGCTTGATTAATTGGTCGTAATTCATCTCACCCTAGGACACTCTCTGCAAGACATTTGTTGCATCCCCACGCAGTGTTAGAATTAAAGCTGTAGCTTTCTCTGGTGCGTTCCATCCATTGGCTGATGCTGCCTTAAATTGTCTAAGGAAATTATTCCAAGAAGTTTGGCCATCAAAATTAGGTGGTTTCATTTTTATCGAGTGGACAGGATAATTTTTTATGTCATTTAATTCAATTCCTCCGAAATTTCTTTTTATTTCCGTTAATTTTTCTTCCATATTCCTAGAAATTTCCAGCATTTCTTGTTTCATTGTATCGGAATTTTCTGTCATTTTCTTATATATTTTCTTTTCCACGAGTTCCGAATTTTCATTAATTTTATATTCAATTTCGATAATTTTCCTTGAATTTTCTAGAATTTTTCTTCCAGGTTTCTAGAAATTTCTAGCATTTCTTGTTTCATTGTATTGGCATTTTCCGTTAATTTTTCTTCCAGATTCCTAGAAATTTCCAACATTTTCTGTGTCATTTTATCGGAATTTTGCCTCAATTGCTCCATAATTGATGCTGTGTCGCCTCCGATATCAAACAAAAATGTGTCTGGATCACGGCCTTCTTCTTGCAGCGCTTCCTTAAGTCACTGTTGTAACACACTCTTCTTGCCGCTCGTATCTAATCCCCGTTCTTCCAGTTGCACTTTTAATTCAGCCACTTTTAGGTCCGTTATTGTAACGCACTTCGCCATTTTGTTTGCAATTTTTCACACCCCACACCTGACACCAATGTAACGTTTTTGCACGTTATACGGATGTGTAAATAATTGCAAATGATTTATTGAAGTCAATTAATATTACCAGCACGTATTTATATCTGACATTTATATCTGACACTTATATCTAACACTTATATCTGACACTTGTTTTTTTTTTATTTCGATCCAGTCGACACGTCCATGACGAATCCCTTCTCCCCACGCGTCTCGCGACAGTATAAGGTTGTCGGAAAAGTCTGACGCATTATTGCAGCAGATAATGCTAGCACATTTTTTGAACTACTAGTAAATCGTATCTATTTTTTGGTTATGTCATTCGACAGCTGTGGGTTGTAGCTTCATTACAAAAAAAAATATGTGTTTTTTGAGTTTTGTATATTTTACAAAAAGTTAAAGATAGAAGACAAAACTGTGCATTTTCGCCATATTTTACTCTATTGCTTCCGTAAAGAGAAGATTGCGCGACAAGCCTGTGAAAAGTTGCGTAATGTTTACGGGGACAATGCTCTACAAGAGCGTCAATGTCAGCGGTGGTTCTCTAAATTCCGTGCTGGTGATTTTAATGTCAACGATGCTCCTCGGTCAGGGAGGCCAACCGAGGTTGATGATGACCAAATAAAGGCACTATCGAGTCAAACTCACGTTACACGACTCGGGAGATTGCAGAAACATTAAACATCCATCATTCAAGCGTTCACGATCACCTACAGAAACTGGGATACACAAGCAAACTCGATCTTTGGGTTCCTCATGAACTTAAGGTAATTCATTTTACAGCGCGCATAAACGTCCACGATATGCCCATTAAACGTGAGGAAAACGATCCTTTTTTAAAGCGAATAATAACTTGTGATGAAAATGGATTGTTTACAACAATGTGGTGCGCAAACGGTCTTGGTCCGGACGTAGTGAATCGTCAAAAACGATTGCGAAGGCAGACATTAATCAGAGGAAGGTTATACTCTCAGTGTGGTGGGATTTTAAAGGTGTCGTATATTTCGAGCTCCTACCAAGGAATCAAACAATCAATTCGGATGTGTACTGTCAGCAATTGGATAGTTTGAAGGAATTAATCATCCAGAAACGCCCAGAGCTCGTTAATCGTAAAGGAGTTATGTTTCATCAGGACAAAGCGAAACCACATACGAGTATGAAATTGATGGACCTTGGATGGGATGTTTTGCCACATCCAGCATATTCGCCTGACCTTTCATCATCAGATTTCCACCTGTTTCGCTCTCTTCAAAACTCTTTGCATGATTTTATTTATTTCAGATGATGCTGTAAATTAGCACCTTATTCAGTTTTTTGCGGATAAAGGCAGACCCTTCTATGAACGAGGAATTATGAAACTCCCTGAAAGATGGCAAAAGGTTATCGAACAAAAGGGCAATATATCATTGATTAATCTTTGTACTTTAAATAAATAAATTACATTTGAATAACAGAAAAAATACGTCATGATTTTTCCGACAATCCGATAGAATCTGTGAAACCAAAATACGAAGGTGCGGAGTATACTTCATTTAAGTTAGGAATACCATTAGAATTAATGGACACTGTATATTCTGGCCTCGAGACGCGTTTATCAACAAGTTTTACTTCCCAAAAAAAGTTGAAAATTTTCGCCCCAACCATCAACAAAAAGTTCGATCAGTAAATCATATTGCGGAATCCAGGGATTCCATCCAATGTGTTTTCATTAATAAGGTTGTGATCTTACGTTCCCTAAGACTCGAAATAAAATTATTTTGAAGTAATTGTAGATGTAATATTTCCTTCTTCTTCTATGGAAAATGGACGAATGATATATTTCGCAATAATTCCACACATTGACTTTTTCTGGATGATGGGTGTGAAGTGATTCCATCTAATGTGGATTAGTTTCCGACCAATATTGTGACAGTTGATAGTGCTATTTAAACAGAAGGTAACTTCGTCTGGAATACAATGAGGTCTCCATAATAACCATTTTGTTCAATAGCGTCCTTCATAATTTCGCAAAATTGCACATCTATCAAAATCATCTTCGGGTAATTCATGTACCGGATGAATTTTATAAGGGTAAAACTATTTTTTAAGATCTCATTAACGGAAGTTATCGACATGTTGTTAGCCCGTGCCAGTTATATTAAAGCCTTTTTAGGTTGTTAATAGATTGTTCTTCATTTGTAAGAGTTTCTGTGGTTTTGAACTGATCTAGTTTCAGTTACTGATACTGTAGACTGGCAAATAAGATTACGATTTAGAAGTACATCGTCAAATAAATGACATACTTCTAGTTGTGTGCGTTTCTTATCGCCATATTCAATCATTATGAGGATTTATAGTTTTTCACTTTTGACCAATCTCACCATGATTGGAAACCAATCAGTTCAGAAATACACACGTACAAGAAATAAACTAAATTGACAAGATATTAATTTAAATAAATTGTCTAGCCACCAAAAGTATAATCAAAATCAATACAATCGAGATTTTTTTAGATAGTAAACGAAATGGAAATTTTACACTGAAAATATAATATAACCAAAAATTAATGACTGCAAAGCACATTAATAGCTCAAGGAAAGTTATGAAATTAAAAATATCGAATTCCATTTAAAAAAATAACAATGCCATAAATCAAAATTTACTGACGTCATCTTTTTACGCCAAAAGTTAGATATGCAATATAGAAAAGAATTGATCTATGCACGGTTCTTCTATATTTCGAGGTACCTTGGCTCACTAAGAGCTTAATACAAAACTTAAAGCATTTGAAACCGCATTTAGTTTTAAATATACAAATTTGTAGGATTATTCCTTACCATGCTTGGGAGCCTGTGATGTCAATCCAGAATGGTTGCTGTATCATATTGTCGAATTGTTAATAACATCAAAATCGGGCAATAGCTTTCATCATTTTGTTACTAACTGACAGTCGCCCTTAAGTCCAAACGTGCTTGGTTAAAAATTTTGTGACCATCATATTATTTTCCTTGGATTTTCTACCTATAAATAATCCATTTTAGTATTTTCTGATATTATATCTTACATAATTTATATTCAACTGCACATTTTGATAAAATAGAAAAAATCCTTACAATTGTACTTAGTTTTGTTTTCTCTAAAACAAAAATTGTTTCACACTGCACTACACTGTTTTACCATTTTTTGCATTATTACTTAAAATAATAAGGCAAATTATTATTAAATTATACTACACCCGGTTTGAAACTGAACATCAGTTCACATAGAACTGATGTTTTCTTTGGCTAATTACTTGAAGTACTTTTATCTATAACATATCCTAGGTTAAAATCTACATCAGTAAAATCATTTATTACAAGATCTGAACTAAATCTAGTAATGAAATATCGCCGTCAAAATCTTCATACTTCCAAAGAACCTAAATACAGTTATTATTTAGGTTCTTTGGAAGTAATCGTCCGAGGCTCAATATTGAGGCTTCTACTTCGAATCCTTAAACCTTTTGCAGTTTAAACATTAATTTCCTTATTATGTCTTGTATGAATTCGATTTCCTTCTTTATACTCTCCGTCGAATGGGTTCCAAAGAACTAAATCCAGTTCTCTAGATTATTATGTTATAGTTATTCGTGTTTGCCAATCCAATCCCTGCTGCTTTGAAGCCACCCTTCAAGTTGTTTTTGATGATTTCTCATCTTAATTAATCGACACACGTTTTTAAGACTTTTTTCTAAGTATACTGTGATTGTAAGTAATTGAATTTATTTATTTATTTATTTATTGGTTCTTTATCAGACTTACTTTAAAAATATAATTCAAAAGCCATAATATATTAGCCAAGCTTCATTACCTAAACTTTGACACCAATTCGATTAATTTAATTGCTAGTTTTTTATCAAATCGACATCAACGAGTCCAAATCGATAATATAACATCGGATTATGTAGAAGTTAAGGCAGGTGTACCACAAGGATCAATATTGGGACCGATACTTTTTTCTATTTACACTTCTTCGCTTACAAGTATCTTGGATCACTGCACTGCAAACTTATATGCCGACGACACACAAATCTTATATACTTTTAAACCAAAAGGTACAGTATTGGCTGGTAGTTATATTTCGTCGGATTTAGAGCTCTCTCGTAAGCAGTATCTCTTAATTAATCCAAGTAAATCTTCAGCAATGGTATTTGGACCTTGTAGCTTACGCGATTCAGTAAAAATACAACTTAAAATAAAAATTGATGACACTGTCCTGCCATTTGTTGATTTAGTCTCCAATTTAGGTTTGACTATAGATACAAACTTGCGTTTCAAAATGCACATTAGTTAGTGCATTTCTAGATCTTTTCAGAGCTTAAAAATGATTTATTCCAGTAGATATTATTTAACTGTCAAAACGAAACGTATGCTTTGTGATACTCTAGTTTTGAGCCATTTTAATTTTGCGGATTTCGTTTATAATTCTTGCTTGAACCAAACAACAAAAAATCGTATTCAGAGAGTTCAAAATTCTTGTATGCGTTTAATATTTGGAATTCGGAAATATGAGCATATCTCCAATAAATTAACAGAGTTAAACTAGCTGAATATGTCAAATCGTCGTATTTTACATTGCTGTACACTTTATTATAAAATCATTCAATACCGCACCCCTCCGTATCTATAGAACAGAATAATTTTTCGCTCTGATGTACATAATATTAATGTGAGATTTAGAGGAATTATCTCACCGCCTTCTCACAGAACTGCATTATTTGAAAGCTCCTTTACGTATAATATTTATAAAATTTACAACAAAATACCGATTCATCTCAAAAATCTCACATTAAATCAATTTAAAAAAGAAATCAAAAATCGCTTGATGAGAAATGAGTTTTGAAATTAAAAAATATTGATATTGCCATATTTACCATTGTTTAATATGTATGCACATATGTATTTTTCTATGTGCATTATAACTTGTGTATACCGTAATTTACTATTGTTATTAACAGTAGGTTAAGTGGAAGAGCAGTTAATAGTGTAAAACTAACTGAACTTCGCCTACTTCTTATATTTTTATTATATTTAATTTCTTTTGAATTCAATAAAGACATTTATTATTATTATTATATGGTAATACAAATAATTTCGTCAGCAAGCTGAAAGGCAGAGTTTACTCTTGAAGAATGTTCTTCCACTCTAGCCTGTAGGTCCTCTCCTACACGATGTCATCATAAAACTCAGCCTTAGATACATAAATTCGGATCATCTACCAATATCGGTAGAAATATGGATGGGGAGAAAAAAAGAACAGCAGCAGGGGATAGACCTGTCGAAATTGGCAGACGGAGCAAAGGAAATTGAAAAAATGGGTAAACAATTGGAGAAGATCAAGTGGAGTGAGGTAGAAAATATGGAAGAGATGGAGGAGGTTATAGCAGGATGCGGAAGAAAAATAAAAAGGAGCAGCGGAGGGGGGTGCACATGGTTCGACGAAGAGTGTCGGGAGGCGAAGAGAGTAATAAGGAGGGCAGTAAATGAATGGAGGAGTGGAAGAGGGGAGGAGAAGGGGGTGAGGGAGGCAAGAATGAAATATACGAAGAAAAGAAGGCGCAGGCTATCAAAAAAATTGCAGAGGATATGAGATCGTGCCAGAGCGAAAGGGAGATGTGGAGTATATTGAGGAGAGGAGAAGTACGGGGGCAGATGGAGGTGTCTCTGCAGGACTGGAAAAATAAATGTTTGGAAAACTGCGGGGAACCGGTGGGGGTGGGGAGACGAGAGTGGAGAACAGTGGAGGAGGAGTTTACAGAGGAGGAAGTGGAAAAGGGTTTTCAAGAGGTGAAAGGAGGAAAAGCGGCTGGGCTGGATGGACTGAAAGCCGAAATGTGGAAGCGGATTGGAGATGAGGGAAAAAGAAGATTTGGGCAGCTGCTGAATCAGATATGGAGGGGAGAAAAGAAGATTCCGGAAACATGGCGTGTGGGGGTAATGTGCCCGATACACAAAAGTGGAGATAAAAAGGACGCCAGTAATTATAGAGGTATAACCATTATGTGTATCGGGTACAAGATTGCCATGACTATAGTGAAGAATAGGCTAGAAGAGGAAGTGGAAGAAAAGGGTTTGTTGCCGGAATCGCAAGGAGGGTTTCGAAAAGGGAGGGGAACGAGAGATCAAATTTTTACGCTAGCGAGAATAGTTGAGAGAGTGTTAGAGGAAAAGAAAAGTGTGTATGCGGTATTTCTGGATTTGAAAGCAGCGTATGATTCAGTGCCGAGAGAAAGGTTGATGGAGTGCTTGGAGAGGAGAGGAATAGGTGAGAGGAATGTATGAAGAAACATGGGGGAGAGCAAAGGTAGATGGAAGGGTATCGGAAAAGTTTAGAGTATGGATGGGGGTGAGACAGGGATGTCCGCTTAGCCCGTTGCTCTTCAATTTATATATGAGTGAATTAGAAGAAGTCCTGAGGAACGGGCAAGCGGGCGGGATTGTAATAGGGAAAATGAAGGTGTGGATGTTGGCGTATGCGGATGATGTGGTGTTGCTGGCGAAGGATTGGGGAGAAATGAATGAGATGTTGCAAAGGGTTGAAAGGTATATGGATAAGCGAGGTTTGTGTGTGAATGTAGGAAAAACGAAGTGGATGAGATTTAGGAATAGAGGAAGAGAAGGAAGAATGAAAGAATTAACATGGAAGGGAGAAGTGATCGAGAGAGTGAAAGAGTTTAAATATTTGGGTTTTGTGTTTAGGTGGTGTGGGGGTACAGGGAGCACGCCAGATGGGTCCAAATGAATGCGAGGAAAGCGTGGTATGTGGTGAAGGAGAAGTGGGGACAGTGGCTGAAGGGGAATTTTCAGATGGCGTGCAAACTGTGGGATGCATGTGTAAAACCAATTTTAATGTATGGTGTGGAGGCATGGGGTATGAAAGCATATGAATGTATCGAGAGAGAGCAGGTGACATTCCTGAAGCAGATGTTGGCGGTGGAAAGATCAACGCCCAGCTACATTCTGCTTCAGGAAACGAACAGAACGTGTATGCATGGAGACGCAATGGAAAGAGTGACTAGGTATGAGATGAAAGTGCTAGGATTGGAGGGGGAAAGGTTGGTAAAAGAAGTGTGGAGAACGTGTGTGGGAGTAGCAGAGAGTGGTTGGAGAATAGAGAGGAGAAAAATGTATGAAAGAGCAGGAGTATCTGAAAGTTTGGTAAATGAGTGGTTGGAAAAAGGGGTAAATGTGGCAGCTTGGGTGAAGGTAAAATGGGAAGAAGTAGAAAAGCAGGAGCGTCAAAGGTGTATTGAGAGTAGTGGGTACAACCCTCTTTATAAAAGGTGGCAGGTGCATGGGAAGATACCTGGGTACCTAGCAGATTGTACATTGAACAGAGGACAGAAGGTAGCAATGGCTAGGGCTAGGTGTGGCTCGGAGGAGAGAGGAAGAAAGATATGGATGGGCGAAGAGTATGGTAGGTGTGTGCTGTGTGGGAGTGGGAGAGATACATGGAGTCATCTAGCGGAGGAGTGTAAGGAGATACGGGAGGAATGGATGAATGGGAGTAGACGGATAGAGGAGTGGATGCGAGAGGACGGGGCTGGCGTAAAGATTGTGATGACATTAGGGTGGGAGAGGGAGAGGAGAAGGATGTAATAAATATTTAGTTTTTGAATTGTTATTATTTTGTACATATGGATAAGTTTATATATGCCAATAAAGGTCTTTTTTTTTTAGATACATAAATTAAAGCGATAAATGCTTATTTCTTCGAAAAAAGGGTTAAATTTAGAAAATATTGTGACATTGACATTGTGTTACGTCACTATCTTTATGAGAGGAGAGGAAATTCATCATGAACACCCATACAGTGGGTAGTGTCGAACTTCTACCGACTAAATCCATTCCTTTGTGATCGGTGTTGTGACTAATCCACGGCTAAAAGGTCTTTTCTAGTGAAGGGAAACGAGATTTACTTTGTAGTATTTAACTCTCTCTGAGTAAACTGTCAATCAAGATATTACCATAAAGAGGCCATCTATTGTCTAAGCCTTGTCCTAGCACTAGATCCCTGTTTGAGTGGATTTGTCGGTGGTTATCCACTTAAATAGGGATTTAGTGCAACGCTTAGACAATAGACTGTAACTTTATAGTAATATCTTGATTGGCGGTTTACTCGGAGAGTTAAATATTCCAAAGTAAGTATCGTTTCCCTGTCACTAGAAACGATCTTTTAGTTCTGGAGTGAATAAGGACATATCTAAATTATGTGATAAGATATAACTCGAAACACCTCTGAAAATATCAAACGACGTACTAAAACAAAAAATCCGCAATATCCCCACTAATTTAAATGATGTCGATGGTGTTAATTC
Organism: Ontholestes murinus; assembly: GCA_963969525.1. Classification (NCBI taxonomy): domain Eukaryota; kingdom Metazoa; phylum Arthropoda; class Insecta; order Coleoptera; family Staphylinidae; genus Ontholestes; species Ontholestes murinus. The sequence goes on from OZ018391.1 coordinate 30,930,347, forward strand.
TTTTCTAATTTATCGTATATTAAACCCCAGCCAAAGACGATTTGATTACGTTTTATACAGATAATTAATCAAAATCTAAGCCATAATTAAAATGTAAAATTAACCTCTAATAGTTTGGCACACAGATAATATTTGGAAGAAATTCAAGGTTCAAGTGACAATGAATGATAACATATATAACATAATTACTGTATTTACAAAACATAGTTTAAGATCTCTTTTACTTTATTTCATCTTCCTGGTGAAGTCAAAATATGATTTTGATTGCCTGTTTGGTTTTCATAAAAAGTTTATTTGGTCTTTACAGTTATGATTGGAAAATTATATCGGCTAAATGGTGACCGCGATTCGCTATGCAACTTTCGGCTCTTTTTAGGGCATTTTTCATGACATCCTTCCACATATCGGGCTGAATTTCTTCAATTTCGTGACGGATATTGTCTTTAAGATGTTGAATCGTTAGGAAAAAGTCTGCTGCTGTTAAATCCGGAGGTCTGGCTAACCATGTTAAATCGCCACCTCAAGAAATTAGTCTTCGTGGAAAAACGTCATTCAATAATTGAATTGTTGAACGAGCTGTGTGTGCTGTGGCCCCATCTTGCTCAAATAAAATGTCCTCTAGTCCTTGCTCTTCCATTTCAGGCACAAGAAAATTTCGAATCATGTCTTGGTACCGTTTAGTATTAACAGTAACTCCAACACCCTTGTCATTTTCAAAAAAAATAGGGACCAAGGATGTTTCCAGCAGGAATACACCATACAGTTGTTTTTAGTGGATGCAATTATCAATTTAGACGAAAAATCTTCAATTTCACCAGACAGCCTTAGGATTGCATTACTGTACTCAAGTCGTTGATCTTGATCTCTCGGTAGGAATTTTTGGACTAATTGAATTTTTCACAGGAACATTTTCAAGTCATTTTTCAAAATTCGCCTTAAACTGCGCGCAGAAATGTGTAACTGGGAACCACGTCTCCCAATTGATGTTTCTGAAGACTCTGCAATACTATCGCGCACCAGAGCCATGTCTGCTGTCGTACCGTACTATCGAAAATTCGCATGTAAACGATAAATTGTGGTTTTGTGAGGCACTAAATGATTAGGATACTTTTGACGCAATTTCCGCTGAGTGGCAATACTGAAACGATTATTTTCAATAAATATTGTCACTATTCCTGCTCGTTCTTGTGGCATATATCTATCTATAATATAATACACAATGGTTAAAGCGAAACTGAGCTAAACGTCACAGAACCAAGATGCCGTGCAATCAAAATGGTAGCGGGACTTTTGCCCCACCTTTATATACAAAATAAGGCAAAACTCTAAACAGACGTGTTTTTATTTAATAATTGCATAATAGAGTTTCGTCAGGTATCAGCCTTAACAATCCGATCTATTACTATAGTTTTTATAGAAGATTTTAGTTTCTATATGAAATAATAAAAATCTTCCTTAGCCGGGATCCATAATTGGATGAATAACAGGTATCCTTTGCTATTGAGATATAATTAATTGATTGCTATTGTTAAATAACACTTTAGAGTGACGGTGGCGATGCTTTATAGCAACAAAGTCATTTACACACACATAAATACTCAAATAACACTGCAGAAGCAGCACGTGATAGATAGATTAATACTACTATTACTGCCACTACTAAAAATCTACTTTGAAAATTCATGTTCAATTAGTTAAACGAATTCTTGGTTAAAACAACATTTTTTGAATATATGTGACTGCTTGTTGCGCTATATTCTTGTAGCAACCAAAGCAACAGACGAGTCATCCATACAATTGACGCAAATTCGTATATTTGTTGGGTTACGAAATCTAAAATCACAGCTTTAACTTTACAGCAGGTGACGTTCTTTATTTTCTTGAACATTACAAATACTCATAAACAACACAGAAATATGGTAGAACTGAAAATGTTAGCACATATCCGGCGGCTACTTATTAATCAGGGCTGCTTACGATGTAAATGGGTACTACTTTTATACTTTCTCTCATATAAAGACTAGTACAAAAGTAACTATAATGTTAGTTGGGTCTCCTGAAAGATTTTTTGGTGTATTTGCATCTTTACGTAGTTCCTCCTTGATATAGAGAATTTGATTATACTTAGCAAGTCTTTTGGATTGACAGGGTGTACAAGTTTTAATCTGACCAATTGACCAGTTGACAATACAACAACTAAATCACCAATGAAAATGTTTAAGTCTCTCCAGATCTGTGGTATACAATTATGCCCCAATCCTTTACTTTTAAGTAGTACATTGACCTTGATGGATTCAGTTACTGAGCCGGCTTTTTAAATCTTCAATAAAAGTACATTAAAAGTTTTTTTCTGCATAGCTTCTTCTATACGACTTGTTTTGGTGACAATCAGGTCGTCACCAATCATTTGAATATCAATGCCCCTTGGTTAATTTCAAACCTTTTTTATCAAAGGAATTCTCAATTAAGACTATTAGGAAATCCTTGATGAATTCCATGTAAAGATTCTTAAGCCGTTCTGGTATTACGAAGTTACTAGGATAAGCTTCAAATTCTTAATGTGGAAATTGTACTATGTTTTCAAGATCTTCCTTTCCATCATCAATGCCAATTGATTTTGTGGCACTAAAGCAGTGAAATTTGCAGATAGTTTCAAACGTGTTGCTTGGGTGACTATGATCTGCCGGAACAAAGTGTCAAATCGGTGAAACTATAACCGCGAGACTACAATTTGAAGAAGGCAATCTATGCATTATAAGTTTCTTATGGTGAAATAAATTAAAAACAAAGAGGAATAAATGGTATGAAATGAAGAAACTGTGAGGATTAGATGAGGGGAGATTGGCGAAGAGGGAAAGGTAGATGAAGAGTGAAAGAGAAGAGAATATATGAGAGGGTGGGTTTCTCAGAGGGCTGTAGGGAGTGGCAGGTACATAAGAGGAGGCCAAGATACCTGGAGGATAACTCCTTCAAGGCAAGCGCGAGATTTGGATACGTGGAGTTATCTGGCAAAGGAATGTAAAGGAGTAAAAGAGTATTGGGTGAATTAATGTAGAAGCGTGAGAGAGTGGATGATAGAAGATGGGGCTAGGGTAAAGACTCTGGCGAGATTGGGGCGGTAAAGAGGGAGGTAAAGGAGAAGAAGACTAGAAGTAGCCGAGTATAGTTATTAAGTCATGTATTATGTTATGTAATAGAGGAAAATATGTCAAATTGAGTTTTTTTTTATAAGTGTTAAATGAGGAAATATTTATTTAGACGATTATCATTTCTTAATTAAATAAATATTAACAGTTACAACGAAATCCTCTATATAACTAATTATTACTATTAATAGTAGAAGAATACTTTAATATTATATAATAACAACCAGTGTTACAAATCAAACATCAAATTAATAATTTATTTATTCACTTCACTTTAATAAATGTAATAAGTTTACTTTTTACATTAAAACTAACTACTCATTAATACCGTTGATTGAAATATTTCAATCAACGCTAATACTAATCATTGTTATTTCTTTTTAGACCGAAATTACCTTCGTCATACTACCGTTAGATTGTCTTTGTTTTGTTTGTTTGGGCTTCCTAAGAAGACAAAATTTCTGGAACGATAAATTACTTTTTTAGAATGATCAATAATTGTAGGAATAAAAATAGTTTACCCTTAATTCATAGTTCTGACGACACCCAATTGCTAAGGCTATTTATACCAAAGGAACTGGGCGCTAAGTAAAAAATGGCATCGATGTTGCCAATTTGGCCGATAAACATATTATCACCAGAAAAAACGTATAAACTACGCCCAAAAGTATGTAAGTTCGGCCCTTTCGTTCACGATTGAATAGAAAAATGCCGACCGAATCGTCTTGTGCGAATAGAAATTTTATATAAAAATGCTTTACCACAGTACCGGTTTATATGAAAAAATGGTGTATTTACTTAGAACATCATTTTTATTAATAAAAGCGCAAAAATGAAATAAACGAATAAAAAAATGCTGGTGTTTCTCCTCTCTACATCAAGTGTCTTAGTGAAATTAAATTCTTAATAGGATATCCTTGAATTTTAATGAATTTGTTGCCTCGTGCTATAAATTCCTACCTTATAAACAATTACATAATAAAAAACATTACAATGTTCTTGTTCATTAATTAAACGTTTCCTCTATTTTTTGTTTTTCTGAAATATTGTAACTAGTATTTGTTGTTGGCAGATGAAATTTTAAATGTTTATGTGCATTCATAGTTCTCTTTTAAATTTAATTAGTACTATATGATATCCAATATCACTGTTAACAGTTAACGGACAAATAAACTGCTGACTCGTATTTGGCTGTGGCGCCCTGTTTACAATCGATCATTATTAGATATTGTGACTTATAATTATCGATTCAAAACACTTTAATAGGCCCCTACAACCCTAAACCACCATTTACATTTTAAGATCAGAGCAAGCTGGGTGAAAAAACGTCAACCAGAAAACAACTCCTTGGCGACCTTATAAAAACATTTCTTTTTAATCAACGGTCCTTGGAGCAAATAATAATCAGTAACATATTCTATACGATAATAATAAATTAAATAAAAGAAACAACATTTCAAATTTACTCTTTTATTTCCATACAAACAACAAATGTACAATTATTCACTTATTATTATCCATCATTTACATTGACCGTGATGAAAATTATTTCCTCAAAGTTTCTTAAAGTCTGTTCAATTATCAGTATAACACTAACGGAAGCTAATGACCTCCGTTAAACGAATAAATAGTTAATAAAATATGACTCAGGAATGGTTTCGACCATGCAACATGTATATAAAATAAAAAATAATTACAAAAATTATCTATTTTGTTTAAGTGTTCTGTATAATTCAATTTAACCGGGGAATCATTGCAGCTGTCTAGATAGCTTTCCCTCCCCGCACAACCACAAACACAGTCTATCCACAAGAAATGAGAAGAAGAAGTCCGCAAATAATACTTGAAGTAGCAGGTACTTGAACTAAAAGAAATAATGTATTAATAAAAATGTTAATATAATCACAACTTACCAATCAAAATAAAAATTATTTACAAGTAATAGTGCCCTTAACCCCCCCAATATACAGCTGATAAATATCTGCCGCTAATATACATAAATTAGTAAATATATACAGGGTTATTCACGCTATACGGCAAGGATAATTGTGGCCAAAATACCTGACTTTCAAAAAGTTTTACTTTGGGGATATATGGGGGTCTATTAGGGCTACTTTTTAAAATTGCTTTCATAATATACAGGGTGTCCCAAAAACCCTAAAAGTATCAAAGTTGTGTTTTTTTTAATGAAACACCCTGTATTTTATTGCATTTTTGGATCCTTCGATCAAAATATATGTATATCATATAATATTTGTTTGTAATTTTGTAAGCAGGAGAAACAAAGACAATAAAGAATAAAGAAATAAAAATAAGTGTGTGTTTTAATAAGGTTTTTATTACCTAAACCTTAAGGTTTTTGAAATAATTTGAATTTTGTAAAAATGTAACCTAATTTTCATGTTTCAAATACTTAAAAAATAATTAAGTTATGCATACCAAATTTACACTAAAATGTAACAATAAATCATATTTTATTTTCCAAGTATAATAAACTTGACATCTTATGCCGGGTATAAAAAAATTGGAATTAAACAAATGAGAACTTTAAATGGCTATAACTTCAATTATTTAAATGGAACGCCATATTTTTTAATTTGTCAGCAAATGCACTTTTTAATAACCTATCTTATGGTATTTATATTTTAAGTCTTAAGTCTTCTCATTTTTACAGAAAACGCCAAAATATTGTTTATTGCACCGTTTTAGTACTTTTTAAGTAACAATTTTATTGTAGTTTTCTATGGTATTTAAAAACTTCAGATAATTAATTTAGTCTGTCACTTTAGTTTAAAAAGCCTGTCTTTTGTTATAGTTGTCTTATTTTGCATTTTTGTGTTAGATCGTTAGTAATCGTTATTGTTTGAACATCGCTGTTGTATTTTTTGGTAAAAATGAAGATTTACTCAAAAGAAGGGGGTATTGACATTATTTTTATGCTTGGAGAATGTCATCAAAATTGTTTATTGGTTGTCGAGTTTATACTTAAAGGTTTCCCGAAAGAAATCACCCTAAGCCAGCCATTTTTGAGAGACTATTAAACCAGTTTAAAGAAATTGGAAGTGTTAGTTATAAAAAACCCAGTATAAGAAAAATGTTACTATTAAATACAACAACGAAGTTCAAACAATAACGATTACTAACGATCTAACACAAAAATCCAAAATAAGACAACTATAACAAAAGACAGGCTTTTTAAACTAAAATGACAGACTAAATTAATTATCTGACGTTTTTAAACACCATAGAAAAATAGATACATTAAAATTTTTAATTAAAAAGTACTAAAACGGTGCAATAAACAATATTTTGGCGTTTTCTGTAAAAACGAGAAGACTTAATTAAAAAGTGCATTTGCTGACAAATTAAAAAATATGGCGTTCCATTGAAATAATTGAAGTGATAGCCATTTAAAGTTCTCATTTGTTTAATTCCATTTTTTTTATACCCGGCATAAGATGTCAAGTTTATTATACTTGGAAAATAAAATATGATCTATTGTTACATTTCAGTATAAATTTGGTTTGCATAACTTAATTATTTTTTAAGAATTTGAAACATGAAAATTAGGTTAAATTTTTACAAAATTCAAATTATTTCAACCTTATTAAAACACACACTTATTTTTATCGAAGGATCCAAAAATGCAATAAAATACAGGGTGTTTCATTAAAAAACACAACTTTGATACTGTTAGGGTTTTTGGGACACCCTGTATATTATGAAAGCAATTTTAAAAAGTAGCCCTAATAGACCCCCATATATCCCCAAAGTGAAACTTTTTGAAAGTCACGTATTTTGGCCACAATATTCCGTGCCGTATAGCGTGAATAACCCTGTATAATAAGATATTTTAAAATCCTTTAGTTAGTTGTAAATTATTTGTTTAAATTATTAAATATGTATATAATTAGTGGTATAAAAACGTCGAAAATATCTTTATTTACCCTTTAAAATGAACTATCTACATAGTCACCACCATCATTTACATTAAAGACTATTAAATATTTAGTTGCAATGAAAATTAAATTGTAGGAGGAAAAACAATATATCAAGTGAACATGTGTTTAAACCTTCAAAATCGTCATTATGCAAACATAGCAATATATAATAAAAAGTTGCAAATATATATACAAATTATCATTCTTAAATACTTACATCTCCTGGAAATTCAATTATTTCAAACTGTGCAGACAATTCAGGTATAGTTCCAAAAACCAGTAGCAAAACAACACTCGATGAACCTAATATACTATACAAAAGTGCTGTGTTCGATTTAAAACTTTCCATGAAAGGATGACCCTAAAAAATATTAAGTTATAATTATAGTCTGTACACATTTCACAAAAAAATATTCCTGAAATATTTCTTCAGAAAATCTAATAACTATAATGGCTGAAATAAAACGGATTAAGATTTATGATTTAATAATATATGTATGATTAAAATTATTTTACCCTGTAGTTAATGGCAAAAGTAGCTATCTGCAAAGCCATTGAAATTATGTACACAGTACTATTAACTATATTTGGTTCAAATAAATCTTCAGCCTCCTCGTCACTTGAATCCACATTTTTTGTATTAATTAAATCCCTACAAATAATATTAACTTTGTAAATATATATGTTACATCAATTATTTATCTTAAAATTATTTTAATAAATTATTAAACTAGAGATTGTAAAGCTTATTTTAAACATTGAAATTTTACTGAATCAATTAAATTATAATTATTAATAATATATATAAAAATATACAATAAAGTTCTTTACGTGGTTCTACAATAGGTTGATTACCCTAAGACAATTTGATTTTTATATACAGTATTTGTTATTTTCATTGAAAATGAAAATAGAAATTTATCAAAACTGTTAGGACCATGCAAATTGCTTTTGTAAATTTCTGTATTGTAGTGTTAATAATACCTATTGTTGTAGATTTACCAAATGATTTTTTTAAATCATGTAATTGAATAAGTATTAAATCAATACTTACCCTGGCGGTGCTCTCAACTTGGCTTGTTGCACTAAGAATATAAGACACACAAAGTGTACAGTAAACTGCAATAATACAGTCAGAATTGTGTACAAATTAAATATATTTGGGAGAGGCCGCTGTTTTGATAATACTTCCAAAGGCTAAAAATTTAAAAAAAGAATTAAAATTATAGTAAAATTAAGATAAATGCAATAATTGTGATGTTCCATTAATGAAACTGGTGATAAAAATACTTATATAATATAATATTATAGTCATTTTATTTATATAGGTATTTTATTTTTAATATTAATTAATCAATTAATTAATTCCCGTGTGGAGTTGCTGGTCTTCCATCGGGCGCCTTCCCAGGTGGCGGATAGGGGCTAGCCTCCCAGCAATGGGAGGGGCGGACCAAAACCAGCAACCCCCTACAATGAATATTTCAAAACGGGAATCTAGTCACCAGGTGGGTACGTGCGAAAGCACGCAATCCCACCCCGCGGAAGCGGGCAGCCCAGTCGGATCTGGTGTGGGCAAATATTCATTATCCGGGCGAAAGCCCTCCAAGTCAACCCCCAAAGGGAGACAACCGTCCCAAAAGGACTCCAAACAAACTGGCCACCAAACCTGGGCCTAGCACCTCTAGCAAAGCCGAACAATGTCCAGGCTCCCCTTCGGGCAAGCCCGTGGAGGTCCGACCTTCAATGAAGGCCTACAAGGACAGGAAAGCGGCTTACAGAATCCGTGGCAAGTTTGAGGCCATTCCAGAACAACAGCTATCCGATAAGGACAAGGCTTCCCTGGAATGGGCTCGAAATGTCATCAAGTTGCATGAGGCAAAAGTCAGCCAGACAAGCTCGTCGAAAAGACAGCGCTCTCTGGACGAGAACCCCCCCGTGTCTACGAAGAAAGCGAGGATTGGTCCCTCTCCTAAAACCACCAAACGGCCTCCTAACCGCTCCTACAGCGAGATCCTTAAGGAACACCTCGTATGGGCAGTAATTGACAGGAGCCACAAAGAAGGGTCCATCTCGGCAGCCAACTGGAAGTTGGTAGAGATGGGCCTCCTAAAAGCATACCTGGACATTCTCGAGAAGAATCCAGGACCCGCTCCCAAGTGCAGAGACGCAGGTTGGCACCAGGGTCATGTAAAGCTTATAGCCTGTGCCGACCAAAGATCGGCAGAACTGTACAAGCTTGCCATTGGGGAATTGGGTGAAGTCTGGCCTGGGGCTAGAATCGAGGCTGTAACAAGGGACCAGATCCCGAACAGACCGAGATCTAGAGCCTGGATCCCAGCAGAACCCTCGGACCCTAGTACGATCCTGAAGATCATTCAGGTGAGCAACCCCACGCTACCCACCAAAGATTGGAGCGTGGTCAAAACAAGCGAGGCAAGGGGTAACACGAGGCAGGCGATTGTCGTACTGAACGAGGAATCCCTAACCTTGCTTGAGGATTGCAAAGGGGTGATAAGTTACGGCTTCGGCTCTATCACCCTGAGCATCTATAAAAAAGACCAACTGACTTCCTCCAAGAAGAAGGAGACATCTCAAGAAGCGATGGAAACCCATCATTCCTCTGTGTCGGACAGCGACACCCCATCGGGCCTAGGTAGGCTATTCCGCCCCTTGGGCTTGGATGAGGAGAGCGAACCGGACATGAATCCGTCGCTCTCCTATGACATCGAAGACGAAAACGATAAGACGGTCGTCGAGGTGTCATGTGAGCATCCGGCCCAAGATGGCGGGGGTAGTGCAAATTAACCTCCACCACTCCAAGGCAGCTTCTGCTGCTCTGCTCCTTCGCCTAGCACACAGAGGGGAGGGCATCGCCCTTATCCAAGAACCCTGGATAGTGGGGAACAGGATCTGTGGACTAGGCTCCAAAGAATATAGACTATTCTACATGCAGGACTCGGGTAAGCCACGCTCCTGCATTCTTATAAATAAAAGATATAATGCTTTTATCTTGCCAAATTTCAGCAACAGCGACACTGTTGCTGTATCAATGGAGTACCAGTCCTACACGGTATGGCTGGTCTCCTCCTATTTCGCCCACGATAAAGAAATCCCCCCCGAGGGTCTGAGTGGGCTCCTTGACGCAGCTAACCGGGAAGGAGCCAGCGTCCTAATTGGAGCCGATGCGAACGCCCACCATAGCATCTGGGGAAGCTCGGATTCCAACACAAGAGGTGAGTCACTTTTAGAATTCTTACTTACTTCCAACCTCGCCATATGTAATGAAGGGAATACCCCTACCTTTATAACTGCTAATAGACGAGAAGTTCTGGACATTACTCTAGTCACCGAACAATCGTTCAACATTATCAGGAACTGGAAAGTGTCCTCTGAACACTCCTTTTCTGACCACAGATATATCGAATTCAACCTTGATATTCAAATGCAAGACTGCCCCAGATTTGTAGACAAAAAGAGAACCGACTGGGAAAAGTATAGAACTGCCCTATCGAGTACTCTACCATCTGAGCCACCCATACCCACCACAATGGAGGAGCTGGATCGGATGGTGGAGGTCTTCTCCAATGCATGCAACAAATCAATAGACACTGCGTGTCCCAGTACGCCAAGAAAAGGCAAAAGCAAACCTACTTGGTGGACCCCTAAACTAAACTCCCTAAGAAAGGAGTGCCGTAGACTGTTCAACAAAGCGGCATGGAAGTCATTCTGTAACCAAATCGAAGACACTTCAGAAGCATGTCGACTGCGCAAAATTCTTTCTAAAGATCCTGTAGTCCCAGGTTTCGTCATGAAAGAAGACGGCACCTGGACTAGCTCATGCAAAGAAACGCTCGAACTTCTGATGGACACTCACTTCCCAAGAGGAATAAGCAATGAATCCATGTCCACAGAAACTTCTCATTCTCAATGCCCCGTTCACAAGATCGTGAGCAGAGAGAAGCTTATATGGAGCATCAAAAGCTTCAAACCTTATAAATCAGCTGGGCCAGACGGCATCAGTCCAGTTGAATTGCAAGAAGCCCAGGACATAGTTATACCATGGCTGGAAACCATGTTCGTGGGGTGCCTTAACTTCTCGTACATCCCGAGGATGTGGAAAGAGGTGGAACTAACTTTCATTCCCAAAAGCGGGAAGATATCCCATACAAGACCAAAGGACTACAGGCCCATAAGCTTGTCCTCATTTTTACTCAAAACACTAGAGAGGTTACTTGACATCTACATAAAAGGGAGCATAAACCCCCAGTTGTTGTCAACCTCGCAACATGCGTACACCAAAGGGAAGTCCGTGGAAACAGCTCTGCACTCCCTGGTTAGTCAAATAGAAGGAACAATGGGCCACAAGGAATACACGCTGGTGACCTTCCTCGACATCGAGGGAGCGTTCAACAATGTGTACCCTGAAGCCATTGAGTCCGCCTTAAACGCAACTGGAATTGAGGCAACAGTTGTCGACCTCATAGGCAAGTTGCTCCGAGGAAGAAACATCCGTTCCAAACTAGGGAACTCCCGTATAAGTAGGCAGGCGAACAGGGGCACGCCACAGGGCGGGGTCCTTTCTCCCCTACTCTGGAACCTTGCGTTAAACGACCTTCTCTTAGATCTACGCAACTCCGGATGTAGGGTAGTAGCCTACGCAGATGATGTGGCCCTAGCCATCTCAGGGAAACATCTCAATGTAATGTCCCAGCTCACACAACGGGCATTACTAATACTAACTCAGTGGTGTGAACGATGCGGCCTAGGCGTAAACCCACAAAAAACTGAGCTAGTTCTTTTTACTAAGAAACACAAAATCCCCAAATTCTCACCCCCCATCTTAATGGGAGTAGAATTGGAGATAAAAGAACAGGCTAAGTATTTAGGTATCATACTGGACCGAAAGCTCAGTTGGAAACCTAATATCCAGGAAAGAGTACGGAAAGCCACCGTGGCGCTGTACTCTTGCAAAAAGACGGTAGGCAAAAAATGGGGCATGAAACCCAACATCACCTACTGGCTCTACAAGGCAGTAGTAAGGCCAATACTCTACTACGGCGTATTCATATGGTGGACTGCTTTGGACAAAAAGGTTCACCAGCAAGCATTTGGGAAGGTCCAAAGGTTGGCAACCCTGATGATTACAGGAGCTATTAGGACATGTCCCACGAAAGCACTGGAAACAATCCTCAATCTGACCCCTGTGGATCTCCTCGGCAAGCAGATTGCGCTAACAACAGCATTAAGACTGAACTCAATCTGCCGACTCACAACTAATACGCGGGGACACACAAGAATTCTCAAAGAATTCCCCGGTGTCCCTAAGAATATTGACCGCTGTCTACCAATCCCTGCATTTCATAACAAGTTCTCCTCCCAGATCCCTACCAAGGAGGACTGGGCGGTGGACAAAGAAAATGAAGCAGGGACACTACACGTCTTCACGGACGGTTCTAAGCAGGACACAAAAGTTGGGGGAGCAGTCTTCTCCGAAGACCTGAAGATCCGACTATCCTTCAGACTACCAGACTACTGTAGTGTACTACAGGCAGAAGTAATCGCCATAAATACTGCAGCAGAATGGCTAAGGATCAATAGGACAAACGCAAACCGGGTCCACATTTACACTGATAGCCAAGCGGCAATCAGGGCTCTAACAGGTGTGAGTAGCACCTCAAAAGTGGTATCTGATTGCCGGAAATCACTAAATGAACTGGCAACACAGACAAACGCTCAACTCATCTGGGTGCCTAGCCACAGCAACAACCCGGGCAATGACACAGCGGATGAGCTGGCTAAGAATGGAACGAAGCTTCACTCGTCCTCAATAAACCATCACCCAGGAATTCCCTTAGCGACTAGCAAGGAAATCCTAAGTAATATCATCCTAAACCTAACAAACAAAAGGTGGATGAATGAGAGCAGCTGTAGCACAGCAAGGCAGATTTGGCCACGCTGCAACAGCAAAAGAAGCGATGGCATCATCTCATTAAAGAGACATGACATTGCGCTAACAGTGGGAGTCATCACAGGACACTGTCCCATTGGCAAACACGCAGAAAGGTTAGGAATAGCCCACAACGACTTTTGTAGAGGATGCCTCGACGAAGAGGAGGAGGAAAACGTACTCCACTACCTCTGTCAATGTCCCGCGCTGGCCGGAATAAGAGATTCCTCCCTAGGCCGTTCCTTTATGAATGAGCTCTCTGACATCGAGACAACCGATGCCAGAAGCATAGCCAGATTCATAAATGGCTCCAAATGGTTCCCATAGAACTCAGGAAAGGGAAATTGGTATCACAACGGGCCTATCTAGGCCTAAGTGTGCACCTCTTCGTGGTGCTGCCACACCAACCTAACCTAACCTAACCTAATCAATTAATTATATTATTTAAGATATAACTTTTTTTTCTTAAAATGAATTAATCACTTTGGTAATTTTCTGTAAATTATTCAGTTATTAAAATGAATTAAATCACACAAAACCTTAAAGTAAATAGAACTAAACAAAAATATAAAATTCATATATAAATAAACTTACTTTAGATCTTGATATAAACAAGAAACAAGCTGCCAGAAGTAGACCTTGAAGTGTAGCTTGCATATCCCTCAATTTAATGTCATCCAAATATAGTACAGATTGAGTGTAGGCCAAAATGAGTGCATTTAAGGCAAGGATTTTAAACATCTGCAACGTTGTTACTAATGTACACCTTCCTTGCTTTATAATGTGACAAACTAAAAAGAAATACATATAAGTGATAAAAAACCAAACATTAAATAATTTAACATGTTTACTTCACCGGAAATTCTAATTAACAGTAAATAATATCAATAACTGTTATTATAATTATTTTTTTATTTGAAATTTTTATTTTATTAATTTTAGTAATGATTATCTAAATAAACCACCAACAATTTTGATATAAATCACACAATTATTACTTACTGCATAAAATTGAAGAGAATTTGCTAGTAAACGGAGCTGCTATACTAGCATCACCTAGCTTAACGATCTGTGGTTGGTCTTGCTCCTCCATTTCTTTAATCATTTTTTGTAAATTAGTTATATTTTCCTTATTAGTTCTCGCATTTCTTGGCCCACCAAAACTCTCACGAATTTTCTTCTTCTCTTTTTCGATCCTTTCCTTACTATCCTTTTTCTCCGGCATCCTCTCAGGTGCATTAGACAATATAGCAACACCCACTTCAGCATGCTTCAAAGCACCGACATCATTCGTTCCATCACCACACATCAATGTGTTGTAGCCTAGATTTTTAAGAGTAACAACCACATATTCTTTTTGTTTGGGAGCAAACCGTGCAAAAACAGTAATTTGCGGTAGTAATTTTGTCATGTAAGCATATTCAAATTCCCTAAGGAAATTTAAACCATCGCCTGTTACACATAAATCATACTTTTTCGGGTTCACATCTTTCAAATCTATCACTTCCGATTTATTAATTGACTCCCACTTCCACTTTCCTTCAATTTCAGAAAGTATTAAAAATGAGGTCTTCTGTGTGAATCTCAGTTCTTTGGCCACATGACAGGCTGTCAGAGGATTGTCCCCAGTAATCATCACGACTTTATGAGAGGCACGAATTAATTCCTTAATTACAACTTTTGAGTCGGATTTAAGCGGGCACGATATTATCATGAATCCAACAAATGTTAGATCCTTTTCAATATCATCCCGTGTCAAATTGCGAACTTGTTGAGGGTTTAATTGTCCCATTTCTCGGTGCCCTAATGCAAGAACACGAGCTCCTCTCCTTGATAACTCTAGGTAGACGTCGTCATAATTTTCAGGTACCTCTTTATACATTTGCTTAAGGGTTTCTGGTGCTCCTTTCACACTAGCTATGTACATTGTGTCCGTTGATCCTTGAGGATTGTATCCTGCAATTACTGACATGCGTTTTAAAGCTGATGAGAAGTGAAAACGTGTAAATATTTTCAAGCCTGGGGATTTTGCCTTCTTTGGAATTACAGCATCACCTTAAAAAGTATTATGTATTAAAAACAAGATATAATTGAAAATAATATATTTTTTTATAATAAATTAATAAAGTTACATAAATATATTCCTTATTTTCAAGTCTAGATCATTAGATGTTATGAAGTTAATATTGACTTCAAAATTACCTCATTAAAATGGAATTTTAAATTGAATTGAATTAATATAAACTTGCTTTTATAATTGCATTAAAAATATAAGTTATAAGTTATTTGCATTAATAAATAGATATATTTTTGGTACCTTTAGTTAAATTCCATTCAATAGCAGTGAGAGTAGCCTTCTCCAGAGGATCCCCGACTATTCCCTCATCCAGCTGGGATAAGGAATGACAAGTCGCCAATACATGCATCGATTCCATTGGTATTTCAGACACAGGAGTCACATTAGAATCACTTTTTGCCAAAGCAACTCCTTCAAACACTAAATTGTCACTGGTCAAAGTACCAGTCTTATCAAAGCAACAAATCTCAATCTTTCCTGCAAAAGGTATTCTGAAAGGCTCAGTACAATAAACACCATATTTTGACAGAGCCAATAAGCTTGTGTTAACAGCCAATGACAGTTCTATGGGTAATTCTGGTGGAATGACAGAAGTAAGAATTAATGTACATTCGAGGAAAAGTTTGTATCTGTTTCTCTCAGGATCCTCACACCCTTTAATCCATACATAAGCAGCTGCAGCAATGGCAAATATCAGTAAGAAGAGGATGAAACCAAATGTTTCCAAATTATTTGCTGTTACCCTCTTAACACCAAAAAGAATTGTTCTCAACAATTTCCCCTGTGATGTATTAAATCCAGTTCTTAATACATAAGCCACACATCCATTATCTTGAGCCCGTAAACCAGTGTTGCTTTTGGAAGGTGGTGAGTTTTGAACAACTTTCGTGCCACCGGATAAAATATGAAGTTTTCCATCTGTGTCTGGATCAAGAATTTTTGTTGCATCAAATGACTCTATAGCTTCCTTCATCTGTGGTACTGATTCACCTGTTAACATACTCTCATCGACAATGCATGAGCCACGCAATAATAGAACATCACACGGAACTAAATTATCGTTTTGTGATCTAGTTATGGAAATTATATCTCCTGGAATGAGTTCATCAGTCGACATCTGCCTCCATCTCCTGTTTCTATACACCAGTAAATTGTATGGCTTGTTTCCCATCTTACGTATCTCAGCCATATTTCTCAATTGCTGATGCACCAAGGTACACTCAAACATCACTAACATGACCAAAGTGAATATTGAGTAATACCAATATTTATCTAAACACCACAGCCCAACACAGAACACTTGAAAGACAAAAAACGGTGCAGTAGCACGCTCCTTAAAGAGCTCCATGAATTCAGGTACAACCATATCCAAGTGGTTACGTCCGTATAAAATCTCAGCATCTTTGACGTCATTATCCTCTTGGTATCCTTTCCAATTCATATATTCACTATAACTTTTATGAATGGGAAACTCAAGGCCTCTAAATGTTTTCTTCTCTTCAAAATACATGTACTTGGTTTTTTGGAAGATGAACCATGCCGATGTACCTTTTTCATTCTAAAAGTAATGCAATTAATGGTAAAATTAGGGAAAGGAGTGTAATTACCTTGGTATGATGTAATTTAACAAGTTCTGAAGATCCATTGTTTGCTGTTGGTACTACTTTAACTACGGTGGCTTTATTATGATCTGGTTCCTAAAAAAGGTTGATTGAAAATTTTAAATGTAACTTTTGTAGTAAACATTGGTTTATTCTAAAGTTAATATATGGTTAGTGTTTGTTTACAGTTTATAAAATTGGTAGTATCTGAAGATATATTTAAGTTTTTAATAAAATTTAATAAACTTTAAATATTAGTTTGATTCTTGATATATCATAAAGCTGTTATGAATTGTAAAGGCGTTATTATTATTATTTCCTATTAGCTCATCAATAAGTTCAGATAAAAACAAGTACCTATGCTGATCAGGTATATAGTCATTTACTTATTACTTGTTCACAAATATATGTGCTCTTTATCTAGCTAAATAAAGTCACCATTGAAACGTATTTCATTACTCATCATAGATTCTAATTCCAAGAAAAAATATGATAATATAAATTATTTTAATAATTACAAATCTGGTTTTATCATTGTACTTTAATAGACATATTTATCTCATAATTAAAACTTAGCTGAATGTGCAAAAAGCATTTTTTTATTTATTCACATTAAATTAAATTAAAATCATTAAAACCTTATTTACATATACTCTGGATTCAATAATACACGTCTATTAACATTGACTGCGATTATTAAACATTATTAATAAACAAACATATTTTATTCATATGTTGATGTATAGGTTAGGTATCTTAGTTAAGTACTTACTGCCTTGCATGTCATCCAGCAGTTCACGTGGACCGACCAGTAACACCCTAGGCAACATAATATCTGGAGGCATCCGATGCCGGCGATCCCCACGAAGCCACCCTCATAGAACTCCCAGAAACCATACACTCCACACCAGCCATATATCCACCCCGTATAAATGAGAATAAACGGCAGTACGTAGAAATGGAATACTGTCTTTTTAAAGGTATAGAGGTTGGCCGTTTGGACTAGCTCATCTAATTTGTGTGTTACAGTCATACTTTTGAAATTTTGGAGCTCGGACGCGGAACGGCCCTTAGCTAGTAACACGTATTTCACGAACTGTCACTCGCCCGTTTTCAAGGCTGCCAAAATGTTTGGCCTCATTATTGTTCTTATGGAAAATATTTCAATTATTGCCAATTTTACTTCAATTATTATTATTTTGATGTAAATTTAATTCGCACTAAATTGTATAAACATAGAATTGTCAGATCCAGACAATACATGTCTTATAAGCTATACAAGTGAAATGTCCCAGTATAATAAGAATTACAGAGGGTTACCAGATTTTTTCATAATCGGATTGTATTATTTTTTTGTAAATACGTAAAACTTCACTAAGTTAACTGTCGCTTAGACAACATTAATATTCAATATTACTAATTCAAGATAATCAAATCATCTTCTAGAAATTTGAAAAAATATAAGTTGTAAGACCCTCGGATGAAATTTAGAAATAGGAAAGAAATTATGTTTAAAAATTCTGAAAATTCTACAATCCTAAAGGAATATTTTAAGATAAAGAGATTCCAGAAGCCAGAAAATGTTAGAACCCTCCAAATAAATTTTAGAAATCTTATAGAACATTTTGAATCTTGTAAGAGAAATTGCAGAAAAATTCTAGAACACTAAGCAAAAGTTAAAGTATAAATTACTAGAAATTGTTTAGAGTTTTAGAGCACTGCAAGAAAATTTTAAGATAAGTTGATAGATATTCTGCGAATTTAAAATAGAAATTGCTTGAACAATTCTCACAATGTATAAGAGAATTTATCATTGAAGAAGGATGCAATAATTAACGAATAAACTAATATTTAAAAAAAGTTGGTCATAATCCTATTAAAAAAGAATTGCTGAAAACTCCAAAGAACCTGATATCAAAAAATATTGAAATTTGAGCGAAAGATACTGATAAATATAAAAAATCTATAAATATAGGAGAACAATGCTGGAAAATTATAAAAATCTAGAAGAAATATTGCTGGCCAATCTAGAACCTTAAAAAATGTTATTATATATTTATTATCTAGAATACAAACTGTTCCAAAATTTCAGAACCACCGAAGAAAATTTTCGCAATTTGTAAAAGAAATTCTAGGAATAGTTTAATATTTGTTATTTCAATAAAATATATCAAAAATTGTAACAAATTCTTATTTTTATTAGAAGACAAAATACTGGAGAGTTCTAGAAACTAGGAGAAAGAATTCAAAATACAGTCGACTCTCTATATAGTGAAGGGCCAAAATGTTGACCGAAATTTCACTATATAGAGTTTTTCACTATATAAAGAGAAACAAAAATTTCAAAATTGAATTACTTATTAAAAAAGTTTATTAAACATTTAAAAGTTTAAATACATAGCATGTACATAATGTACATACTGTACACATTACATATGTATGTAGAGGGCTAAATACTACAAACGAAATAAAAATAATACATAATACAAAATCTGTTAATACATATATAAATATGTACATTTAAAATTTGTGTAGTCTCAATAAATTGCTAAACAACATACATATTATGTACTAGGAAAAATAATCAGCTATTTTTTGAACCTGTTAGCGAATTAATCTATGCATCGACTACATATAAAATGGGTTTCCCCGGGGTACTTCCCCGTGTTTCTCACTGAAATCTATTGTACTTGATTTACATTTTGCCTGTTTGGCGTTATAAATGCTTTAAGAACCTTTTCAAAACAGTGAGTCATCAAAATTCAGTTCGTGCTAATGTTAGGTAGAAATGGGAAACCCGAAGTAGCCAAAATCTTAATAAATGCATAAAAATTTATACATGAAATTCCGGTAAAAATTTTATTATATAGAGTGTTCCTATTTTACAGATTCACTATATGAAGTGCTTTTTACATGAAATTTCATTAAAATATTTTGGGGTTTGAAAAATTTCACTATAAAGAGTTTTTCACTATATAGAGTTTCACTATAGACAGTGTCGACTGTATGCAGGAATAAATAACATAAAATCCAAGAAATTGTTGGATAATTCTAGAACTTTCCAAAAAATCCTAAATATCTGGATAAAATATTGGACAATAAGAATCGGGAAAATAAATTACCAGAAAAACTTAAAACCCTTTAAATAAATTCTAGAAAGTTCTGCAAACGTGTAAGGGTAAGTGCAGAAAAAAAATGGGGACAAATTACTGGAAAAAGAGATCCTAGAACTCTAAAGGAAAATTCAAGATAAGTTGTTAGAGTTTATAGGTATATGAAATAGAAACTTAACCAGTTTAAATTTATATTTATTTTACATTATAACAACTGTTGAAACTTGAATTACCCTTGACAAAAGTGGTAACCCTAAAATATATATTTATTTGAATTTAATTAGTTCTC
This sequence comes from Ontholestes murinus, assembly GCA_963969525.1. Classification (NCBI taxonomy): domain Eukaryota; kingdom Metazoa; phylum Arthropoda; class Insecta; order Coleoptera; family Staphylinidae; genus Ontholestes; species Ontholestes murinus. Next base: position 30,950,461 of record OZ018391.1, read on the forward strand.
AAAATAATCTACTCAATATTATAACGTTTTTATTAATACTATTATATATCCTTAAATGTTTTAATTAATTTGCTAATTTCTAATTAATTATTGTTTGTGAAAATATTTTATATTAGTAAGAGCATTTCCCACCCAGGTTCATGTCAAACGTTCGCCATCTATTGGCAATTTTTGCGAATTCATTCCATATTTAGAAGTTCTGTAAAATATGGAGAATGTTTATTATTGTAAAGTAGTTCGCCGTACTAGTACATATATACAAATCCGCACTGCAACGTAAAGCCAACAATGAACGTTTCTAAATTTATCCTTGTAAACACGGTGGTATTTAAGTGCGAACCTTTATACAGTTACACTGTCTTCCCACAGTGTTACGTCCGCGACGTTAATTGTTGTTGATCTCTCGATCAGATGATTCGTAAATGTCCACAATAGTTCCAGTTTCAATAAAACATGGAGATTGAACACTGGGCCTACTTGCCCGTACCAGCCCTCCTTAAGATTTTTTATAATTTGGATTACAAAGAAGTGATGACAGCCGGACAGGTGTGCAAGAATTGGTTCCAAATAAGCAGGGATGAGTTTCTCTGGAAAAGACTGTTTTACAGAAATTTCAAGGTTGAACAGAATGTTTCTATTATGGCAGGTAAATATTTTGTTTTGATTGTTATTTACTATTATTATATTAAAAAAATAATACACACAATATGTTTATTATTAATAATAACATTATTGTATCTTTTATGAATAATTCTATTTATTAATGTTAAAAAATTATAATGAAAAATTAAAGGAATTATGATTCCAACATTCTGACACTATTTTCTGTTACAAAACATTCAAACATCAAATATTTAAGTATTTCGTTATCTTTATTTCTTAATTTCTGAAAATTTGTGTATGGAGTGTAATCATTAGGGTGCAAACGATTATATGTTATGTTAAGATAAGATAAGAAAACAAATAATGAAAAGTTCAGACTGACTGTTAGGACTTTTGCAAATAATCATAAAATACACGGCTATTGTGTTATTACTAACAATTTGAATATCTGTTGTTCTATTTACTAAAATGTAAATTAAATTCAACAAATGAAACAATATGAAGTAAAATATAAATGTTTCTGGATGTAGAAGATAATTCTAGCTTCTCAACATGATGGTGCAATAAGGGTTTGAGTAGCACAAAGTAAATGCCTCCGTAACTCAATTTTTAAAATAAATGTTTTTGTAAAATTATAAAGTAACATTTAACACTTTCACCGCCAAACGATCTTGTATGTATATTGAATTTAGGCAACTATGACCGCCGGCGGTACATGTGGCGGTTAACGTGTTAAATTATATTTACACATAAGATGTGTCTTCTTCTATAAATTGTCTGTTATTTTACATGTAATAAACATACCATACCATTTTGAAATATTTTTGAATAAAATAATTTAAAAAATGTTTTTTTGTATATACATAATACAAAATTAAAACATTTGAATTGAATACCTAATGCAATTCTTAATCTATATGAAGGCATCTAAACTATTACAGGCCCACCTATATAATTATTATTTACTTATAAGCTAACCACTGTATAAAAATACATCAATTTTGCAAATTAAATTAGTAATTTGTAATATAAAAAGTAATTTAATAATAATTCATTTTATTTTTATTATGTGGTAATTTAATTATTATATACATATATATATTATTTGAATTTACGTAGTAATAATTATTATGCTATTATGTTTAATGAAAAATGTGACAAGTTCCATTATTCATGGCTACAGACCGCGCTCAACTATTTCTAGGCTACGTACAAATAAAGAAAACATACTCCATATAGGATTAAACATTAGAAAACTACTAATTACTTCAACCCTCTCTCTCTTTCTCTCTGTTTATATATATTTTATACAGATGGTTACATGAAGAGTATTTTTGTGCATGATTACAATTCAGCTTAAATCTTCGAATTTGCAAGTTTTAATGTTTCTAAAAAGGCCTGAAGAAGGTCAATGTGACTAAATTTGTAGATTGATTTGTTTTGGTTTTTATTTTTAACTAAAATAAAATGTTCTTCCATTAGGTAACCTTTGGTATGAAGAATTCAAGCGGCTTTGTTATAACATACCAATAGTGCAAACTGAAACACTGACTGATCATGACAATGAAGTTCTTCATGTAAGCTTTTCTCATAATGGATTATATTTTGCAACATGTTCCAAGGATGGATCAGTACTAGTAAGTATGCAAACATTCTGATAGCTCATCTTATATCCAGTGGTAATTTTGTTTCAAACAGCTATGGAATTCATCCTACCCAGCATCTATTAAACATTACAGAGATATGAAAGCTTTTTCATGGAAGTACACACAATTTTCACAGTTCAATGAATCCGACACTCTGTTGTTAGTTTCTGGAGTTCATTTTGGAACACCACATAGTACTTCAGGGGAAATAGCTGTGTTCAGTTTACAAGGTGAGGTATTTATATTATCTACTGTTAATACTTTTTATTAATTAATTAAATTTATAACATCGAAATACATTATACCATGCATTAATTTTTTTGTAGGTTTTGAATTGCAGTGTAGGGTTGGTAGCAAACCTTATGATATATTTGGTACTTGGTACAGTGATCAGCACTTATTATCTGGAGACTTACGTTGGTTAGCACATTTAGTTAGTACTTCAATTTTGTGGTTAAATAAGGCATCACAAGAAACAGAGTCTGAGCATGTACCTATCACTAAAAATATGTACAGGTTCTATAACAGGAACGCCAGCTCGATTAGGTCTATCATGATAGCTAACTGTCTGCCGAACTCGGAAAATGCCGGTCAAGAAATGGAAGTTGAAACTGAGGAGAACAACCAAAAGGCTCTTTTCCAAGAAAGGGGCAATCCGGTCAGCCACAGAGATATTGACAATTTGATTAATCACAACCGAGGTAAGTACTGTATGCAGAGAACTTTTTAAAATCCATTAACTTGAGGTAATATTGATTTGTACACATTTTAATGTACATATAATTTTTTTTAATTCTTACTATTTAAATTCTCAATTTTACTCACTATAAATTTATTTTTAATATCTATTACGCTTTTTATGATATGAATATTATTTTATGATTAACATAAAATGCTGGTCATTTATTTATTTTCTAGTTAACTCTATTTTTAATTGTAATAGTTTTCAATATTATTACAGCTCATAGTAGCAATCAACAATTGCCTAATAGCGTTGAATCTTTTGAATCGGAAACTTCAATTCGTTACAATGCTGATTATCGAATGGTGGAGTCACAAAATAGAATGGCTTATAGTGATACAGACAGTGATTTGGATGATGACGATGATCGTGATATTGAGAATAGTATAGAGTTTGAAATGGAAAATGAACATTCTGAAAACTCCTTCGATAGTGGAAATGACGAATTAGAAGCCATTGTGCATAATGATAAATATTTAATTTTTACTACTGGATTTAAAACATACACACCACACCAAATTGGTAAGTTTATTATCAAAATAAAATATATTTTTAAAAACACAAGTTTATTGTTTATATTACACATTTTATTAAGATTTATGATTATAGTTCGACACAACTTTTAATAAAGTGTTTACTTGTGAAAGCCTCCACATTCATTAAAATATATTAACAAATAAATTAATAAATCTATATTAATAAAACTGTTTTCATTATATTCAAAAGTGTGATTTTCATGGAATTATAATAATTTTTAGAAATGATGAAGTAAAATAGCTAATATTAACTTATTACATTAATATCCTTGTATCACAAGTTCGTTTAAAATTGAATTACCATTATTTTCCATCTATGCTGATCTCATGGTTAAAATTATGCACCATATGCACAATCAAGGTTGAACAAATGTAATTTACTTGTATACATTTTTTCTAATCGTTTTCTATATTAGTAAAATGCCCCTGAAGTAGAAATTCTTTTGCATTTTAGGATTCAAGCGGATAAAGCCGTTTATGTTTCCAAAACGGATAGATCCTGGACTGTCACTAAGGGAAAGACTGAAATTACAAGAAAAGAGAAAGGAAATGCAAAAGTCCTCATCTCCGCCGACTGAGCCAAATTGGCTGGATTATGATTCTGTAGCTGATAGGTTTGATAAGATCGATCATTTGATTGATTTGCATGGACATATTATTGGAATGGGGCTGAGTCCCGATCATAGGTATGTAAAAGAAATAAATAAAATCTGTAATATTTAGGTTATGTATTGGTATATCAAAGAGTATTTATTTTAAGTGGATATCAAATGAATTAGGAAATTGCACAGGATTTAATTCAGTCATTCATTATTATTCACAGCAATTGATGCATATATAAATTCAAATTACAAATAGTATCTATTTGTATATTATAAAACTAAAACGATTAAACAAAGCAATTTTTTTTTTAATTATTGTTGCAGATATTTATATGTAAATAGCAGACCATGGCCAGAAGGGTACACAATTGCTCATCCATTAGATCCTCCACCAATTGCTCAGGAAATTGATATTCATGTTATTGATTTGGTAACATTAAAACAAGTCGGTACAATGCTCCGATCACATAAGGCTTATACCCCAAACAATGAATGTTTTTTTATATTCCTGGATGTTTGCAATGAATATGTAGCCAGGTAATCCTTTATTTTATTTATCCACCATAAGTACAATGTTATATTTTAGTGGAGCAGAAGACAAACATGGTTATTTATGGGATCGTCATTATGGCGTGTGCTTGGCGAAATTTCCACACACCGACGTTGTGAATTCCGTCGCATTCAATCCAAAAGATCCAGAAATGCTCGTAACGACATCTGATGATTACACGATTAAGGTATGGCGGTCACGATCGAAGGTGAAAGAACTCGACCTCAATGAAGCCCAATTCCAGAGAGGAGTTGAAGTAAGGAAGGGACGTTCGCGAACGTTGTCCACAATGTCCAATTACTTTAGACAATTTCGTTAAAGAATTTAGGGAAACTTGCGATTGGCAAACTCTGTGTTCATATAGATATTTAAAATTGTATCGAAGCAATTTTTACAGGGTCACTGTTGAAAGAAATGCGTAATTTTATATAATTTTTGACTTGGAATACTGTGCCAACTTGAAGAATTTATCGTTGTTATCCATCAGTTTTTTTATAAATGTGAGATTATATGAAGAACTATTTTGTATAAAAAAAAGAGCACATATTTAAAGCACAATCCCGTTTCGTACCTCATGCTCTCTATTTTCTAGTCATGATTTGTACAAAACGCAATGGTTATGATGGGATCATTGCTTTGCTTTTTCCAGGGGAAAGGACTAGATTTATTTGGTGGGGTGGTAACTTGTCAGATTCTTAGGTATGTACAGTTGTGATAAAACATATAGCAACTTCATATTTTATTATTGTCTTTATACTATAAATCTTTAATTTTTACATAGGGATAAATATAGTAATGTATTTATTAAAATCAATATTAAATTAATTATGATTATTTTACTTTTATAGCAAAATAAATCTATTAATAGTTTACAAATGTGATTTTACATGTAAAAGCATATGAATGCAATTTCTTATTCTCCTGATCATTATAGAGGAAAGGTATAAGAATTAGAAATTGTTCAGAATTTAATGAAGAGAAAATGGCATTGTTTATTAAGGTTATATGAATAGTAAAAATCACTATCACTGTGTTGACAATTCATAAATCAAAAATTTTAATAATAACATATTTTTACAGTTTGCAAAAATAATATGTGGGTATATTTAGGGGATTATACTTGGATAAAAAGTATTAAGTGTGTGTTTGTATAAAAAATAATGTCATGTAGATTTATCTCACTGGGAATGGTATTTTTAAAAATTCGGATATTTTATGATAAAATAGCATGGTATTTATGGTATCAATTTTTAAAATTTTATATTTGACGGGATAAGAAAATTGTATGTAATTTTACATATAAAATCACCATAAACACTTAACACAGTAGAAATGATAATAAAAAGGGATATCACTATCATAATAGCATTATTTACTTATTTTTATGTTTTACAATTATACCATATAAAATCATTTTTAATTCTTTACAGTAGGCAGCAATTTTCTTATTAAAGTGCAATTGAAGTATGTTGTTTGTAAACTATTATTGTACAGAATATGGCAGCTAAACAATACTTGTATTTGCTCAGATCATATACAAATACTGTAGTGCATTAGACAAACTTCACATACCAATATGACGTTAATATTTTAACACACATCACACAAACCCTCTAATAAGGTTTAAATTTTGTTCAACATTTTTAAGTGTAGGATAATTAATTCTTTAATAGAGCTCACAGAGTATAATTTTCTAATTCAGATATGATTTATCTGATTGATCCCAAATTTAGAGCCAGATTGTATAGTAGTTATTATAAATTTAATTCATATGTGATTATTTGTATATGCTGATATAACTTTTGCTTTTTATTATTACTTTTTAATCAAACTTAACAAAAAGTAAGAGTTGCTATATATAGAACCATGACTGTATATTTTAATAGTGCTTGGTTTAATTTTACTATGTTTATTTAAACATACCTTAATTTTTACTATCTATAAAATAAAGATTTATGTTTATTGTTACACTTTCAGTTAGAGTTAGTTTGTGATATTTTCTATTTATTTTGTTATGTTTGCATGTGAAACATATGTACTGCTGGTATCTTATCATTGGTGCTAAGAATGTTACGATTAATTATTTATTTTCGTCCTCCGTCCTATTTATTGGAATGTTTAGTGATAAATATGTATATTTTTATAATTCAATTTATTTGTTTGAACAGTTTGCTTTATGGTTTCTGGAGGTAAATAAATAATCATACTCAAGCGTTTCGTGTTTTTATTAATTCCAACAATTCCTTAATGATTAACATTCATGTGCAATTTTGAGATCGGTTTAATATCGGTAAGGAGTGTAGATAACAAGTATATTATTTATTTTATATACACCACTGTGCAATATATTTAAATAAATTTTTATTATACTCAAATATTGATAAAACTTAAAATTATTTTAATAAAAGTTACATTATTTTTGGTTTGTTAAATATAGTCTGGAATGCATGCTTCATATTTAATTGTGGAAAGTTGTTCAATTATAAATTATATGTGATGGTTTAATAAAAAATAGAAAGTTTGACCATTCACAAATGTTTAGTTCATTAAAGTTTATTTGATATGATATGACCTAGATAAAGGCTCTAATGTCTTAATACAACCCTAGGTTGAAATACGGTATTTAGGTTGCAAAAGACAACAATTGTAAAGCAATAGAATGATCAATCTTCACTTGAATGAAATTTATTTAGATATATTGCATTATTTTTTTAGAATATGCACACGTAAATATACTTATAAAAGGGCTATAAATGACTGATTATTTTTTTACGAAGGTCCAGACTTTTCAGGTTCAGTCATATCTGGGTCATTATCTTGTTTTTCTTCAGTTACATCTTTACAAGGAATGTCTGTTTGATTTTGTGTCTCTGAATCATTTTGGTGTATGTTGGTCATTTTTTTCTTGCGCTCAACATGACCCATACAACTATCACATTCGTCATCACTGCTCTCATCAGAACTGCTTTCTCCAAACGCCCTCTGTTTCTTGTATATGCAACAACCTGCAAAATTAATTATATACATTATTTTAATTCTAGTGTGGAATAATAGTTTATGGTGTACCAATTTAATTTTCTGAACAACTGTCCTTGTTTCTCTTATTGTATGATCATTTTATATATGTCAATCATGCATCATTTTATGTAAGCACTTTTATTTGATAAATATTTTTTTTGTGACTGAAGTGAATGAAACAGCCGATTTAGAAATTCTAATAGTACAGGACAAACTGCAAAAATAAACTTATATGAAATCAAGGATCACTGTTTATATTAATGTTATGGAAGCTAAGAATTACCTCTTTTATTCTTAAATCAATGAATACAATGATTTATGTTTTGCTTGAAAATATGCCATTATATATTTATAATAATGTGTGTTACAAATAATTTATGTGTTTGGCACATAAATTTAAGTAGTTCAAACCTTGGCCTATCGTTGGCATTCACTACATTTGTTTACATCCTAAAATAAATCCTACAGAAAAAATATACTCACATTTTGATTTCTTTTTGTCCATATCTTCATTATCCACAGTCTCTGTAGTCCATTGTACCTTACGGTCAGTTTTTGGTTTTCTTAACTTTAAATGTACTGTAGGAACATCCTAATAAAAATAGAATTTTTAACACAACAGAATATTACTTATAAATTTTAAAAATGCACTATTTAACATATAAAATGCATAACACTTATTGTGTAGTTAATATGCAGTCAAGATTAAATACATAAATCTACAAAAAAAAATATATAGACTGCTTAATTAATACATTTATACACTCTTTTTCTAGGAATGATATATTAATAATTCTTACTTTTTTATCTCAATTTGTTACTTATATTATAAATCAAACATAGTATAATATTTGAGAAAATATATTTTGTTATTGAACATTATTTATGTATTGGTATATAAATAATATCATCACTGAATTAGCATAATTTATTCAGTTGTCCATTAGTACTTTTAGCAAATGCTAATTAGCCTAGTGCCAATATTATCGTTTTATATAATATTTACATTGGCTTTATACATGAGTAAGAATAAAAAAAGTCAAAGTTGTCTGAGCATGTTTTTAGTTACATAATAAAAATTATTTCATTCATATATTTGGATATAAATTAGACAGACTTGTTATTGTGTCTATAGGAGGAAAATATTAGCATTATATAAATACATATAAAGTGCATAACTATTAAAGGTGGTCAAGTTAGGTTTTTCATGTTAGTCCAATACAAACCATTAGGTAAGTAATACAGAAAACTCATTATATTTTTTATTAGTATCTTGTATCCCATCATAACAAATAAACCATAAAATATAAAATTCTAAAACAATTAACATTTTATATCGTATAAAAGTATACTAATTTTTATTTTTTACATATAATTGCAATATATACTGATGCTTTTCATAAGAACAAGTTTATAATTAAAAAATATATACATAAAATAATATATTATACAATAGTATATAAGATTAAAAAAATATTCAGTTATTCAAATTGGAATGTTAAATATATGCATGATAAAAAATATTGGTTTCAGTAAGCAAATTATCAAAATAATGCGTTAATTACTGCAACACATTTATACTTTTTAATTTTTTAATATATTCCTCATCTAATGACAACAGATCTTTCATTATATCATTAGTGTGTTGTCCTAATGTAGGAGGTGGCAAACGAATTAAATTTCCACCATCACTGTATGTGACAGGAGGTCCGACTAATTTAATTTCTCCAACAACTGGATGCTTAATATGTTGCACTATGCCAATATCTTTCACATGCTGGTCATCAAACATCTCCTGTATTGAATTAATTGGGCCACACGGAAATGTCGTCTTTGAAAAGATTTCACTCCATTCTTTATTGGTTTTAGTTTTAAAAACATCCTTTAAAATTGAAAGCAGTTCCTCTCTGTTATTAACACGGTCTTTATTGGTTAAAAATTTCGCATCAGTAGCTAAATGTGGATGACCAATGAGTGAACAGAATTGCTTATACTGCAGATCAGATCCAGTTCCAATAGTGAAATAACCATTTGCTGTTTTAAACGCTTCATATGGTACAATGCTTTCGTGTGCTGTGCCCCAACGACTTGCCTCCTTACCTGCATTGAGATAATTAGAGCCAATATTGATTAACGAGGCTATTTGTGTACTAAGTAGATTACAGTCGATTTTTTGACCTTTTCCTGTTTTGATACGTTTCAAAAGTGCTGCCATAATTGCACCATGTGCATAAAGACCTGTGGCTAGGTCAGTAACAGCAACACCGGCTTTAACTGGTTCTCCATCTTTAGGCCCTGTGATATGCAAAAGGCCACCCATAGAAGCAGCTACAACATCATATCCCGGCTTGTTTCTGTAAGGTCCAACTGGACCATAACCAGTGATTGAACAATAGATCAAATGCGGAGCAAATTCTGCAAAGTCATTGTAACCTAAATGCATACTATCTAATTTTCCAGGGACATAATTTTCAACTAAAACATCAGATTGTTTGGCCAATTCATATAATAAATGACGTCCTTTTTCATGTTTGATATCTATACAAACACTTTTTTTGTTTCTGTTAACTGATACAAAATAACAAGATTCCTTGGTGTTGTTTACAAAGGGAGGTCCCCAGTTTCTAGATTCATCACCAGTTCCAGGCCTTTCAATTTTAATTACTTCAGCACCTAAATCGCCTAATATCATTGTGCAATACGGTCCGGCCACAATTCTTGTAAGGTCTAGAACCCGTATCCCATCCAAAGGTTGCACATCACTTTTACTCGATACGAATTTTACACCACTATTTTTTATTGCTGCTATTTTTAAACACTTGCAAAGGTGCACAGTTTTCTTACACATTTCAAAAACATTCATTACGACGGACGGTGGTTTATACCACGCATATACTTTCTTTGCATGCGTACGTTATCAGTGTTATATAATTGATTTCCCCGCATTTACCTGTGAGTGTTGAGAGTCGGTCGCATCTATAGTCACTGTAGTCGTCGTCGAACTGGTACTCTCCATCGGTTGTTGCGATGATATTTGGTCCGCCATTTCGCCTATTCCGCTCACATAAATAGAATGTTAAGGGTGAGTTTTTAAACACTTATCTCTAATGCGTTTCCATTTAGTATATCTGATTGGAGATGTGTTTTTATCTTGATTTTAATTGATAATTAGTGTATTATTTTCCAAGGGTTATAAGACACTAAATGTCATTTATAGCTGTTAATGTAGAGACCTTCCAATTAGAACTTTAGTGATGGTGATGTGCGGTTATTTAAATGTAGATGGAGCCAATCGCCCTCGCCATTATGTATTTATAATAAATTATTATTTGCTGTTATTATTGTATTGCTACATAATTAATTGGCTAATGCTATTTTATGAATTTAAGTGCATTATAGAATTTTTATTAAGAAGAAATATAGTTGATTCATTATGTTGAGTTATTATTGATATAATTTTACATGTTTTACTATTTTCAATACCATTAGTAATAATTGTGCGCTTACTATTTAAAAATCCATACATATTCTTAATTTTAATGTACATTTGTATAATAAATTCTGCAAAGTTTTTAAAATAGCAAAGAAATTAAATCAGAAAATGTTAGATAAAAATAGTTAAACACTCTTGTAATTTGCATTGAATACTAAAACAAACTAATTAATTTGTCTATATTTAAAATGCTCATGCAGTGTAATAAGTTGGTTTTATTCTGATCAAAGAAACATTTATAAATTATTTATTAAATAAAAGTATTTATATTTAATCGGTGCAGAATTTCATAATGTTTGATCCTATTTTATCAATTAGCTTGTACGAAAAATTACCGTTATCTTACTTTCTTTTGAGAAATGTGCATTTTAAACGTAAATATTTGCAAATAAACTTAATACTAAATTAAAAGTATGCGTTATCCTTAAACAATCACTGAATAAATTTTCTAAAAATAATTTTTAAATATGGCTTTTTTGGTGAAATTTGCATTTGTAACTACAATTATGAATCTTTATTGAAAATAGATTGAATTGTAACATTGTCAATATTAAAAGTAAATTCACCAATTAAAAAAACCTTTAAGAAATTCCCTAAAAATATATTTATTTTGTCAAATTTACTTGTTCCAAACAACACTATCAGTTAATATACAATACGGATAAATTTATTATGAATCAAGGATACAACAGAAATGTCAGACTGAAAGTGCTTAAGTTTAATTTAAAAACAATGTTCCTACGTTACCATGTTAAACATACAATTGGAATAAATGACAATGTATTTATCGTTTATGGAAATATATATTGAAATTGGGGTATTTAGCATTTAATCACTTTCTATTTACGAAAACTCATATCAAAGGTTTGAATTAAAGAGGTGCTGGTATTAAAAAATAAAAAGTCAGTATAAATCTGTGAATGGTTATTATTTTATTCTTTATTAATACATATTATAGACTAGAAATGTACCATCATATTTTTGGGAATGTTAAGGGAAGTCAAAATTTTGTTTAATAAATGCATAGTAAAAAAGTATTTTAAAATAAGTAAACTGTAGTTGCCATCAATAACTCACTAAAACGAACATTATTTTCTACAAACGGAACACATGTTATCATAATGATTACTTTAATCGAGTACTTTGTTGTTTTAAGACTTAATTTAAAAACATTTAAAATGGATTACTCATCTAAACATTTTACCATTATGCACGTATTATTATAGTGCAGAAGATTATTGTGGTAGAGAAGGTTGCTGCCAACTACATTATTCGATCATCTTTTTCCATGCATCGTCTTATAGAAAATGTCAACATTAAGAGTGGTTTTTACTTTAGAGATTAAAGACAAAGTTGTACAGAAACTGAAGGACAATTCAATAGCTAGAAAGACATCACTTGCTGCAAGCTTCACTCAAGATGATTATTTTATGCCAGATTTCTTTGGCGCATTTGTATTCGATTTGAATTTTTAGAATTCATTGGTATTCATTTGTAATGAAAAAGATCTTATCGTTTAAATAATGTGTGCACAATTTGGAGATAGAGAGATGAAGTTCAGTAGTATTATTTTATAGCAGATAGTCTCTTACAATAGCTATTTAAAGCTGCTGTATTTCTATTTATAAGTACAATCTTTAAAACCATTCACTTAACCTCATTTTAATGATGCATACTTCGCTTGCATCAATTATTTAAGTAGAAGAAGTCTTATTGAGAACGAAAATCTTCATGCCATGGTCCCTAAAACAAATCTGTATTTTTAGAATTATGTTATAGCAGATAGTCTCATATAGTTTTAGCAAGGCGGCTAATATTATTTTAAATTGGAGTAGTTTCACTCACATTGAATGAATGAAATTACAATTGGCTGCAAAACCATAGCAGCACAATGCTAAGCATTAAATACACAAATACATTAAATTAAATACAATAATAAATTAGAGATAAACCACTTCCAAACAATATCCAAATTTATGATAGCTGTATGACGTTCAATTGCCAATTACAAATCCATGCTTTTGTCATTTATCCTTCTAAGGTAATTCTATGGTGCATTTAGGCACTGGTTGTTTTCAAGAACGCAGACAAAGAAGACATGAGATGATGTCAATTTCATAGAAATAATTTTAAGCCTAATAGCAAAGAAAGGTTCGAATTCGCTGCACTTCCATTCATCTTTATGGTGTTATTACTATTATTGAACATTTGAATTAAATGGATTAATATTTTTGTAAAAGCTTATTTATTTATAATTAATAATGAGAGAAATAAATCTCTATGAGCTTCTGCACTAATGTTTTACATAATAATGTAAAAACTCCAGCTAACAGTTAAAACAACTACTCCCCGTACTAAAGCACCGCCAGGCATTGAATGATATAACTGTTAGCTGTCGTTACATGTCTAAAATTATATTTAGCACTATGTAACAATTTTGTGGTGTTATCGTTTTTTAACCGAGTCTCGAAGTGTTACATAGTGCTAAATATAATTTTAGACATGTAACGACAGCTAACAGTTATATTGCCTGGCGGTGCTTTAGTACGGGGAGTAGTTGTTTTAACTGTTAGCTGGAGTTGAAGTCATCCTCAACATATGCCAACCATCTCATGGATTCAGGACACGCATTCAACGAGAAGTTCAAAATACTACATATTTGCAACAAAGGCAAGAAGTTGAACCTGCTCGAACAACTAGAAATAAACAAATTCAACAAACGCGGCATCCTCCTCAACGACCAACTAGACGTTAATAATTCCCCACTAATTAACATATAACTTTGACTCCTCTCCCCACTTCAAAATATTAGTATATAAGATAACATTGTAGTCTCGAACAACCATTAATCATCTGCCTGATGAAGCCACTGTGTGGCGAAACATATGTCGCAGTTCCGACATTAAAACTAGTGAAATTACAAAACAAGTGTTTTATTTACCTTATATATTTTGAATGAAAGACCAACAAAGAATAGGATGTTAAAATATGTTTTTAAAATATAATTATTATAATTTTACATACATGGTTACATCCGTTAGTGCAGATTAGAATATTTTTGTTGAGATTTTAATAGATAGTTTATAAATCTCTTCCTAGGTTTGTGTTATTTAAATTACACCATGTATCAAATTAATATTGAATGAACTGATAGTATCAATTCTATAGATTAGATAATTTTTGTCGAGATCGTTATACGTATGTGATAACTTTTGAAATTCCTAGGTTTACTTTACTTATATTCTACTGTATTTGTTAAACTGATTGTATCAATAGAAATCGCGTGTTAAAAATGTATAAATCTGGAAATGATAAGATAACTATATTGTAATTACTATTAATTTGAAAATTTAAATTTGATTACAAGTGAAGTAAGGAATAAACTGAGTGTTATTTTCATTTACTTAAAATGTGTTCAATGTTCAAAAAAGTGTGTTTATTTTCACAACAATTGTTTCGCAAATTTTTTGTTTCTTCAAATGAATGAAAGTTTACAATGAAATTAGAAATCTTAGAACTATGTATATATAACACTATTAGCACTATGATAGGGTGGATATTTTAAGTAGTGGGGAGTTTGATACTTCAGTTTGTTAATTGATTAAGAGACCCGTTTTTTCAAATCTGTTGATTTTTAGGGTTTCTAGTAGATTTTATTTCCTTCCTTGTTTCTCTCTATGGAGAATTTGGAATTTTTGGTGATTCGCATAGGTTGAGGTTTTCTTTTTCTTTTCCTATGCATTTTTTGTTTTGTAATTCTTTCCTCAAAAGATTGTCCTGTTTGCCCGTTACACATTTATGGGCAGTAATTACATTTTAGCATATACATTCCACATCTATCGAATTTGTTTATTTTCTCTTTGTTAAGTTTTCGTAGGTTACGATTAATATTTGTTAACACCAAACTTTGAAATACTCATAAAATTAAAACAACATATATTTTATTTATATTATTATCTTAAAGTTATACCAGGTAGATAAAAATCATATTTATAAACGTTACATTGCTGCCAGGTGTGGAAACTGTAATAAAAGTGCTGAATAGTAATATTATAATGGATTTAAAAATGCAGTTAGCAGAGCAAGATTTATATACAGGTTTGGGATAAAGTATGGAACCAAGTAAATACCTTTAAAACAAACCGGACGATATTATCTATAAAGAAAGTGTCTTTGAAATGTAAATGCAATGGGGGCAAAATGTATGTGATGAATTTTGCCGAATTGCACTTCCCTGAAAAATTTCAAAGATATCGTCCGTTTTGATTTAAAGATATTTACTTGGTTCCATACATTATCCCAACCCTGTACAAGTGACAAGAAAAATATATTTTCTTTGATATTGTCGGCGATGATTAATATCCAGACATCTGAAAGAAAAATTGCTTCAATATTCTAAAAATTTTAAAACTAATTACTTCAAAGTTCTAGAACCTTATAAACAAGACACTCGCATTTTAGAAAAGAAGTTTTGAGGAACCAAAAAATAGTTGAAATGAAAAACTACTCTTACAGTATGAAAATTCCGATAATATAAAGTAAAAAAATAATGAAAAAATCTCGAATATGTGAAAAATACCATCTAATTCTAAATTGTAGAAATTTAAAAGAGGAATTGCCGAATAAATGCGATTAAGCAAAAAGTTATGGATGATTGTCGAAAATGGAAAATAAATTGCTGGAGAATGATAGAGAAAATAAATTCAAAGAAATGTTTGTTTTGTATGGGCTGGACGTGGTGCTAGCTTAATCTTTGAAGATGGTGCCGTTGTAATAATACTGCACTTGTATTCTAAAGAATACTACTAGAGTTAGTTAAAGACTATTATCTATTTACAATATTACCTAAAGTTAAAAGAGGGCGAGGTGCTGTTGCGGGCGTACCCCTGAGTCCCCGATGGCCAACCGGGGTGTGACAACGCTCCAACACACTGCCGCCATTGAAAGAATGTATTTAAATCATGTCACTAAATAAATTGTATATATAAATATACATATAATTAATATGGACAGGGAGCGACATATGATAATATACAGGGTTATTCACGCTATACGGCACGGAATATTGTGGCCAAAATACGTGACTTTCAAAAAGTTTCACTTTGGGGATATATGGGGGTCTATTAGGGCTACTTTTTAAAATTACTTTCATAATATACAGGGTGTCAAAAAGCATCAAAGTTGTGTTTTTTTAAATGAAACACCCTGTATTTTATTGCATTTTTGGATCCTTCGATAAAAATAAGTCTGTTTTAATGAGGTTTTTATTACTTAAACCTTAAGGTTTTTGAAATAATTTGAATTTTGTAAAATTTTAACCTAATTTTCATGTTTCAAATACTTAAAAAGTAATTAAGTTATGCATACCAAATTTACACTGAAATGTAACAATAGATCATATTTTATTTTCCAAGTATAATAAATTTGACATCTTATACCGGGTGTAAAAAAATGAAATTAAACAAATGAGAACTTTAAATGGCTATAACTTCATTTATTTAAATGGAACGCTATATTTATTAATTTATCAGCAAATGCACGTTTTAATTACCTATCGAATGGTATTTATATCTTAAATGTTAAGTCTTCTCGTTTTTACAGAAAACGCCAAAATATTGTTTATTGCACCGTTTTAGTACTTTTTAAGTAAAAATTTTAATGTATCTAGTTTTCTATGGTATTTAAAAACGTCAGGTAATTAATTTAGTATGCCACTTTAGTTTAAAAAGCCTGCCTTTTGTTATAGTTGTCTTATTTTGCATTTTTGTGTTAGATCGTTAGTAATCGTTATTGTTTGAAGGTTTAAGCAATAAAAACCTTATTAAAACACACACTTATTTTGATCGAAGGATCCAAAAATGCAATAAAATACAGGGTGTTTCATTAAAAAAACACAACTTTGATACTTTTAGGGTTTTTGGGACACCCTGTATATTATAAAAGTAATTTTAAAAAGTAGCCCTAATAGACCCCCATTTATCCCCAAAGTGAAACTTTTTGAAAGTCACGTATTTTGGCCACAATATTCCGTGCCGTATAGCGTGAATAACCCTGTATAATTATAACAAAAAAATTATGATATACACAAAAAAATAACAAGGCAAAATTTTTACCTTTGAAAAATAATATTTTTTATGGTATTATCATGTCTGACAATTTAAAGAAAGGTAGGAAGGATTTAATTAAATATTTAACTAATAATTTGAGGCTTCTACATCAGTAAACGGATGTCATATAGTAGAAAGTAATCTACAGCATTGACTTGAAGATGCAACAACTGTTTGGCAAAAGAAAAATAAATATTGAGTAAAGGAACGCTGCTAGGTTATTATTTAATTAATATTTAAAAAGATGAATGCCAAAAACATTAGAATAATTAGAAAAATAGCGAGAAGACTGCCATAGACAGAATTATATGGGATATGAATTGCGAGGACGTTATAAAACCATCCAATAATCCATTGGCTTTGCTTGATTACTGTTAATTGAATAATGAAACTAAAAAAAACGTTATTTGATACCTTAAATTGATGGTAATTTAGATACATTGGTTGAATCTACTACTACAAATATTAAAAGCTGTCAAATGATATAATAGACTTATGCCTTAAAAATGGTAAAGGAAGATCATTGATAATCAATGATCTCCGCACCTGACTCCTGTGTTCTAAATTATTTGTATGTACGAGGGAAATTCAGTAATTAGGTCACAAAATGATGGGAGAAAGCTGAAAAAAGCAGTTAGTTATTTCCCTATGTGTCAATAGGTGGCAGCACAATCCAGCTTTATGGCCGAGCGCATGTGTAGGCCGTGTTAAAATCGCGACCATGCTCGAAGAGTGTACTGTGGAAGGGCAGCGTGCTGTTGTGCGTATTTTTCTGGACGAAATGACTTCCTGCAAATCATATCCATAAGGAAATGTGTCCTGTTTACGGCGAACAGTGTTTGTCGCGTAAAGAAGTGTACAAGTGGGTCGAGAAATTTTCACAAGGGTGACGAACTTCGAACTGGCCTTTCAGACTGCAACAATTCGGGGTGGACGTGATGGTTGGAACCGACAAGCGAGTAACAATAAACAACATAGCAATTACAATAGGGTGTTCTCGTGGTTTGGTCTATGGAATTTTGCACGATCGTTTGAATTTCCGGAAAGTTTGCGTACGATGGCTACGTAGACAACTGACTCAGGAGCATAAAAGGAATCGAATGGGCTTATCCTTGCAACACATCTCTTAGTACGCCGATGAAGGGGAGGGTATGCTTAACAGGATTATTACTGGCGATGAATCATGGGTGCATCACGACCAACCCAAAACAAAGTGTGATTCAATGCAATGGAAACATCCTTCTTCACTGCCTGCAAAGAAATTCAAGGTTGTGCCCTCAGCTGGTACGATTATGCTTAGCGTGTTCTGGGATTATCAAGGAGTGCTTGTAGCCCATTTCCAGAATAGAGGTGATAACGTCAATGCTGAAACATACTGTAGAGTTTTGTTGTTGATTCAGGATGTAATTGACGAGAGGAATATTGCTGCATGACGATAATGGTAGGCCGCATGCGGCCCGATTGAACCAAGCGAGAATTGAAGAATTAGAGTGGCAACTTTTTAAACATCCGGTTTAGAGTCCTAACTTAGCCCCAAGCGACTTTCATCTTTTTGGTCCACTCAAATATTTCGAGGGTGATCACGATCTTCAACAAAAGGTACGCATGTGGTTCAGACGGCAGCCCAAAGAATTTTATGCAGCAGGTTTTGGGGCATTAATAAATCGATGGGATAAGTATATAAATGTTGGTGGGGAGACTTTGTCGAAAAATAAAACTGGTTTTTATATTATTATTTTTTATAGTACCTTTTGTGACTCTTTTGTAACCTAATAACTGAATTTCCCTCGTGTAATATGAAATGTATATACATATATCATGAATTATTTTTTAATTTTGTAAGCAGAAGAAGCGTTGACAATAAAGATTAAAGACTACTTCTAGACACTTGATCTAAAAAGCGGTTATTGCCAAATAGACAAAGAGAAGACTAAACCGTTCATTTATTATTTCGTCGAAATAAATCAAAGGTTTTAATGTAAAAAAAAACATATTCCAAAAACTGAAAAATCCATTTCCTGCATCAGCTTAGGTTTTAAGCTGGAACATCGTGTGGAATACTGATGCAACTAAATGTGAATGAGTGCATCGGAGCTTTCTTATTTCAAATCTAGAGTGGAGAAAAACAGTTATCAGCTCATTGGTTAAAACCAGAGTGCTAAGAAATTCGCGACAAGCAAATATCTACTTGCAGTAGAAAAGTTTATGGAGGATTTCTGTTAATGAAAAAAATTCAAATTAAGTACATAGTTGGTTCTTAAAATGTTTTTATATTTCAGTGAATCTAGAATAGAAAATTTCAAGCTGGTTGGAAATTATTAAAAAATGAATATTTGACTGAGATTTACAGAAATACATTTTTATCTCAAAGACTGCTCAGAAAATAATACGGAAAAGAAAAAAAGGTTATAATGTAGAGGAGATAGTAGAAGGAAAATAAGAAAATATTTCCGATGAAATGGAAGAAATAGAATTCAAGGTGGACTTGAAAAGTATTCAACAGAATTGTAATCGTATTTAGTTGAGTATTATCTTTTGTATTAAATACTGGATGCTGAAGTTAAAAATTTCAAGAACTAGAAAGAACGGAGCGAGATTTTTACCTCTAAGAAGAATAAAATATCTGAAGTGATTGTGATTGTGAAGATTCACAATGGATCTTTCTTTATCTATATTTGGATATGTTAGATCTTGAACATACTCCCTACACCGAAAGGTAGAAGGACAAATGATTAAATAAAAATAGATCTTGAACAAAGTACGAGAACTACTGGCTTACTAGTAAAATAGATGTTTCAGAAGTGGTACACAAAATGCATAATTTAGAAGATGCATAAATTATTTATGTTATGTTATTAATTATGAATTATTTTTTAAATCAACAAGACGAGGACAACAACTTGATAACAATAATCATATTGTCTTTAATAATGAATGAATAATATTTGGCGAAATCGTTGATTCTTGAGGCTTCTACTTCATTATACATTAATTTTAATTTTACGTTGACTATAGTTTCTGCAAGACACTTGTAATTATCAAAACATAAGTTACTTATGTTATACAAAGAAGTTATAAGGTGTTTTCATTGTATAATATTTGACGAAGGTAGACTTTAACCATTAAAGAGACTGGAATCAACACCTTGGTCTATTTTTGTGTCCCTAGTGACCATTAGTACATATAAACATCATGGGCCGAAACTACGACTTTGGACCTTGGATGTCCAGGAGAAAAGGTGTTAGGGAAAGATTATGTGTGACTGAATAAAGGAATGTTATGACGTAAAAGTGGAAAAAGTGGCTGATGTCTCTCCCAAAAACTGCAAATGTCATGGGAAAATGAACCTCAATTTGAAGAAAGGACTCAATTAACATATTATGTTATCTGATAGTTGGTTATTTTAATGATGCAAACCCTTGCACCGGATAAGAAGACGTGATAGAATGAGAAAAAGCAATTGAAGAATGCAAGGCTCAACATTCTAATGAATACAATAGTCGAGGCCGGTTCTAGGTACCTAATTACTGTATGATGCATTGTGTAGTAGAAGATTTAAAGATGTTACGAGGAATTGTTGCCGGTTAGTTTATAATGTTAGATATACAAGGTCATCTTGTAAGAAGTATGGTTAAACTGGACATTGACCCTTATCAACTAAAAAGAATCATAAAGCTAACTGTTCGAGGCCAGGATTACGAGATAATTCATTAATTCATTCTGTTATAAATTCGCCGCGGGACAGTTATTATCTAATGTCATAAATGTGCGTAATAAATTCTTCCAAAATTCATTAGATCGCATCATCTGAACAGTTCCCTTAACTAGCATTTCATTTTTACCTCTTAATATTTTTTTTCCGACAGGGCAGAAAAACCTATGGTCGATAGCTCAGATAGTGACGTACTAACCGCAATTAGCTAGGACAAAATGTATCAACAAAATTTTATATAAGTTGCTGTAATATAAAATATTGACAAACCGTGTAAATAAATAAATAGACTCACATACATAATAGTGTGTGATGTTTGTAAATGTTTACAAGTGTCTATAAACATTATGGTTACAACCTTGGTTAAACATGAGAAATTTAGATGGGCATATGTTGCACTAATAGATAGATAATTTCGTATACTAAATAAAATCTTACGCAAGTTTACAAATGTAATTGGCTTCATATGACGTATAAAAACATGTTTGCATAATGATTAGTTCAATTAGAGTTATTAGATTTAAATTAGAAATAATGCTTAACTAATACTAAGATATTTTGAATGGATTTATGATTGAATGGTTAAAACAGTCAATTTATTAATGTATTTGATTAATTTGTCATTTCCTATGTCAAATTAATTAAGACTAATTTAGGTAAAATTCCTTATATGTTTTTAGAAAGTTGATTATGAAACGAAGATCCATTTTTAATAGTATATCCATATATTAACATGTTTTCGTGTTCCATCATATTTTAGTACTTCTTAACGACGTATAACGAAGTAGAAGCTTCCATCGTAAACGAGTTATAATACTTATTTTAAAACTTTATGTAATTAGTACAAATTGGCATTTGTTAGCTTAAAATTTAAATGTCATCGTTTATATATTTTAAGATTGATAAATAATATTTTGGCATTGCTTAAGGTGTTACTGAACCAATAAACCTTGATAACCTGTCAACAAAAATTCTAAGCGAATGATATTATAATGTGAACTTCTTGTATAAATTAAGACCTCACTGCAATATTTTTTGCCTTGTTATAACACTATGGAATTGGTATATCTTCTTTTATTTTATTTTATACTTTCTTGGATTATCCATATATATTTTTAAATTATTCTATTATTTTATCACTAAACCTAATTAGTAAATATCTGTGGTCTCTGACGCATTACTTCATATTATATTACGCATTTTATATCTTTCATCGTGTAGTAGATTGTTTTTTTGATTAACAATTTGTTATTTTCTTTTCGGCTCTTCTTTTTATTCTCAGATATTTTAAATTTTTGCCGCAGCACAGAGTTTTGCAGTATCCATTATTTTACATTTAAACCTTTTTCATTTCATCACTATTTATTCATCATGTTTGGCATCGTTATTTATAATCTAATATTTCATTTCCACGATTTGTCCCTAATTATTATTGGTACTATGTCGTTTCGACACAGTATAGTTCCTAACCATGCGTAAATTAGTTTTAAGGAATTCAAAAATTGATTGAAGATTAATTTTTTGACAATTTTATTATTTATAAGCTAGTATTTGGACATTGAGAAGTGCTCATTGAAATGCGCATTTAAATGTGACATGCGTAATGCGATTTTACGTGTCACATAACCGTAATAGAGAATGTAGGTATTTTTGTATTCAGTATTTAGTTCTAAACATGTTTTATACTTACTTCACTTTTATTATAAAATTATCAGGGACGGAGGAATTTATATTCTCCTGTTGCAATTATTTTTTTCAACAATTTACAAAGTATTGATATTTCTTCTAAGTGACTTTAGTATATTAATTTTTTCCAGATTGTTTGCTCCGGATTGCATCTAGAAAATTAACGAAGTGTGGAAGCGATAAGAAACATTATCAGAGGTGAGTTATTACCTTGGTATTTTTTTAATGAACTTCACTTATGTAATAAAACACGCATGCCTTGTGAATAATATCAGTGCTTTAATTATGAATAGATATGCTTTGTAATTTGAATATGAATCATTTAATAACATCAATTTGTTACGAACGGATAAACTGACAACAGTCAAATTAATAGTACGTTGAACCGAATATAAAGAAATGCGATTAATGAGAATGCAATTATGGTCCGACATGACATGATAGCTTAAAGAGAAAAATAGTTTTACTGTTATTGTGACATATTTAAGTTTTAGTCTTTGGGGTTTCTGGTAAAATAAAAATAATCTGCCTTTCCAAATGAAATGAGGTAAACATACTATATGATTGTACTTTTGACCGGAAGTAATGGCCGAAGTGGATTTTAAAGATACATTAAATAACTGTGAACTTTTATATTTATTTCAAAAATTAAGCTTACAGAAAATATATATTAAAATAACTATTTTAATGCGCGGAAAGAAATTTTTTACAAAGAAGACTTTCTTCACAAATTTTATTAATTGCAAGTGTACATTAGTTTAGCATTGAAAATGGTCACATTGTGATCGAAATGTACATTTGCAAATAATAAAGTTTGTGAAGAAAGGAGACTCGTATTTCATTTAATAGTAAAGAAGTTCTGGTTTCTCTTCAGAATCTTAGTTTCCTTTTAGGGAAATATTAGTAGAGTTATTTTCATATATCGTGATATATTATTGTTATTAAAACCATCTATAATATTATGTAATAATTGGATAAACTTGGTACATTAATATATGTAAGTAATTTAATTGCTTCTATTATGATATTGGCTATTTTTCTTTAAATTTGTTTCCCTAGTTATTTCCTTATTGTGTTGTTAATCAGTAATACAAATTTTTTGTTTAGAGAAAAGAGTTGATAATTTTTTGTTTGTTTAATGATGATATAATACAAAATTGGTTATATTCCTCCACCGCCAGTATATTGAGAAACGTAATATTTCTGTCTTGTCTAGAAGTCTTTGAGTTTTGTAAACAGATGGTAATTCGAAGGAGTTAAATCTGGAATATAGGGTAAATGATTGAAAGTTCGTCCCGCAAAGACGTAAGATTCGTCATCATGGGTCTTTCCTCTTCCGAAGTTAAAAATACGACACCGATTGATAAATCCAATCACAGCCCTAACTTCACAACTGGCGGCTTCCTTTATTTTCTTGAACATTATAAACACTCACATTAATATCACAGTTAATACCAGCGAGACGTAACATTACACACAGACAACAGAAGTATAACAACTGAACATGTTAGAATACATCCGGCGGCTACTCTATTCACCAGCGCTCCGCACGGTATAAACGGGCAATACTTTTCCGCTATCTCTCGTAAGTCCAAAAACGTTCCTACTTTTCGCTTGGTCATTTTAGGTGGAGTATCGTTGTCAATCAATTGATTATTATGAGTATTTTAGATAAATCTTCTTCAGGATTGTTTTTTCAATTTTGATTTTTGGAAAACATTTGGCATTGTAGGTTTTATTTATGCTTAGCATTAGAGTTTTATGCGAGCAAAATTTGTGATAATTAAATTCACGGAAAATGACGCAGTCAGATTTTTCTTGTTGCATTCTTAGCAATCAATTTTTTATTATTTAACCTTCACAACGTTATCGCTTGTAGATATACTTTGAATGGAGAAATACCTCCAACTTAATGTCGGTTTTATCATGGTAGTATAATTCAATGGAAATGATTAATGATTAATTATTCCAAGGTACGCATTTATTTTAGACCGTTTAGTTCTCTTTTATCAATAGTATAGGTAAGTGTTTCGTTTACTTTAAGATTTTACGTGTTATAATATTGATTACTGCTTAAAAGATTTTGTTTTGCATTTAATAAAGTTAAAAGGATTAGGTATTTTTAAATTAGAACACTCGTTATATTTCATATTTTTTCATATGAAACAAAAGTGCTCTAATTTAAAATGACCTAATGTTATAATTTCGTTTCATCAAGAGTGCAGTGAACAAAGTATCTACCGTAAAGTTAAGAGGTCTTGCAAAAGAAAAAAGTCTCCTATCAAATATCAATTATTGATAATGAATGAGATGAATGATTATAGCAATATTTCTGTTACTTTTTATGTACATATATTTTTATAATTTTCCGTAGTTAAAAATACAACATTATATTTACATTTGGTTTATTTACATCGCTTGATTTGAAATATTATGAATGAAATTGCATGTACTTACGCAAACCGGAGTAAAGTTTATCACAGCTAATCTAATAATTGTCTAGTGAGTAAACCTTGATCCATATGTTTTTGATAAAATTCTCACATTAACTGATAAAAGTACAAAAGTATTTGGTTGAAATTCTATATTTAATTTAATCTTGTATCTTTATCAGTTAATGTGAGAATTTAATAAAAACATACCTTAATTAAGGTTTAGGTTTATTCACGAGACAATTGTTTAAACAAATAACTTTGTTAGAGTCACACCTTCATTTTTACTCACGACTGTAGTTTCCACAAATTTAGTTTTACATTCAAACTGTAAGTGGTACAAAGTTATCATATTGACATAATTTATACTATTTTAAAGTTAATTAGATGATTAATTAATATAAAAAGGTTTCACCGCGGGTTAAGTGAGAGTTTAACTCACCCTATTTTAAAGTATTAAATAGCAAAAAGAATATGAATGTTTTGAAAACAGTATAAATTGTGAGAAAATTATACAGGGTGGGCCACCACATTCGCGTCGGCTTCTATACGGCAAACGGCAAAATATTTTTTAAATATTTTTGTTGAGAGCTATGTAGGTTCATTAGAAGCATGTTTTAAAATTATTTTGATATTTACAGGGTGACTCAAAAAAAGTTACACCAAAGTTATATAAATTTTATTGGGACACCCTGTATATTCTTTCATATTTTGATAGTGCAGGCTAAATAAAGCCAAGTTACTGTTATGTTTCCTATACCTAACTCCAGCCGTTTTTAAGATATTTGACAATTCTTGAAAATGTAGACCAAAATTTAAGATGATTGGCTGTCTTACATATTTAAGCTGGATATTTTAATTTGTATTTACCTTTTAGTCTAAGCATTAGACTTGACGATAAAATAAAAATGATCCCTAAAAATTATACAGGGTGGAAAAAAATAAACATTTGATATATGCTATCATTAAAGTCAAATAATTTTCTTATTTTAAACGGAACACCCTATATTTGTTATCATATTTAGATTACAATTTTAATCAGTTTTAAAATTATATTAAGGTTTCCTATATCTAGTTCTTATAGTTTCCGAGTAATTTGGCATTTTCAAATTCAAACATTAATTTGCTGCCATTTATGTTTCAAAATAAAATTATTTGACAGTGACAGTACTTCTTAGTAAAATCATCATTGTTGGTTGAGGTGATTTAAAAAAAAACCTTTTATTTGAGATAAGAACTTATTCCCGAGAAGAAATAATTAGTATCATTTTAGTAATTGATGAGTGTGAAGAATATTGCGTGTTAGCATCGACAGTTTACGCTCAAAAATTTCCTAACAAAAGTCATCTTGACAAGTGTTCATTAGAAAATTTGCTACAAGAGTTTAGAAGAACAGGATGAATATCTTATAAAATAAACAAAGCGGCAAAAGCAAATTACTGGAAATGAATAAAATGAATTCTTAGTTATGGGATCTTTAATTCAAACTCCACATACAAGTCAGTGAAAAATGATTAAAATAAGTAGACGGAGCATCGGAAGAATAAAAGATTTATGTCGTTTAAGAAATGGATATGATATAAATGCTGAACATGCAATTAATTTTTTTTTCATTTATGTCGTGGATTATCTCAACAATAGTTGTAGTCTACAAAGACTCAAACAAGAGACTTTTTGAGAACTGAAAAAGCCGAATTGATTGGTCATTCGCCGTACAGCCTTGACTTGGCATCGAATTATTTCTTTATATTTATAAGAAGCGGTTGATGCGTTCAAAATGCATGTTTTGGAGGTACCTCAATCGCAATCGAAAATTGCTTCAAGTGCATTCAAAACTGTATTGATCTTCATGGAGAATATTTTGAAAAGCAATAAACCCATGTACGATGGTTGGTCTCTTTTGGTACCTAGCAACCCTCTTATTTATGGCGTTCAAAAATAAATTCAAAACTATTAATTCAAACAATTCAAGCTAATCTCTGTTTGGTAAATCTATTTAAATAATATTAACCCTTTCATTAGTGGCAAACTAATTGTTATCGTTGAGAATGTTGCTTTTAGAAGTGTTGTGATTTGCTAAATCTTTGTACAATAATTCGCTAAAGTGCAGACTAATGGAAAGTATATATTTTGCACTTTTTTTATATTTATTTTTTCTAGTAACTACAATACTTACTAATTACAGAAAGTATTTATGGCAAACATACCTAAATACCAATGCATCTCTACCACCACCACAATACCTTCTCAACTGTAATTACTTCTCATCTGTAAATACTTGCACGTCTAATAAAATGCAGTTTTAAGTTCGCGGAATGAAATAGAAGGGGATTAAATAATATAACAAAATTATTTTTCATTTTCAATATATTTACCTGCAATCCTACCGTATTTCTCAGATATATGTTAATTAACTTTTGAATACTTTTATAAATAATAATAATAATAATGTATCTTTCTCTGAAAAATATGCTGAAACTGCATCCTTCACATCATTTCCTTGATACTCTTTTTTCAGTTTTGGAAAGAGATAATAGTCGGTAGACTCTTCTGAATACGAGCATTATCGTGCAAGAGCAAGACACCTTTGATTAAATTTCCTCTTCTTTTCTCTCTGATAGCCTCTTTTAACTGCTCTAAAATTAAAGCGTAGTATTCTCCGCTTATAGAAACATCTTTTTCCGTATAATCAATCAATAGAATTCTTTCTTCCGTCTTAGAAAACTGTCGCCATGAACTTTTATGCCACTGCATGAATTTTGCTTAGACTCAAGTTCATAGTGATGAATTCAAGTTTCATCACCAGTAACTATTCGCTCCCAAAAAACATCATTGCCTTTATTACACTGATTCAAAAACCCACGCGAACATTCGACGCGCTGCTGTTTTTGTGGCGGTGTGAGCAATCTAGGTATCCATCTTGCACTGTCTTTTGATATGCCGAGATGATTATGAAGGACTTTACAAATGGTTGTTTCAGATACTACAACCATTTCTGCGAGTTGTTTTTTCTACAAACGTGAATCCTGCAAAATTATTTTTTTCTACTACCCTTTATAAAAAGACATTTTTCGTCACCGAATACTCCAGCGAAAATTTGAGTTCCGTCACTAGTGAGAGAAAATCCCATAACGC
This sequence comes from Ontholestes murinus, assembly GCA_963969525.1. Lineage (NCBI taxonomy): Eukaryota > Metazoa > Arthropoda > Insecta > Coleoptera > Staphylinidae > Ontholestes > Ontholestes murinus. The sequence continues at coordinate 30,978,723 of OZ018391.1, forward strand.
TAACTTTCGTCACTAGGGACGAAAGTTACCTACAAATTTTCACCTCCGTCTAGTTGCCTACTGTCACTATATCGTGTCAATATTAAACGTCAGTTTTTGAATTTGTACTGTTCGTAACTTCATCATATCATGATTTCCGATTCAGTAAGTGATTTAGATCTTTCCAATACTGCACCAGAAATAGTAAATCAAGCTGAGAAAACCTATGTAGATTTATTATCAGAAAAATCGAAAAAGAGGTATGAAGAAATAAATGTAAAATTCATGGAATTTAAGACAAATAATCGCGTAAATTAATATTCACTGTGCTGTTTGCATATTTTGCAAAATTGTCGGAAAATTTGATATTTAAATCGTAAGTAATTTAAATATGATATGTAGTTTTGTAGTTTTTAATTCAAAATAAAGTATTTATTTATATAATAATAAAAGTTTGTTAGTATCATAGGTAAGGTAGTAGAAAAAGTATAGTGTTTAACTCGTCGAAAGCATTTTTTTAAGCTCGCGAACATTACCAAACTCGGCTTCGCCTCGTTTGGTAAACTGTTCTCTCGCTTAAAAAAATGTTACTTTCGTCACTCGTTGAACAATATACTATTTTGATTTTATTCGATGTGATCTGAAATGGTGATCTCGACAGACAGCCCAGGTTGGGAATCGTCTCTAATTGATTCCCTGTCTTGCCTAAAGAGGTTGTCTCACTTATATCCATGATTTTCCTCGACAAGAGTCCTCGTAAACAGATGATATCTCTTCCAATATGGTTTGAACACTTTTTCCAAGAACTTCATATTGGCGCAGAAAAATATTTTCTCAATACTTACAATTTCTTCCGGATTGAGTTCCTTGACCGACTATAGTTTAAAGACTACTGACCTCATTAGGATAATACTAGTATTGCGCGAGCGCCCCCAACAGCCTCCAACACCGCGAACTTAAAAACGTACCCTCGTACTTTCCAGTTAATTTAAAAATAATTTGTAATTCACTATTTTGTCTATTGAAGAATAATATTAAAGAGAGTATCAACTACAAGAGATTAAAACTGGGATTTGTATTGCTGACTTAGTTAAGGTACGCAATATTCACTTGTTAATAAAAAAATGTTTTTAGGAAGATAGTTTCAAAGATCAAAATATGGACTAACTCGGATTAGTGTATTTATAGTAATTGCTTACTGAGTAGTAAATTACTCATTATTGAGTACGGTGTTCAATGTATGAGATCTTAGAGAATTAATTGTCTATAGATATTTAAAGAGCACGTGTGTCTCATATATGTATTTCTGTTCTGTTCTGATTTGAACTTCATTTATGAATGTATTTAAATTGATAACAAGCTTATAACACCTTAGAAAGAAGCACATACCCTGCTTTATATTGGGTTTAATTCGTTTCTATTTTTCTTCAAAATATCAAAGTTGTTGATCGAAATTATTTATAAACATTAAAGTTTTTAACAGTCTTTTATCAAAATTGTTCTTGTAATCAACGGCAACTGTCTACTGTTGTTCAAATGTCATGATCGCAAATGTCTGAGTGGATGAAATGAATTAATGAATGATGATTTTAGGGTGTTTTAGTTTGGGGATTATCAACTTGGTTTAGGTTTTTATGGTTATATGGGTTTTGGGCAAATTTTTTATTTAATATAGATTATTTATGTAAATTGGTATAAGAGAGTATTGGAAGGATTGTGGATAGGATTGAGAGGATGTCGAATTTTAGTTAGAATAAGAAGAAATTATATTATATATATTTAAACGGAAATAAGAATATAAAATGTTCTTTTTTGAATTTCAGAAAATTATAGTGAATATATTAAAATCTAAAACTGGTTGATGATAATACTGGACATCATTTGGTTTCTGTTTGCTTAAAGCTTTAGCGCTAGTTGCGTTTTAAGAGAGGTACTTTTTTATCACAATAAACATCTGAACATTTTATTCCCAATTCTCTGACATTGGTGTATAAATTTTGAGTATTAACCCTTGTTACAGTAGTGCTATTGAAATGAAATTGATTTTGAAGAAGTGGTCACTATCAAAAGTTAATACTAATTTCTTAGTTTTACGTTCTTTGCCTATTCAATTTTGTATAAATTTAATTTTATATTCGGTTATTATTGGTGGAAACCCGAACATATAATACGTCACTCAAATAAGTCCCCGGTCCGAAACATATATGGAAACATTGTTGATAGACCCATGTGATTTCCGGGTAGTACTAATCTTCAAACAGTACGTGTCAAAATTTCATGGGATTCTGACCGTTAGTTTAGATTGTTTATTTTAGGCAGCATAGTTTTGGTTTGGTCAATGCTTTAAGGAAAACAATATAATAGTTGAAAACATTAATGTAATTTAATAAAACACGATAAGCAAAGGTAAGCTTCCCGGTCTATCGGCAAGCGATCCGGCAGGTACAGTCATTCGGCGTGGCGCTTAACGTGTTAAACACTGTTTTTTGATGGGGGAAAAGTACTGTTGGAGCCAAAGAGTGACTAGAAAAGCATTTTGGGGACTCTGCACCATGGAAATCAACTATTATTAATTGGTAAGCTGAATTTAAAGCCGGTTCTACAAGCACTGATGATGCTGAACGCTCTAGTCACCCAAAATCAGCAGTTGTACCAGAAAACATCAAAAATGTCCACAAAAGAGTTTTAAAAGACCGTAACATGAAGTAAGATAAGATAGCTGACACCTTGTAGATATCAAGAAAATTTAGGCATAGCCAAGTTGCTGTCGAAGTGGGTGCCACGTTTGCTCATACCGAACCAGAAACAACAACTCGTCGAAAATTCAGAGCGCTGTTTGAAGCTGTTCAAGCAAAATAAAAAGGACTTATTGCATCGGTGTGTGACAATTGATGACTACTATACGCCTGAATTAAAGAGATCGTCTGTTGAGTGGACAGTAGTGAGAGTCATCCAAAGTGACCAAAAACTCAAAAGTCGGCTGGCAAGATCATGACATCGTATTTTGGGACGCGCATACAGTTTTGTTTATCGACTCTTCATCTTGAGAAAGGCAAAACTATCGATAGTAAATATTACATGGCATTAGTGGATCGACTGAGTGCAGAAATTAAGAAAAAACCGGTCCCACATGCAAAAGAAAAAAGTGCCGTTTCACCAGGACAATGCTCCGTGTAACAAGTCAAAGAAAACAATGGTTAAATTGCTTGAATTACGCTTTGAATTGCTTTCCCATCCACCGCATTCTTTAGATTTGGCTTCCAGCGATTACTGGCTTTTTGCAGACATGAAATGAAGAGGCGATTGCCAAAACTGAGGCTTATTTTGGGAGCAAAGACAAATCGTTTCACATAAAGAGCATCGAAAATTTAAAGGAGGGTTGGAATGAATGTATCACTCTTGAATGAATAAAGTGGAATTTCCAAAAAAAAATGTTTTTTCTTAGTTAGACCGGAGACTTATTGAGTGATTTCAAACATTTCATTTCAAACAAAAATCTGATTAAACTTTTAAATCGTTTTAATGTTGTTTATGAAAATTACTATTATCCGATATTTTTGACTCATTACTTTCCAGAGAAATAAAAGAGAACATATGTGAAATTATTTTTTTACTAATAAAATTAATTCTTTGTTTGATTACTTTATTATAACAAAACATTTAGGAAACATTTTTTTTTTAAACTTTCACAATTGTTAAAAATGAAATTTCTTGATGAAAATAATGGTTTGGTAAAGAAAAGCGCTTGTTATGTTCCATATTTTTATTTACAGTTTCCTGACACGTGTTTCGAACTTTGCAGTTCATTATCAAAGGTAATACTGTTATTATCTTTGATAATGAACTGCAAAGTTCGAAACACGTGTCAGGAAACTGTAAATAAAAATATGGAACATAACAAGCGCTTTTCTTCACCAAACTTATATATCCGGTTCCATCAAGAATGTAGCATAACAAGCATGAAAATAATGGTTGTATGTTCCGAAAAGTATTCATTGCCAACAAATATTGTTCAGTCTTTTGTTAGGATTTCTTAATACCGTTCAATGTATCAATACTAAGTTGTGATAATTTTACAATTTAGAACTGTTGCTAAAAAAATTAAATTAAAAGAAACAATGAAAAAATGTAATTATACTTTAATTGGTTGAAAAAATAAGGTTTTAAATTTCTAAAAATATTAGATGCGTGAGGAACATTTTAAAAGTAAGAACCGTTTTGGTTTTAAAGTAAATACAACCAACGCTAATTTTTGATGTAATCCCCGTTCCGTTTGAGATATTGTTCTAAGAGGAAGATGAGTTTGACGATCATTATCATTATCGGAAAACTTAAGTTAACTTGATTGTAGTCTACGGACGTAAATACACTTCATTAATAATTAAGCCTTTCTTACGATTCTGAAGCCGAAGCTTCTTTTTCAATTTGTGACAATACCTATCAGCATTTATAAAAAAAATAATAATAAGTGTTTGATTTTCAAATTTTTATTTCACTCACTACAATTGTTTTGCCACAGTGTGGCTTCTTCAAGCGAGGAAGTTCAATTTTTCTTGATGCACAAACTCTAGAAGCAATATATTTTTCCTGCTACAGAAAGTTGTTGCTATTACTTCCAACGTGGAAACTACTTCCTTGCATTTCGTTATTTTTATTGGACTGTAAGCATACAAATATTAGAAACATTCGTATATTCTCAGATGTGTAATGCGAGAGTCAACATAACCCCTACTAAATCTGATCCTCGTATCCCTCTCCTTCCTTGTTGTAACGCACTGAAAAAATAAAAGGGAAGAACCATTCAATATTCTACTTTACTATTAGTGGAACTCACCTGGAATAAGTTTGCAGATAATACTGTGCTTTTAGTACATGGGAACTCTTTACTAACAGTTCTTTTATCATTACAGTCCCTCGCATCGATAAGTGGGACATTCTCATAAACTCTTCGAAATACTCCCAATATATCCGATTTGATTATTGCAAACAGAAACCTATTTTCCTATTATCTGGAAAATAAACTATTAATGAAGAAGGAGACACGATGACCAAAGAAAAATAAATAAAATAAAATAAATAAAATAATAAATTGTATACAAACCTAGCATAGTCCTAACCTACTTAACCCTTTTTATAGTAATCTAGCGTATCATTCCCTGACCTAGCCTAACGAATTCTGTATTAATCATGACCTTCATCAATACATAATACATTGACCTTGCGTACTTCCGATGTATAATCATCCAATTATATTGACCTAGCGTTATCCTGACCTTAATAAAGAGAAAATTAGCATAGGATAGTTGTACGGTAGGCTAATATAGTGCTTATTGTGATAGGTCAAGAGTACGCTAGTTAATGCGGTACACTATAACATTTCTCTTAATTTTTTTAATTCACTTAGCTGATAATTGAGTTTTTATTTATATTTCTTTCTCTTCTAAATCATTAGTATAGTAGTACATATATTTGCGGAATATAAAATATCAAATATCTTGTTTGTGATAATTTTCAGGAAATCAAAATGTATCAATCAATATTAAACAAAAACTTTAGATTTGAGAAAAATTGAAATATTCGAAAGTCATTTCGATAACATTTTGAAATCGGAGAGGTAATAAAAACATTCTAACGATAACGAGAACATTATTAGTATTTTATTTCCGGAGAGTTATTTATTTATTGATTGAAATATAGTACAATCTCCTTAACTAAAACAAATGAATTATTCAAAAATTGTGTAACCTTCATTTTCGAAATAACGACACAGAAATGGTTTCTGTTGTCATAAAATTTTAGTACATCGAACACATCACTGTTGTGTATACTACGATTATTGATTAGTAGACATAAAGTGCGTACGAGTTGCAACAAAAAATAAAACAATTAATTTCTATTAGGTTATCTGAATATTGAACCTTGAACGAATACTCGATCCGCACTCATTAATATAGCCATGCCTGATTGAAAAACGGCCAGTGTTATCCTATTGCCCCGCGGTGGACTACCAGTCAACTAACCGCGTTCCGGAATCGCGCATTTTTCAAATCGTGGCCTTATCAAAAAAAAAAAAAACATGACAACCGGTGTATAAATTATTTTATAGTATTGCGGTATGTTCTGGGTGTTAGTTTTTAACAGTGTCGATCTTCGCTTCAGATGATAGAGACGCCAGCGATGATGGGTCGGGATATCGGCGACAAATTCCATTTCGACGTCGTAGATTATGCCGTCTTCGGTTCGATGCTGCTCCTTTCGGCGATGACAGGGTTGTATTATGGGTGCAGGAGTAGGTACTGTAAAACGGGAGAGGAGGCCACTCTCAGGGATTACCTGACTGGAAGCGGGAACATGAAGCCATTCCCAGTGGCGATGTCCTTAATTGCAAGGTAAATATAATAAATATAATAATACAGGTAGTAATTAATGATATAAGTACTAAACTAAAACACTTCTTATGTTTTGACGATTATAACATATGTTTCTAATAAATATATTTTTGACAATACCCTTTGCAAAGCGAAAATTTAGGTAATACTATTTAAAAAAATATTTTGTTAGTATTACAATGTTAAGTACTAAGATTAGCACTAATAAAATATATCCTATAATATGCAACCAATTCTATCATATTTATAGAGAGGGAAAACATCTTTATTCTAGTAAATATTACAAAATATAATTATAATAATTATTGTGTTTCTTCGTCCTCTTCTGACTATCGATCTAATTTTTTATTAAGTCAGTTTGCACGTATTCCAGTTTGTTTGATTAAATTATTATCAAATATATAAGTATTAACTCTGTACATTAAATTATACTATTTTTAAATTTTTGGTGCATATTTAAACAATCCTTGACTTATGCTCTTTAACACTAATGAAGTGTGCGTAATATTAGGTCATAACCTTTATAAACTGCATTGTCTGTATCGGCTTGTATTATACTAAAATATAAAATTGTGTTTATAGAGCCCAATGAATAATGTATACATAAGCACGCCGTAAAAATAGTTGCTGTTGCCTCGATCGTAGACGTATGGACCTTTGGCCATTATGTAACACAATGCGAAATATACGTTTTCGCTAACATGAGATCTATTAGATGACTACCTTGGCTGATTATTTGATTTTTTTCTTATACTTGCATTATATACATACATATATATATATATATATATATATATATTTACACATTTACATTATATATATATATATATATATATATATATATATATATATATATATATTCTGACCACCTTGGCTTTCCTTATTTACATTGAAATCACTTGTCATGCAAAAAAATGTTAAATGTGTGAGAAACAATAATTTACACGATTTGATATTAGCTAATCAATATTTGAAAGCTTTTCTGATAATTGTAATAGATTGTCCATTTTTCAAAGGATTTTAATAATAATAATAATTTATTGGTGCGAATACATAATTTCTACAAAGGTCGAAGCACAAAATTACAAATTTATAAAAGGGCATATTTAAAGCTTAAGTATATTAGAATGTAGATAAAAAGCAACATTTAATATGTAAATAAGCACACGGAAACATATTAAAAGTGTGTATAAATAAAAACAAAATTACAATATATTAAAATTTTGTAGTAGCTAATACTAAGTATTCTTAAGTTCAGTAAAATTTGAAGACATTACAACATGTCAAAAATTATAAATCACGTATAAATTCTAGTAAATTCTTAAATCGTTGCGCTGATGTTCGATGATAGTATAATACCCCTTTTTAAGGAGAAATGCCTTAATTTATTTTTTTGAACTGAATTAATCTCCTGCGATTTTATCGATTCAGTCAGGTTATTAAAAGTTTTAGGTCCATAGAAGTTTATACCATCTTGTGTTTTCGATTAACGTCACCGGTGCAGATATATATATTATTATTAGTTCTTATGTCGTGTTTGTGGATATCATTGTATGAGCAATAAGAGTTAATATTCTTATGGATGTAGACTAGGGAGTTTAATAAATAAATTGAGGGTAATGTGAGATATTTCAATTTTTTTAATTAAATGTGAAAAATGACATAACAAATCTAATTGAAGTCCTTTTCTCAGAGGAAATTAAGCCAAACTCGGCAAGATAATGGTAGAACAACCTCTACCAAAGATACCTAATGTGGCAATAGTGTTATTGAAGTAACAGTAAACAAGAGTGGAAGATCATATTATTATGAACTCAAGCATTTTAATATTTGAATTTTATTATGTAAGTACAATGGATAAAATACATACTATCTACTATATATGTATCTATAGCCTAGCCCTGATATTACTCTTACTGTCCTTCTTTGTAATCGAAACAACTTACATAATATAGCTGAATGGCCCTAAGCAGTAATGCCATTTGTTAAGAGGGACTCACATAGAGAAAAATACGCAAGGCGTAACGCTTTGGGTGGCACACAACTACTTAATTGCCTTAATAAATATACTACTATATTCTTTTCGTTTTCCTCTCCATGTGTCTGTCATGTCATTCTATTATCTAAGTACACTTCTAAATACTTAGAATTTTTCAGTTGGTTGCATGGATGAGTTGGCTTTAAAGAGAACATTATATCTACAGCTTTTTCTTCATTTACTAATAATTTATTACAAACCATTCAAATGCAATATTTTTGCTCTGCTTACTTTTATCTAGGCATAAGTTAATGTGTACTACTTTTGTTGTTATTGATGTGTCATCAGCAAACAAGAAAAATGTAGTCAGTAGTTAGTGCCCTATATTTTAAATCATTTTCAGTTGAACTTTCTTGTTTTATAAAAAAATTTTGATTCTTTGGATATTTCTTTTTGAGAATTCTATATCTCTGAATTCTTAAAAAGAAATATCGAAAGAATCAAACAATTTTTATAAAACAAGAAAGTTTTAATTTATTGAATCTTGAATTTGATGTTATAATTTTAATAATGAGAAACAACACGAAAATTATACAAAAGTAATTTGCGTGTTACAAATAGCAAGGCTACTAAAAACAATTAAATGAACGTTGAATAGTTTGTGAGTGAATATATGACAAATTAAGGACATGAAATGATAATAATTAATATTGAGAGTAATAAATCTCTATGAGCATTACTGCACTAATGTTTTACATAATAATGTAAAAACTCCAGCTAACAGTTAAAACAACTACTCCCCGTACTAAAGCACCGCCAGGCATTGAATGATATAACTGTTAGCTGTCGTTACATGTCTAAAATTATATTTAGCACTATGTAACAATTTTGTGGTGCTAAATATAATTTTAGACATGTAACGACAGCTAACAGTTATATCATTCAATGCCTGGCGGTGCTTTAGTACGGGGAGTAGTTGTTTTAACTGTTAGCTGGAGTTTTTACATTATTATGTAAAACATTAGTGCAGTAATGCTCATAGAGATTTATTACTCTCAATATTAATTATTATCATTAACAACTGCACGAAATATTTTGATATTTCATTTGTATATTTAGACATGAAATGAATTTACGTTGATGTAATTAAAAATAAAGTAGCAAAATTAATTAAATAATTTAACACTCAAGTTTATAATCATCTGCAGACACGTGTTTCGACCTTTCGATCTCATCAGTACAACTTTATTATAAAATTGGTTTTAAAACAAATGAAAACATTTACTAAAATAAAAGCTACGAATTAATTTGGCGACAAAAATTACCAAGAGAGTCCTACTACGAATTGTATTTGGCTATACAATCCAGAGAATTACTCATAATGAGCATGTTTAGAAATTTGACTTTGGCTGATATTATCGAAGTTATAAAATCGTCAATATCCAGAAACATCAGGCCATCCCAAAATTCCACACTTTTATAATTTGAACGATTTTGCAAAGAACATTTTTGATATGTATTTATTTGACTATATTTGATTGGATGATATATAGGGATTTGGATTGTCACTGTAATCAAAAACTTAAACCTTAATAAATGTCCTGGAATATATGGCATTACAGTGAAAGTTTTATAAAACATTGGAATTATACGGGTTTCGGCTATTCAGAATCGCATTGCTACATTTCTGGTTGATACCAATTGGAATCGGTAAATTGTGTTTTTGGTTGTAAAAGTAGGTATCTTGTCCGGTGCCACAGGGTTCTGTACTGGGGCCTTTTTTTTAATCCTGTATATAAACGTTCTATTAGAAATAACTACTGATTCTGCATTGATACCATATGCAGACGATAAAGTTATCTATATTACAGGTGATTTCTGGGAACAAGTGTTTCTAAAGGTTTCACAACAATTAATACATACAAAATACTGGTTAGTTAATAATTATCTTAATTAACTTAAACTATTATAAAATTCATTTTCTGAATTTCCTGTAGGACTAATTGAACTATTCAGGAATATGGATATAAAAATCAGAGTTTTAATTTCATCGTATACAGGTTGTTTCTGTGACTTGGGGAATAAAATTAACCACATGATGAAAATGATGAAGATTAAAAAAAACATTATAAAAGTTTTCAAATGACCAAGATACAGACCATCAAAGTTAAGAAATTTTAACACAATTTTCTAAATATTTTCTGTATAAAAGTTAATACTAAAAATTATGTTGAGTAAATATTTGTACCTAACCAATCAATTATAATGAAAATAAGAATATAGTCATCGCAAATTTAAGCATTTTTCGAACCCCTGACAAGATTTTCTATCCAATTATATTCATATTCTTCCGCCGGAAGTGTATTGAGATACGTAATCACAGCTTCTTTATCAGTTCTTCGGTTCTTTTAAATTTCTTCCTTTTCTGTCTGCAGGTGGTTTTTAGCAATTTCATGAATTATTCGTGAAAATTGCGGAAATGTTCACTGATCTCATCAATTACGCGCCGATCGTTCTTCACAAGTTTGTTAATTGAATTCACCAATTCGTCCGTAATGACCGATGACCATCATAAAGGCTCATTATCATAGGTGTTGTCTCTTCCTAGTTTAAAGTTATGACACCACCGCCAAACAGACAACTCTTTACTTTTATTTCACTCCACCCTTCTCTTCTCTCTCTCCCATCCTATTCTTCTCAGCATATTTACCCTGGCCCCATCCTCATTCATCCAGTCCATCACACTCCTGCACACTTTCACCCACTCCTCACTCACCCCCTCCCATTCCTCCGCCAAATGCTCCCAAATATCCCTCCCATTCTTACACAAAACGCACTTCCCATAACTCTCTTCCATTAACCACTTTCCCCCTCTTTCATCCGACTCACACCTCGCCCTTGCCATTGTCACCTTATCCGCTTTTCCCATTCCGCCCTCCTCTAAATACGGCTTTCTTCCATGCACCTACCATCTCATCCATAACATTTTCTCCACATACATCTTTCAACTTGTGTTTAGAAATCGAATCACAGTTTACACAAATGTGTTTAATTAAAGCAACTGTATTTCACATGTTTGTGTAAAGTTCAGGTCACAAACTTTTATTTTTCTACCAGAAAATAATTATCTAACTCGTGGTAAAGTGAATACATTAGTGACAAATAAGGCTACTGGAAAAGTAACTTCTTGAATTTTATTCCACGGGTTTACAATTTTCTGTTATATTCTTACAGTATAAGTAAATTTGAAGAATATAAATTTAAATGAACTATCCTTAATTTTTGTAAAATCTCATTTATTAATTATTGGACGAATAAAAAATAGAAAAATTCCTTTTATTTATTCTAAAGAGTTTTCCAATATGGATTTGTGAACTTTGACAGTTGATAGCGGCTATGTTGTTGAAGCTACATCTGTCGAATTCGTCGTCGTTTTTTTAGTTTATTTTGCCAAATCACAATGGACGTATATATCATTCAATAACACGTGCAAATAATAAAATGGTTTTATAAAAAAAGGTGTTGTGTTCGCCATAATTGTCCTACCGAAAGGACTATTCGTAGTTTGGTGAAAAATTTGTATTTCACTGGTTCAGTAAACAATGAATTAACACCCATACGACGACGATCTGCGAAAACATCGCCGCTGTTTACCAATTTCTTCTTTTGGTCTGAATTGGATGATATGGACACCAACGACATAATGTTTCAACAGGACGGTGCTACGTGTCACACAACTTATGCCACATTGGACATTCTGCACGAGCAATTTGAGGGCATGTCATTTCACGTGGAGGTGATATGAAATGGCCACTGAGCCGTTAGACTTTTTCTTGTAGGGATTTCTTAAGTCGCAGGTCTATGCGATAAGCCACAAACCATAGCGGCCCTCAAAGCAAATATAAGCCATTCCATCCAGTGAAGCCACGGCCGACATTTGCATGACGTTATATTCCATACTAAACTAAAAGGTGATGAGTGACTGAATGTTTGATTATATGTTGGGTGGGTTTCATCGGACACACCCTCCAACCAATAGAAAATACGCGCGAGTATGCGAAATATAATGGCATTGATAGGCCCTTCAAACGAATAAAAAATTTCGATGATATCTCAGACACACTTTGCTTCATTTAAAGATAGGAAGCGCTTAATGAAAGATACAAGCTTCTCAGCTTCGACGAAATAACATGTGTTTATAGTTTATAGAAATACATAACTAAATAAATTAAAAGTTACTTTTTGCTAAATAAGTATCATTTTCATTTCTACTTCCAAATATTAGGTTTAGTTATGACTAGTTTATATCAAAAATTATTACGTGATTTTAAATGACCGAAATCTTCAACAGCTTGAATATTTTGGAATTAATAATATATTTTTAGGGGTTAAAAGATGTGTAGATTATTCGCTAAGGATTGGTCTTAACGTGACTCATAAATTTAATATTTTTAGAATATCTCCATATTTTCTAAAATGTGCATATTTATAATTTTAAGTCCGAGTGAGATTTTGAACTCTTTAGACATGAAATATATTTCTCAAGTTACGTGAAGATTTTTATTATAGTAAATTGTGTTCAAAATATTAGCACTTTATTCACAAATTTGTTTTATTAACTAAATGTACATATCGAACACAAAGTGTTCCTTATATTTAACTATTGATAAAGAACACTTTGTCTCCGAAATATACATTTAGTTAATAAAACAATTATTTTTGGCATGGTCTAATTATTAGAAAAATAAATACATAATTAATTTTTCATTTGCGCTAAGAAACGTATCGCAAAATGTTTATTTTCAATTACATAATTAGTTTAGGGTATCTTCAAAGTACATAAATAACATATATGTAGCCTTTTCTTATTTCACTTATTATTAATATTATTATTATTAATAATAGATTTAATATGGATTTTCCACTTTAATCCCTCAAAATATCTCCTCCAATTTGCAGATGATACAGCCCTCATTTCCCATGCACCCTCTGTACCTAAAGCTCTGCAATCCCGTCAGCAGCTTATTGACACCCTGGAGCACTGGTTTGCAAAATGGCGAATTAAAATCAATCCCCACAAATCCCAGCTTCTAATTCCCTATCACCGCAACAACAATCCTATACATAATATCCATATCTCACACACAATTGTTTCCCCTTCTACGTCCATAAAATACCTAGGCATTACCATAGATCAAAAAGTAAACTTTAAAAGTCACACAGCTTCAAATAAGGCTAAAATCATTACAAGGGCCAAATTATTTAGGAATCTAACCTACAAAAACAACGGAATATCCATAAAAACCGCCGTTAAAATTTATAAAATGATTTGCCGCCCTTTACTTGACTATGATAATGTTCTTTTCCTAAACTCCTGCAATCCCACTATCCATAATATTCAAGTTAGCGAGCGATCCTCCCTAAGAGCTTTAACCAAAATCCACTATCCTAGCAATCCTTTATATAATCCTTCTAACTAACTCCTATATGACACTACGTCTGTTATTCCCATCAATGAACGCCTTCTATACCTTAGCGAAAAATTTTCCAAAAACTTCTTCAACCAACACATCCTTTCCCTTTACTGTTTGCGCAGAAATCCTGACCTAATCCCTAAATATAAAACCCCCTCATTCACAACATTCGAATTCATCGAAGAGACAGACTGACGAGACATATAAAGACTGACAAATCCGGGCTGAAAGACCGCTGGTCGATAGCCATTTAACGGACTAATCCACTAACATCATCTACCATACATATATTATATATATTTTTGTTGTACGTTTGTCTGTTAATAAAGATGTTGTATATATATATGGATTTTCAACTAAGTGACTCGCTAATCAGTTCATTTCTTATTTCAATTCAATTGCCAGCTCATTTTCTTTATGTCTCATATTCACCTATTAATATATTTAGTAAAAATATAAAAGTTTCTATTCTATATTTTCAGAATTTTCTGGCATTTTCTCTTTTAAGTTGCGACAATCTTCATTAAGCGTTTTAAAATTTTTGATTCCAAATTTCAACAATTTTCTAGCAACTTATCTTCTGTAAGTTTTTTTTCCAATTTTCTAATAGTAACATATATTTATTGACAAATTTTGTACATTGAAATGATGACTAATGAATGAGGTGTTAATGTGTAATTTGTCAAAAGACTATCGACCAGAGGTCTTTCTGCCTTGTTTTGTCCAGTCATAAGGCATCAGTCTTTATTGAGTAGATGCATTAAATGATGGAATGGAATAAAAAATGGTAGAATGTGGGTTTATAAATTTAGGGTTTATACTAGGGTTTCTAGAAAGACAATATTGGGATAATATATGGAAGTTGAAAGGATTATTGGAGAATTTTTCTGATAAGAATGGAAGGCATTCTAGGATGGGGGTAACTAAAGTAAAGCTGGTTAGAGGGATTGTGTAAAGGATTAAGAGGATGAGTTTTGTTAGGGTACGAAGGGATGTTCGCTCGCTAACTTCAATATTACGGAAGGTTGGTTTACTGGGGTTGGGATAGAGGGCACAACCATAGTCAAGTAGTGGGCGGCAAATCATCTTATAAATGTTTACGGCTGTTGTTGTATTGATACCATTGTTTTTGTATGTTAAACTTTTAAAGCATTTTGCCCTAGAAGTAATAGTAAGAACTTAACGGAATCTGAACATGAATATGAACTTTGTGAGGTGAATCAATTTTCCAGGAATGCTTCTTTTTAGAGAATTTTGAACCATTTCATTTTTTATCTCCAATCTTCGATATTTTGATAAAATTCTTGTTTTATTGTCCTAGCAGGTTCCTGGAAATCTTAATTTTAAACGTCCAGTATGACATGATTTAGATACGTTTAGTTTAGAAACTCAAAAAAATATTCTCATTAAAGAAAAAAAGGTTAAAAGTATTCTAAGTACTAATAAACATATATGACGCAGTAAAAGTTTGTACAAAACCTAAAGAATTTGCAGCGAATGCCAAAAATTACAATTATTTGCTATATTTCGTTTAAATAATTGGCATATTACTTTGTACAAAACCTATTAAAGTATTTACAATGAATGCCAAAAATTACAATTACTTGCTATATTTCAGTTAAGTCATTGGCATATTACCATAATTAGTGCGTATAATAAAGAAGCAATTAAAATGGGCAATTGAACTTTTTGCGTAGAAAATATGTTTCTTTTAGTATTAATATACTAATGTAATGGACGGAAATCGCTGATCTTCCAAAATCATGGTGCCAATGGGGGAGTGGAAGAACATAATCTATTATGAACTCCGCCCGTGCTTCTTTCGAACAAAATTTTACGTATCTTTTTGTAATTTTTTTTTCTCTGTATTTTATGTTTTTTTTTAATAATATCTTTAATTTATTTATCTTTTTGGTACCTTCACAACTCAAATAAAGACATGTTTTCCTTAACTTTTGGGCCTGTCAGACCCAATTCGTAAGTTCTTTTCCCTACAATTTATTTTTTTGTATTTCGTAAGGGGACTAATTTTGTGTCGTTTTAGGTATTCACTCAGAATATTTTGCGTGAGAGTTTAGGGGATTTACCTTTCTTACTCTAAATAGTTTATCTTTTTGTCGAGAATTCCCCGTTCTTTATGAACTTGGTTCGTACTAAATAAAGCAAGACAAGGGATTTTTTGGTTTAGTCTCTGTTTAAAGTGCAACCGAAAGCTAGACGTGCTTTCCATTTATGGCGTTTTCTACTTGTGACTTTATTACTATTGTTTGGCGAGATGGGTGCTTATGAAAGGGAAATTATTAGACTACAGGCACTTTATGATGAAGTACCAACCCCGGATGTTTCTGAAACGTCTGACTCCGAAGACGAAGCTACACAAGACATTATTAACGAACAGGATACAGATACGGAGCAAGACGAACCAGATGAAGATGGAAACCAATGAGATACTTCTAGTACAACTTCCAGATCTCTGTATTTTTATGGAGGAGATGGAACCAAGTGGAAAAAGCATGCCCCAAGTTCGAACAAGAGAGCAAAATATCATTACCCAATTGCTTGGTGTTCGTGCAGATGCAAGAAACGCAAACACGATTCAGTGTTTTTGAAGAAATTTTGGACACATTTTTTGAAAATAGCACCAAAATACAAAAATATATACGACGTTGTACTTACTAATAAAGTGGAAATGAATGCGTTTATCGGTTTGCTGTATTCGGCCGGTTCTCAGCATGGGGATGAAAAAAAAATTAAACAAATTTTGGTCCGAGGAGTTCCAATTATTTTCAGTTAGCTTATCTCAGCGAAGATTTATATTTCTGATAAAGTGCATATGTTTCGACAATACCGATACAAGAGATGAGCGAAAAAAATTGGATAGACTTTCTGCTGTTAGAGATATATTTGAAAAATTCAATGATCGGTCTAAAAACCATTATAGTGTGGGTAAATATGTGACTCTAGATAAATTGTTCTTAGGATTTTGTGGAAGACGTGGCTTTCGTATTTAATTCCAAATAAACCCAACAAATATGGGATCAAAGTGTTTTCTACAGTGGACGCAAAAACATTTTACCCGCATTTGGAGATCTATGCTGGAAGGCAACCTGAAGGTCCCTTCCAGATAGGCAATTCTTCAACAGCTGTTATTCTAAGAACGACAAACCACATCTCAGGAACTGGAACGAATGTTACTATGGATTGATTGTTTACTAGCGTAGAAGCTGTACATGATCACCGACTTACTGTAGGTGGCACAATACAATCCGAAAAAAGTTAAAAGTGTTAAAGATAGATGTGTAAAGTCTTCATTTTTTGCATTCTATGCCGATATGACACTTCATATGTCTCAAGAGAGTGAACGAATGTATTACTTGTATCGTCAATGCACTACGATTACAAAATTGACGAAAATACTGGTGATAATTAAAAAAAAAAGTTACTAAAATTCTATAATTCCACAAAAAGCGGTGTCGATGTGGTCTACAGGATGGTTACATCTTATAATATAGCTGTAGAAGATGTCCAGTGGTGTTTTTCTTTTTGCCATGCTTAACGTAGGAGCAATCAACACACTCATTTTAGGTAGGGGGTGCTTTGCTCATTTTGCTTCGGAACCAGAACTATCTCTTTACCTGTATCGGATAGATCCCATAGATATTAGACCTTCATCTAAATCTAAATTCTCATATACCTTATCTATCGTTTATAAACTCATCGATATAAATGCTATTCTTATTAAGTCGTGATTTTCTGTCCACATCTCTAGCATTCTTTTACCATCTTCTTTATTAAATTGAGCTCCACATCATACATCCCTTTTCCGAGTTCTTTTGTTTTTTCTTATTTATCTTCCATCTTTTACACTACGTCTAATTGGTCGAGCAAGTATAAATACCTGTTGTATTTCTTTATCTTTTAGTATCACTAAAAACGCTGACAGCTAATCTTCAAGTCTTTTAAGTCATGGCAAGTGAGCTTCAAATTTTTGCAAAGTTTTATCGGATTTCTGTCTTCGGTTTTAAAAAATGATAAATAAGTTCTAGGTATATTTGACTACACTTCATTTCCAGATACTGGACCAAGTGATCTTAGTCCATTTCAGTTTGAGATACTTTGTGCAAAATATTGATTGCATCCTTACGAAGTGATAACTGTAGCAGCTGCTCATCCATTTGCTGATACAGCAGTCTTAAATGAACTGAGAAAATGAATGCATGAAGTTTGACTATTAAAATGAGGGCCCTTGAATAGGATAGTTACATATAACGTATAATTTAAACTTTCTTAGATTTCTTTGTTTATACTATATTGTGTTTGACGAACTCGTGTGTATTCTGCTTTTTAGTTCATTCTGTTTAAAACAAATGTGCTCGATTTTTTAAATTGTCACCGTTTTCCAAAAATGTATTTTACCACCAGTTATTTACCATTTCTTACTTTACCTTATAGAATATTATCAGCAATTTCTCTTCTAAACAGCAGGATTTTTCTTTAATCTTGCAGGCTTCTAAAATTCTCTTGTAAATTGCGAGAATTTTCTTCGATCTATCTACAATTTTTTAGCTATTTTGTTTCCCGATTTTTAGAACCTGCAAGCATCTCAGACTTTTTAGTAGTATGCAATCTTTTTTATTTTTTCAGAATTTTGTCTAGCTTAATCTTATATGAAGTTTCCATCAATTCATTTTCTATTTTATTATAATTCACATTCAATTTTATCCAGATTTCCAGTAGATTCTCAATTAATGTTTTTTCAATTTTCGGCCAATTTTTCTCTTTTAAATTGCGAGAATTTTCTTTGAGAGTTATATTTTTTTTAAAAATCATTTGCTCTTCTGAATTTCAGCAGCAATTAATCTTCCAAATGAAATTCTTCAAGGATTTTTACAATTATCCAGTAACTTTACTTTCAAATTTCTAAGATTAATAAGTACCTCTTGCCAAATTTTATCATGTATCTTCTTCTCTCTCTCTTACTTAGTTGACGCAATGTACATTTAGCGTTTTAAATAAACTAGTGAAGTAATTCAAAACAAACTAACTTGAATCTTAATCCATTTTTCGAGAATTTTTCAAGATTGTCGAAGATGTGTTTCGGCCGATATCAAACTAAAATATATCTGGATTCCTCTTTTTTCTTAAGTTCTTGAAATTAACAATTATTGTCCTTTGTATTTCAATCTTGCTATTTTAAACTACACTTTTATATGCATTTTCAAATGCACTTATGTAATATTCTTCGCTATTTTTATTGCACTTAACGCCAATGCAAACAATTTTTCGTGCGTTCGTTTGGGTGTGAAATTATTTTGATGATTTATATGAATTATCTTTTAACATCATTCCTAAAAAATGTTTTTAGAAAGTAATTTCTAAAATACATTTTATTTTTTTATTTATCCAGTTAAACAAATTTAGCATGTTACCTTGAATTACAAGAAATTCTATTTGATTTATGCAATTCGAGTAACTCCAAGTATCACAATATTGCCTGATCTAATGAGATTTAATAATTCACACATTTTTACAAGTCATTCTATGATGCTACATCAGCAAGGCATTAGTTTAAATGTCCTACAATGTGCAAATTAAAGATTTGAAGGGCAAATAGGATTAGCGGTGAAATATAGCCTTGATAAAATGAGACAGGTATATTAAAGTGACTTCTGGTTGATAATCGTTATTATTACGAGGTTACACCGTTAATTTAATATAATGTGTGAGTAAATGGTATTATTATATTATATTTATTTTAAATATTTAAATATACATAAAATGTATAAATGACTTTAACATTGATAAACTCAATGGCATTGGCGTTAATATGCGGTTGTGATTTTTAATAGGAAAGTTGGTTTGGATGTGAAATAATTTTTATCCTCGTTATTTTTTGTGTTAATTATTAAATTATATATATGATAGGAAAATGTTCAAATTACATTGTTATATTGTCGCTGTTGATAGTTATCTGTAATCGTCGTTTGTGTAACGCTTTAGGCAATAGATGTCACTTTAATGGTTTCTCTATATTTTAGGTATAACGTTCAAAGGTATTCTAAGATCAATTTTATTTTCAAGTGGAAAATGATTTAATAATTTATTAGCAAATTATTTTATATAATATATACAGGTTTATTCACGCTATACGGCACGGAATATTGTGGCCAAAATACGTGACTTTCAAAAAGTTTCACTTTGGGGATATATGGGGGTCTATTAGGGCTACTTTTTTAAATTACTTTCATAATATACAGGGTGTCCCAAAAACCCTAAAAGTATCAAAGTTGTGTTTTTTTAATGAAACACCCTGTATTTTATTGCATTTTTGGATCCTTCGATCGAAATAAGTGTGTGCTTTAATAAGGTTTTTATTACTTAAACCTTAAGGTTTTTGAAATAATTTGAATTTTGTAAAAATTTAACCTAATTTTCATGTTTCAAATACTTAAAAAGTAATTAAGTTATGCATACCAAATTTACACTGAAATGTAACAGTTATATTTTATTTTCCAAGTATAATAAATTTGACATCTTATACCAGGTGTAAAAAAATTGGAATTAAACAAATGAGAACTTTAAATGGCTATAACATAATTTATTTAAATGGAACGCTATATTTATTAATTTATCAGCAAATGCACGTTTTAATTACCTATCGAATGGTATTTATATCTTAAATGTAAGTCATCTCGTTTTTACAGAAAACGCCAAAATATTGTTTATTGTACCGTTTTAGTACTTTTTAAGTAAAAATTTCAATGTATCTAGTTTTCTGTGGTATTTAAAAACGTCAGATAATTAATTTAGTCTAAAAAGCCTGTCTTTTGTTATAGTTGTCTTATTTTGCATTCTTGTGTTAGATCGTTAGTAATCGTTATTGTTTGAACATCGCTGTTGTATTTTTTGGTAAAAAATGAAGATTTACTCAAAAGAATGGGGTATTGGCATAATCTTTATGCTTGGAGAATGTCATCAAAATTGTTTATTGGCTTGTCGAGTTTATACTTAAAGGTTTCCCGAAAGAAATCACCCCAAGCTAGCCATTTTTGAGAGACTATTAAACCAATTTAAAGAAAGTGTCAGTTATAAAAAACCCAGTATAAGAAAATCTGTGTAAATTTTCATTTTTTACTATTAAATACAACAACGATGTTCAAACAATAACGATTACTAACGATCTAACACAAAAACGCAAAATAACACAACTATAACAAAAGACAGGCTTTTTAAACTAAAGTAACAGACTAAATTAATTATCTTACGTTTTTAAATACGATGGAAAACTAGATACATTAAAATTTTTACTTAAAAAGTACTAAAACGGTGCAATAAACAATATTTTGGCGTTTTCTGTAAAAACGAGAAGACTTAACATTTAAGATATAAATACCATTCGATAGGTAATTAAAACGTGCATTTGCTGATAAATTAATAAATATAGCGTTCCATTTAAATAAATGAAGTTATAGCCATTTAAAGTTCTCATTTGTTTAATTCCAATTTTTTTACACCCGGTATAAGATGTCAAATTTATTATACTTGGAAAATAAAATATGATCTATTGTTACATTTCAGTGTAAATTTGGTATGCATAACTTAATTACTTTTTAAGTATTTGAAACCTTAAGGTTTAAGTAATAAAAACCTTATTAAAACACACACTTATTTCGATCGAAGGATCCAAAAATGCAATAAAATACAGGGTGTTTCATTAAATAAACACAACTTTGATACTTTTAGGGTTTTTGGGACACGCTGTATATTATGAAAGTAATTTAAAAAAGTAGCCCTAATAGACCCCCATATATCCCCAAAGTGAAACTTTTTGAAAGTCACGTATTTTGGCCACAATATTCTGTGCCGTATAGCGTGAATAACCCTGTATAGAGACTAGCGATAGAGAGAGTGCAGCATCCTTAGTTCGGATCAGCAATTGTATGGGTGGTCACCGGTACCATTCGCCATTGGGATACAATTAATAGAGCTTTAGAGTGACGAGGGTGATTCTTTAAAGTAATAAACCCATTTACACACACACAAATTCATAAGTAACGCGGCGGAAGTCTAGTCTATACATTTTGGTAGAAACTGTTCCATTTATTTTAAGTTAATCCCACAAGAAGAAGAAAAAATCAGTGGCCTTGAGACCTTGCCATAGATGTACAATTGTTGTACTTATTGTAGGTTGTTTTAAGTCTAATGTCCACTTGCACCGCAGCTACTTAACCATTGAATAAATTTTAATAAATGATTTTATGAAAATCGGTTTGCACCGCAAATTAACCACGGTGAAAGTCCCCCAAAAACGTCAAATATTTAACCAGCCGATTTTGGCCGGTTGACGTGCCAAGTACGTAGCGACTAACTTCAGGACGTTTATAATCGTGAAGTTATTTATGTACATTTGTACATTTGTCAGACATCAGGTTAAGTATTCAGACTGTTAGTACGGCATAAAAATACCAAAAATATAAATGAAAACCCTATAAAAACGTGTGCTCTCTATGTTATTACTCTGTGATCAGTGGTTACTTAATCAGCCGACGGTGCAAATGAAATATTCTGGTTAATGTTAATCGCGATTAGTTAATCGAAAAATTTAACCAGAGCTGGTGCATGTGGTCATAAGAGTAACCAATGTTGTGTTTGATGCAGATTAGTTTGATCGTCGTTAGTAAAATTTAATTCGCCAGTAATAAACCTCTCATTTTCTTGTGTTCCCATTTAATACGACTTTGAAAGCTGTTGAATTAAAGAACTTAAAGCAACGACATATTGGCGAAATTTATAATTCTTTAATATAATTCAATAAATTCAATGAACGAAGTTTTTACACGCATTTTTATTGTCCTTCTTAAGGACTATTTTATACCGCTATTTGTTAATGCAGAATATTATATCTTATTTTAGATATGCTTTATGTAATTTTTTTCAAAGGAATTTGGCTTTACTAATTTATGTTACGTGTAATGGAAGGTAATTTTCATTAAAACAAAATTTAGTAAAACTGTCTATATCTTGAAATGAACAAATATCATTATATACACATGTCAAGTTTGTAGAGCTCTGATAGTTGTGACTGAAGTGTCTAATTCATTTTCGCGTATCTAGAAGTACAATTCATCTTTTAAATAATCGGATCTATTTCTTGAATAACGGCTCCAAAACTTGACACCGTACCCTAACATTGTAAACAAATATTTCTGAGCTAATTTTAGGATATATTTGGAATACAACTAGAGTTCCTAATACATTTGAAAAAATAGATTTATTAAATTTATAGTGATACATTTTTTTGAACATTATTAAGTACGTCAATTTTTTTTATGATAACAGATACAATAAATCATATATCAGAATGATTCATTATGAAAATATGTGGTACAATTTTCGAAAAAAAAAATGTGTTTTATTTTTAATGTTTATTACCTAATTGACGTCAAGTTCGTTCATTGAAGTATGCACTTAAGATAATATGAGTTTTGATTATTCTCCGGTGTCTGGAGAGTGATTAGTAATTTATTATCACTCTTATTACAAAGTGTTAATCAAGTATAATTGTGCCGCAATCGATGATATTTAAATAAAATAGAATTTAGAGTTTTATCATACTTTATATTAACTTTTATTCTATGGGATATGAAGTATAACTAATATTTAATTAATCTTAATTATCTCAAATGATCCATTATATATTTTTCATTCACTTCTTGGGAAGTACATACTTAATAAACTCTTTAACCCTTTCGGCCCTGGCAATTGCCACCGCAACATTTACACTTTACTTACTATCACAATCCATATTTTTGCTGTTTATCACTAGATATTACTTCAACAAAGCCGCCTAAACAAAATACATGCGCAGTTTACGTCATTACTTGACTTGTATTGTGTGTAAATAAGTGTTTTAGAAAGTCGTGCGAGATGGATGCCGATAACCTCAACAGTCTATTTGCAAAGTGCCCTTCTGCTTGTCCAAATTTAGGAATTGTTTCAAAAAATTTCATATTAAATAAATTATGTTTGTGTTTATGTACGAAACTAAGTTTATTAAATAAATAAGTTTTCATTTTTAGCATATTTTAACTTTAAGCAGGTCCTAAAGCAAAAATGCAACCACTAATTAATTCCTATACTAATTAAGCAAATGAATTCAAATTTGGTATGTATGGTCTTAAGAAGCTCCCCATCAATAATAATTAACAAACAATTTTTTTTTCAAATTTAAAAATCCAGGGTTGAAAGGGTTAAATGTCAAATTCACATTTTATTTCTAATAATAATAATAATAATAATAATAATAAGTGTGGCTTCTCCAGGTGAAGAATATTCACATTCACATTTGACATTTACCACTTATGTTAAAATTTCCACCGAATTTATTTAGATTATGTAATGGCTATTATTTTAACTAAATTATTAAAATAAAAGTAATCAAAACAGAATATTGTTTTCCTCATTTTTAACAGTTTAGTCAAATTGTGGTTTGACACAATTTATAATTAATATTTTTTAACTTTCCACCATTTTGGCTAAAATTCTTAGAGTAGGATTGTTTTGGACTCTTACGGGCATAAACCATTTCTTCGAGATCGCTGTTGTAACTGGAAATAATTTCGCGAGTGACAAGTTATTGCTAAGATTTTGTGAATCCGGTTGTTCTCGTGACGATCGCTTCAAATACTTGATTGGTGAGGTTGTTACTTGGTCAAACTCCATATCTCTTAATAAAATACACATTATGTGTGTCAGTATTGTATTAAGTGATCTCTTTAAAGTTTGCGATAGTCAATGGCATGGTATTTCGGAGGGAGTTCATTAATTTATTTTGCAGAAAGTTTACAGCGAGCTCTTTGATAAATTTCAGGATACCAGAAAATTTTAGTATCTTGATGAATCTATGTATTCCGCATATATAGCATTTTATTCAGTACGCATCTATGAGCGATGCTTGGCGTACACTGGAATTTTGCTATTTGTCTACAGTAGCTCAAAATGTGTGCTAAGTAAGTCAGTTGCGACTTGATCATCATGTAAAAAGCTTTACTCTGTTTTTCATAGACTGAATCTTACATTGATGATTTGCCACAGCTTAACTAACGAACCTTTGGTCTACTTGGTGTGATATGCCATTATTTTGCTATATTTAGCTAAGATGTTATACATTTTATAACTTTAAAAACACAAGTAAACGTTGTATCACACAAGTTTTTTTTTGTATCGAAACTATATTCACAAAGAAATAATACAGTTTATGATATAAACAAAGTTTACTTCTATTTTTAAAGTTATACTCTTTATTAATTAATCTTGCCTTTAATAGGAAATTATTTATTCCTCTACGAAGTAGTATTGAGACAAATCAATCTTTCTTTTTTTGAGTTACGGTGTGCTGAAATGCGCGGAAATGCTCTTATAAGCATTGACCTTAAATTGAAATTTATTCGCAGAGTTATCGCAGATATTTAAAATCGTTTTGGAGATAAACTGTAGGGCATTCTCTCGAAAGTCATGGCATTAGCAATTAGGGCGATTATTACTGAAGCCAGGTTTGAAATACCGCAGGTGAAGATAATGTACAGTGTTGGAGGCCAGTGAAATTTCTTCACAAATCTTCGGCTCACTAAATAGCTTGTTGATTTTGCAAAAGAAAATATTCTGTTACAAAATCAGGTATTCATGAAAGTCAATATGCACCATTTTATAAATGAGACCATCGTACCTGAACGAACGGTTTCGGAATGTTGAGGAAAATTGCAGCGGTATCGCGTGTAATGGAACAGCCTTTCGAGATAAATTCTGTTATCATTGAAAGCTAATGGAGAATGGATAGACCCACACGAAAACCGACCTGAGAGTGTTGGATGATTTTTCGCTTCTCAAGAAAGACCATAGTAGAATCTTCTTAATCAGGCAAACTGATTTGCTGAAGAAAAACTATTGTTAAATTAAAATAAGGTGACTTTGCTTTGCAAAAAAGTCAAAGTGTTTTAATCCTAACTTAATCATGATGTACCCAAAAGTAAACGTCTCTACCACTAAGAAAAAAAAACACATGTTATTTTCCACAATATTAATTTTATTTTCATTCACCTAACATGTGTCTCGATCATTACTAATCAGAATCAACAAGTATCAATTATAGTTTGCCTAATACGCTGAGTAAGTTGATGGAACTGTAGCTCAATGAAAAGACTGCTAGCTTCTAAGCTGTGTGTTTCCCTACGCATTGCGGTATTTGCAATTTTCAGAATAGCGCGTATATACTTGCAAGCGAGGTTTTTTACCATTGCAGTGAAAATATCGTCCTTGGTGCACATTTTGTGCGTAGTGGTTCGTTAAGCTCGCCGAACGAAAGCTCCACCTTCAGTTGTTATTAAGGTACATCTCGATAGATTGACTGTATTGAAGTCTAATTTCATTTTCATTTACCTAACTTTTGTTTCGATCATTACTAATCAGAATCAACAATTATCAATTATAGTTTTCCTAATACGCTAAGCAAGTTGATGGGTCTGTAGCTCAATGAAAAGACAGGCGATTTACCTGCGTTGAGTACACTAGTCACTATTAGCTCCCAAGCTGAAGGGAACATTTCAAACGCATTGTGGTATTTGCAATTTTCAGAACAGCGCATATACACCTGCGAGTGAGGTTTTTACCATCCTAGTGAAAATACTGTCCCTCGGGCTTTACGTATTTTGTGCTGCTTAATTGGTTCGTTAAATTCGCTGGACAACAGGTTTAACTTCAGTTGTTATTAAGGTACATCTCGATATAAGTATATTGAAGTTGAGATTTTCGCTGGAGTTGAGGGTAAATTGATAGTGTAATGAGATAGCCTTAGCCTTATCGGTCTAGACCATGTACGCTTTTAATCGACTGATTATCGTGGTGTTGTTACTTGATTATTATGTAGTTTTCATGACTTATTTTTAGTTCTTGAATAGAGATTGAAGCTTGGGAGGGATGACCAAAGGGTCAACTTTGGAGGGAATCCTACTAGTCGTGCACTTATAAAGACCTGCATAACGGAGGAGATCTTGTCGATAACAGCTTCAGATTCTGCTTTAGAGGGGAGATGAGATTCTTAACCCTACTCTTGTATTTGTGCTTTTTGCTTCATTGCATTTAACATTTATATCCTGAAAATTATTTTGTTTATGTACTATTAGACTTCAACATTTTTATTGATAGCTCAGAAGCAATATCATCTTCATTATTGTTGAAAATATTTTCTTTTATTTATAAGAGCAATTGAATGTATTTATGGTTTTAGGACTTCGACTTATTTACCTTTGACCATTAATGTATGTTTGGTTATCAAAATATTCAAAATTAATGTGAAACACTTTTCGTCACATCTTTATTTATACCATGTTATTTATGTATTTATTTAACGAGTTTCCTCTTAAATTAATAATAATTAACAAAATATAAATGCAGTAACTTAAATGAACCCTGCTATCATTATTACAACAAAACACGAAAAATGTACTAAAACTAAATAAACAACTATAACAAATAAATATCCAGATTCATAACAGCAATTGCCTTATGGAAAGATCTAAAGTTGTGTGTATCAACCTGGATAATTGTTTATTAGTGGAGTAATAAACCGGTGAAACTTTACTTTGAAAAGTACTTTTGACCTAAGAGTGGTTCCATCACTTTGATGCCAAAAGTTAATCTAATTTAGAAGAGGTGGACAAATGGTATATCCATTGAGTAGTTTATATAAAAAGCACATATCAAATAAATTCCAACCAAATAGTAACGACACCATATTTAGGTTTAACAGTAATACATTATAGTTAATATTAAGGCGACTAATGTTCAATTTAAAGGCTATAATTCGGAAAAAATTATTTTGAACACCTTCCAATGCCTCAATTAAATATAGCTGATATGGATACCAAATTGTTGCCGCGAATTTTAAAATCGGACGAACAAAGGTGCAATACAGAATATTCAAGGTTCTAACAGTAAAGTCAGAGGAGAGTCGCACAATGAACCCACCATCTTATTAGCTCTGTTCACTATTGACAAAATGTGAGTTTTAAATGACAATGAATTTTTAAAATAAACTTCCAGGTCATTAATGCCAGATACAGATATTAAGTAATATATTATTTATATTATAATTGCTTTGAATGGTGACAAACACCATTCGTATAAATTATTCAAATAGTTCTGAATATTTTCAATATCAGGCACAGACCGTACAGTATGATACAACTTCAAATCATCGGCACATAATAACTGCTCACTAGGCTTTACAACGCTTGGAAGGACATTAACAAAAACTTCAAATAAAATTGGATCAACATGGGAACCCTGTAGTACCCCAGAGCTGACCTTAAATTCAGCTGAAATATAGTTGCCCAATTTTACCATTTGATATCTATCCGAGAGGAAACTCTTGATCCAATTAACGACATTATTAGAGAAACCAAGACAACACAATTTTTGCACTAGCATGTTATGGCAAACCTTATCGAATGCCTTAGAGAAGTCAGTGTATATAGCATCTACCTGACATCCACTCTCCAAGGCTTCAGAAAGGTAATTTTGGTAGATTAGTAAATTTGTTTGAGGAGAATCCATTTTAATGTCCATTTCAATTGTTTACTATCAAGAAAATGGGTGTAATAAAGCTCATTTAGTAGTAAGGGGAAAGCATCTAGTATATGCGCATTTCTAAAGGAATAAAAACGTAATGTTGTCTGGGCCACATGACGAGGATGATATTAAATTAATAAGTTCGTTAAATACACACATAAAATCAATACTGAATCAGAAATAGAGATCAATGCATTGAACGTTATTATTAATATTACCCCCAATACCCGATGCATCACTATCACAACACACGCTCGCAAAATATTGGGCAATCAAATCAGTAGATTCTTGCAAATTGTTGCTACCATGTTATATTTTTTTTTTGCAAGTGTAATTAGAATTATCCTTTGAAATTTTTGTATATGCATATGTATAATGATGCTTAATTTATAAAGTAAAAATCAATATAACAGTTGCAGTGATAGCAATCCACCAAGTAAATTCTTTGGTCATATTTATGTATATTATATTTTCCATTGTTACTCAGCACTATAAAGTACCATTAATTGTATACCATGGCGAAAGGTACTGGTCGCTAATCAGATTGAAGATCTCACCAACTATTCTTTAGTTTCGTTATCTCCAGTTCTTCTGTTACCGTATGTGCCCAATATCGGTGTTTGTAACAATATACTATTTATACTTAATTAATAATACATTATTAACTTATTTATATTCACTGGTCAACATCCGACCGTGAATTGTTGCCAGACTTTTCGGTTGCTACTACGCCCATGTTTTTGTTTACCATGCCAAAAATACTTTAGAATTTTCTTAAACGTTCTACATCGCCCATTGAGTTTACCGAACCTTCTACAACGTTTTACAATCTTTTACAATATTTTATGGTTTATTATTTTAACTGCGCAGTTTTACATCACTTCACATTATACACATGTTATAAAATAAATAATTGACAATTTCATTTGATTAAACATTTTGGAATCCAAATCTGATATGCGTTTATAAGTACATTTAACCCAGTCTAGATTTGTTGATAAAGTAAATTCAAGTTTTCGTATAATTATTTGATTGGCTGTAGATTACAAGCAAATTATGAAAATTAATGATATTTATTAAAAAATTTGATACGGATAGAATCCCTGCTTTCATAACTAATCGTGTAATTGCTGAAAGTATTGCTTAATTCTGTAAATATGTGAGAAAATCAGATAGAATCTATCTACACTACTTCAGATTAAAATTGCATCACCTATTCCCATTCATTTTATCTCAGCAAGTGGTCCCCGAATATTCTCCTTATCTTCGCTCCTTTATAACATTTTTGTTCGTATTTATAATTTCAATAATCTTTAATGTAATTCGTGTGCCTATCAACTGCTATATGTAAATGTCACAACAATAAACAAAGCTATTATTAGGCTGCAAGGGCTGATCGATCAATTCAAACATGGTTTTCGAAATATCTCTTAGAATTCGCAACACAATATTTCCTTCCCAATCCTTCAAATTATAACATTTGATCTTAAACTAATACTTGGAATTCGAAATTCTTAAAGCAGAGATCAAGAGAAGGGCACAGCACTTTAGAATCCTAATAAAATCAAGGAATTTCCACAAATCTGTCCATATCTACAAGATAATTTATCGCCTTCTTCGATTATTTCACTATCCTATTTCACAATGGCCGAATCTTATCTTAAAGATAAAGCCTACAGGTTTCCTAACGAACAGCATGTCATATCCTTACTAATATTTAATATCCTCTCAATCCTAACCACAATCTGTGCAATACTACCTTATACTAATTATCGAAATAATCCCTATTGAAAAACGTATGAAACGCTTAAAATTCGCCAAAAATCCGTAACTAAAGGTGTAACCATCGTAACCTCTTAATAATTCTCAAACCAAAATACCCTGAAATCACCAAGCATCAACCAGTATAATCCACTCATACTGAAGTTAGCGATGATAACTTTTAAACAATAATAGTTAGTTTCGTTAGACATCAATGAAGCAACTGTCGATAAGATAAGGTTAATAGCTGATCAGAAGAACAAATAATGTGTATATCATATTAAACTTCAATTACACACACTTCTGTAAATAAAGATGTTATTCTCCCTCTCCCATTGAATTTATTATTTGACATCTTGTACAAGTATATTGTAGGCCCTCCTTCATTTTATTTAGCGAATTAAAGGTTTAACTTTAATATTTTATATTTATGCGGTATTAATATTTATTTATTTGTATATTCACTTATGACAAATTGTTCAGTTATATTTCAGGTGTGACGATTTTGGGCACACCGGCCGAAATTTACAATTTCGGCACCCAGTATTGGATCATCTGCATCGCAATATTTTTTAGTGGAGCCACCATCGCTTACGTCTACCTTCCAGTATTTTGCAAACTCCAAGTGAATTCATCATACGAGGTAAGTTTCGAATGAGGAATAATCGTTATCTTTCATGATGTTTCAAGATTGAATAAACGTCATTAATTTTTTTATAGATAATTTAAAAATTGTTCATTTACAAAACTAGTATAATAGTAATATTTATATGCACAAATGCTTAATACCTATCGTGTATATGAAATATTTTAATTACCATAAATATATAAATTTGTATAAACAGCTGATGTCATTGTCGAATTTTTATTTTGAATAATTAATAAAAAAGTAATAATCTATTATGTCATTTTCTTATAGTACCTTGAACTAAGATTCAGTCGAACGGTACGGACTTTAGTCTCCGTCCTCTTCCTATTAGACGAGGTATGTACTTGAATTACAATCGAGGTAAAAATATTAATTGCATTTTGTTTCAGGTGATGTTCTTGCCGATTTTAATTTACGTTCCGTCTCTGGCATTTAATCAAGGTGATTATTAAAATATTTCCGAGTCGAGAATAATTGCCTCAACTTTTTTTTGCAGTAACCGGCATGGACATCCACTTAATCGGAACAATTGTTTGCGTCGTCTGCATTTTCTACACTGTTTTGGTATGTGCCACTGTATTGTGTCAGATGTTTATTTTCATTCGATCACGACCTACATAATGTTAATTATGAAATATTACTGGTCTTTTAATTCACGCTTGTAATTAACTGTTATCGGCTGTTTGATAAATGTAATTAGTTCGATAATTTAAGACTCATTCATAATTCTACATCGTTTTTAATAACGACTAGTTATTCGTAATTTTTGATAGTTCTTTAAAACATCTATTATGATCGAACTATTTATACAGGGTGTTTTTTAAACATGCGGCAAAATTTAAGAGATTATTCAATGGACTACCTTAAGAATATTTTGTCTTTTGGTGATTTTTGAAAACACCTTTTGTTCCAAAGAGCTGTTGAAAATGACTACCTCCAGCTAAAATACAATAATCGAATATTCTTTTAATTTTTTTCTGCCGAAAAGTCCTTGAGTTTTGTAGACAGATGGTAATTTGAAGGAGCCAAGTCTGGACTGTAGGGTAGATAGTTGAATGTTCTAAATGGCGGTCGGCCGTTCCGGACGCTTATAATCGTATATTATCTGATTATGAAATAAGACTCTTGTTTGGTTTTATATTGGTATATTCAGTTTCTTGGCACGCGTTTTGGTCAATCACGACCATTCTCAAAGGAATTACAGAACTAACTTGTAATAGTGTTCTTCATAAGTTAAAATTACGACACCGTAATCCATAACACTTCCTCCATACAAATCCTTAAATTGAACATTGATCACAACTCTAACATCACAAACTGGCGGCGTTCTTTATTTTCTTGAACGGAACTTCAACACAGACAATTGAAATAAAACTGCACATGTTAGCACACATGTACAAAGGCATAAGAACTCGAGAGCAAGGATGCTTTAAGAAGTTTAAGATAAAAAGGAGTACAGAGCTCGACTTCATATATATATATATATATATGCATGGCGGATTTTCTTTTGGAGGAGCAACATAGGAATAGAAATACATTACGAAAGTATTTTTATTATTAAGGGTTGAAACTAATACGAGGCGCATAATATTATGATTTCATTTTAACAATTAGTTTTAAATTAGCTTTAATCAGACTTAAAAAAAAGTTATTTTGTTCTACTTTCTTGATGAAACCATATTTATTCGAATAATAAGTGATTGTTTAAAATTTCACTTCGCTCGTTTCGTTTTATTTTTCTATTTTATTATCCGACTAGTTTCAGCACTGGGATATTATCAAGAATACAAACCTAAAACAGGTTATATAAGGTTTAGGTTATAAGCGCATTTATAATCTGGGAATCCCAGAGCTCTTCATTGTTGTTGACCATGTTTTTACCTCGTGCTCTACTAATATCTATGCTTTTCCGGTAGTTGAGAATTTTTCCTTTCTTACCCGAGTAATAATATAGGAAAATGTAAAACATATCATTATTTTCATTCACCAGTAGATTAAAATTTACATTTTATGACCACAGTAACACCCTTCAGTAACTGACATTTTCATTACTCACACATCATATATTTAAGTTTGTCATAGACTGTTTTTGTAAATTAATAAGATGCATAAATATTGTTGCAACTTTCCTTCTAGGTTGAACATACAACTGGAGTTTATTTGCGGCCAATACTTTGTTTCGGATAAATGAGCGAAAGACAGGTTGGCTAAAAATTTACTCTAATTTTCATTTTCATCCTGGAAGGTAAGTTACCCTTTTTTTAATGTACATCTTAACACCTGAACACGAATGCATGTATTTCATTTATTTGCTTTTAGGGTGGACTTAAAGCGGTAGTTTGGACGGACACGTGGCAAATAATTGTCATGTTCATTTCGGTGGTTGTTGTTGTGATATTGGGCAGTATTGCGGTTGGAGGTGTCTCGACAATATGGGAGAGGAGCGAAGACGGTGGACGGATCATTTTTGGAAAGTTGGTTTGATACAATTACATTTAAAAATATGGTGGTATATTTTTGTTTCGATTTTTAGCTTCAATCCTAGTTTGTATGAGAGGCAATCAGTGTTTGCAGTGATGATAGGTGGATTTTTTTACTGGACTTCCTACAATGCTGTTAATCAAACTATGGTGCAAAGATATCTCTCGTTACCAACACAAAGGCAGTCGAAAATGTATGTATAAAATAATTAATATAATATTAACACATATAGATTGAATAAATAAGAACTTAATTCTAAAAAAAAAAACTTTGTTAGATCATTGATTTGAAATTGAAATAAAAATTGATATCTTACTGGATAATCATTTTTATATTTTAGTAATAATATTCATAATACATTATTAATTAGTAAACCCTTTTATACATTTTGATTTCTATCAAACAGTACTTCTATTGTGAATATTCAATAACAATGCATAATAAAACTATATTATACAGAGTTAATATGGGAAAATGGCTAAGACCATAGATTCCTGGGGCCAAAATGTGTTGAACGTTGAATATAATACATCATTTCAGCTAATATGGCCATTAGTAATTGACAAGCAGTATAAAAAAACAGTAGTACCACTACTTGAAAACTAAAATATTTTTTATTGGTGCATTCAATAAAAACTAAAAAAATTGAAAGACCATTTAATTTTAAAACTTTTAATAATATATGATTACTTATACGGTTTTCTTGTATATTGAAGTTGTAAATAACTAAGATTTTCAAAAATGTGTGTTTATTTTCATTACAATTGTTTTGCAAATTTAATGCTTCTTCAGGTGAATGAAAGTTTACAATTGAGGAGTTGGATGGAAAAAGGGCACTTCTACAAAATTGGAATTTTGAGTTAGAACTATTGAAAGTATTTGAAGCATCAGAAATTTGTTATTCTAAGGTAACCTGTATTTCTTTCAATTATATTTATTTATACACATGTTGGTTTTATTGAAAACTTTTTTTGAAAACATTTTATTTTTTGCCTACCTAAAATCGTTAAAAATAACAGCTGAAATAGTGCCCCTTTTCCATAGATCTTAATAAATACTACAAAAAGATTAATTTTAGCAAATATTTATTATTGAACATAACTCTTGTTTAACATAAACGTAATAAAATATTAAACACTACCATTCTAAATCAATGTCACTGTTTTGTTGGTCGTTTTCTTTAGTAGATGTAGATGGCAGGTTCACCTGTTCCTTGAACACTCTGACTCATCTAACTCTAAAAATTTCATTAAATCTTTTAAGTTCTGCATTTTTTCAGATTTAATAAAAACTGGTGGAACCGACACCAAATTTACTTCCAAGTTATCTTTTTTTCTTGTAATCCAAAAATCAAATGAAGTATAAAAGCCGTTATATGACTCTGCTGCACACAGAATACCTGAAGCATTATATTTTATCTGACAATACTTTCTTAAAGTAAAACTTTGTTTTTTAGTATTTACAGATTTCTTGAAAAAATCTTTTAAGTCCTTGCCCCAGTCTTTAATTAGCGGCGTGCCTTCAATAACCTCAAAGTGGGTCGGTTTTCTCTACACTGTTGCGTAATTTGCAAATAAACGTTAGGAGTTTTAACCGTTTCTAGTCGTTTTAGTAACTTTCCGTAAACACCAAAATTTCTATCGCAAACGCAGTAAGAATGTCCACGAACTGGAAAAATGTGCCGAATGTTAATATTTTTTGTTTTTGCAAGCAATGAACAGTAGTGTAGAATATTCATATTCTTATTTTGTCCCTCTGCGGCGTCTGAAAAAATTACGATATTTTTTATATTCGGGTCATGTCCCACCGCAGTTTGCAAAAAATGATGATTTTTCTTTGCTTCATTTTCTGTAAAGCAATAAAACGAACTTGCATCATCATTGTAAAAGGTGTTTGTAAAACTGTTGAGAGACAATCAGTTTTGGCAAAGGCAAATTTTGCGCGTAATCAAACTCGACAACTAAATTTGATTTATCATTTCTACAATTTTTTATTATTTCTTTTTTAATGTCTTTGTATGCTTGCACTTTTTTGTCGTGTACTGATTGTATCACTTTGTAAGAATCGTTTGGGTTTAACTTAAGCTTAATTTTGTTTTCTTCACAAAAATCACAAATGTCAGATCGTGGACTCCGGAAAGAATACTCGGAGTTTTCGCGAAACCATCGATGGAAAGTACAGTACATCATGCCTTGTGTACGACCAGTTTTTTCAAAAAAATACTGCTGGAATCCTGTAAACAAATTCTTTACATTTAGAGCAGGATTTTCGAAATACTTTCTTTTGGATTTCGACCGATTATAATGATATTCTTTGCTTGGAATCTGTGCCAAAAATTCATTTACCAAATACCAAGTTTCTGGGTTTATTTTGTGGGACCTGTTTTCATGTTGGCCTCTTTTGTCGCTAATAGAAATATTTCCGTCTTTTAACGACTTTGTGTGGATTGTCCGAATATGTTTGTACCCAATTTGAAAAATATTCAAGAAAAAGTGTTTACACACCTCAATCGAGGAACTATTTATTTTGAGAACATACTTCCAATTAGTCCTTGCTTGACATTTAGGAGCTGTAACCTTTGTTTTTGGTTGAAACGTAGACATGCAACCAAGAAGAAAATTATCCTGTTCGTTCTTATCTGCCAAGATCAAAAATTTTTCAAAAAATTCTTGTTGTAGTCTGCCTGGTATAACCTCATAACACTTCTTTTTACAGCACACAAGAACTGCAGCAAAGGTTTTTGCATGCACTGTCACACCTGAAAATTTAAAATCTCTCGAGTATAAACATTATTGACTACTAATAAAATATATTACCTTTGGTAGTAGTGTACTTTTCTCCGCTATTTCTTGCTATTTTTTTCCTATTCTTTACTCCACTGCTCCTTGTTTATTTTTCGTTTTCGACCCAAATTTTTTCTTTCAAGATGATCAGATTCCAAATCCCAGCTACTTTCTGTTTCTTCATAACTACTGTCCTCAGCGCTATTTGAGTCATTTTTAGAGCTCATTGTGCCCTTTTAACTTAGCAATAAAATATGCATAAAAATTAGGTTAGGCACATGTGAAATTTAACGTTCTATGAAAGAAGGGCACTTGTAGCGCTTTACAGATTGGCTCACAGTGCCACCAATATGCGAAATATGAAAACAACAGAACCAAGGGCCGATAAAGGAAGGTTTCTTTTGTGATATAAACCAATTTACGGAGAAAATGCATTTCCATGGAAGTGTCCTTTTTCCATCCAACTCCTTAATTGTAAACACACATTTTTGAAAAACTTAGTTATTTACAACTTTAATATACAAATGAATATGGATTTTCAACACCTCAACGTCTTATCTATCAACCAACTTATACGGTTTTCCCATAATTAAAGGGTCACCCTGTATATCGGAATATTATAGGTACACTAATTGATTAATAGACACTTAAAATTTACTTAAGGACTAAGCAACTAAATAAGGAATTGTATAAATAAATATAAAATATATCCGAATAAAAGTATCTAATTAACTCAGGCAGAGAAACTTTACATCATAAATTATGTGTAAATTAGATTTTCGACTCATGACTTCATCTAAAAATATAAATCTATCTAAATATCCTCTCATTCATTTCTCTAATATTAGCGAAAATTATGGGAAAATAATTTCTTTAAGAATTCATACTTATTCTGTTTTACTATAACCATAACACTATGGCCAATAACTAGCAAAAAATACATTAATGATTTGTGCGATCTAAACAAAAATTTTAAAGCATAAATTGTTTACAAAACTTGAGAAAATTTAAATATTATGAAAACTAAATTAATATTCCGATTCCAGTTTTATTTATCTAAACCTGAGCCGAGTTCTATAAATATTTTGTGTAAATATTTTTAAATAAAGTAAGGATTATCTGATACTATCTGTTCAGATAGTAAAATATAAACAATGCTGAAAATATTCCACAGCTAAATATGTACAATTAATGTGTTGTAACACGATTCTGCTTCTAATATTTTTCGATTTTCTAATTCTAAAGAACTTTTCAACAACTTAATATAATATTTTATTACAACTTTAGAAACCACAATAATAGGATTATCGTCATTCTTGTTTATTTGTTCGAACATATTATTCTCTTTATAGTGAGTGAGAATTTATTTCTAATTTCAATTTTATATATGTGGTGATTTTAATCAATCAAAATTTTCCTTTCTTTAACAAAATATATCACTATATGTGGATAAAATTGATTGTACATTTCTTAGTAGTTATATGTAGTCAAAAAAATATTTAACGATTACTTACATTAAGTACAAATGTAAATATACTTTTTAGGACAGTAGGGTTCCAATCAGTCTTTAGGAGAAGAAACTCATGTAGTCTCTGACTTCATGCTTGTACCTCAGGTCGAAATTTGTCAAAAACTTATAAAATAATTGAGGAGTTTAAATAAAAAACAATAATTCGTTAGTAAATTGTTTTGAAAAACACTTTCTTCACAATATTTTTTTTAATAATTAAAAAATCTACAACAAATGATTCTTATTAAGACTCCAAGAACAAACCACTTTTGAAACAACTACTTCTCTGGCTAGTACCTCGACAGACACTGAATAATACAAATGTAATTTGCGTGTTACAAAATAACAAGGCTATCAAAGCAACACTAGTTTGAAGGTATTTCTTTCTGTAAAATGAACTAAAAATGATTGAATGTACGTTAAATAGTTTATGTGTGACTATAATATGATAAATTTGGGGAATTTGGGGAAGTCACACATAAACTATTTAACGTACATGCAATCAAGTGAGACTCATTTAATTTATTATCCGTTATATAAACTCTTCTAACTCAATGAATTTTTACTAAATGTTTTTATAAAATACAAGCTAATATTTAGTTGTATTGAAAATATGCTGCAACTAGAAAATACTTATTATTGGTTATTGATTTATAAAACTTGCCAATAAAATAACCATTCATAAAATTCACAGTGAAATCTTAACACAAACGTGCCATTAATTATGCCAATAAACGGAATAACCTTGTGATGGCGGAAATTTTCCATTGGACTCGTTTCAATGTGCCTTATTTATACAAATAGAAAGGTCAAATCAATAAAAAAATCGCGAGTTTGATCACCTCTTAGCAAATTTTAATCAGATGCAGTATTTGATATTTCAAGATTACAAATAAAACTTAAGCAACTGAAATAAAGTTATACATGATGGAAAATTTATTTAAAATATTAAATTATTATTCTTTGCTAGAATATCAACATTTATTTGAATTGGATAATTTTTTTTAAGAATAGTCCACACTTTTCACAAAAATATTTTTAGGAAAGCATAAAACGGAAGTGTAAAGATATTCGAAAAAGAAATGAATTTGTGTAATTTTGTTATTATAAAAATGACAATTAATATACAGGGTGTCCCACCGATGACACCGGACTTCCTTATTTTAAATGGAATACTATATTTTTTAATACGTATTTAGATTCTACATAAAATTCTGTAAAAAAAATTATTAAGTAACATAACGTCAAAATTTAAGCGTTTTTGAGATAATTGATATTTTCAAAAATTTTGTGCTTTTTCAAAGTTTATTTTAAAAATACATATCTCCGACGAAAATAAAATTGAAAGGCTCTAATATTGGATACATATAGCCGATACCTAAGGTTATCCAATGATTAATTATTTTTGAAAAAATAATATACATCGTGTTCAAAATTTCAAATCACATTTGGTCAAATTTAAACCAATATATCTCGTTTTTCTTAAATGGAACACCCTGTATATTTTTACATATTCGGACGTAGAATTTAATTGTGCTTTGATGTATACTAGGGTTCCCTATCTTCTTTACTTTTAAAGTTATTAACATGTTTATAAAAATATGTCAATATTCGGTGCAATAAGAAAACAATGGGTTCGTAATTTATTAAGCGAACCAAGAAAACAAAAAAAACAACTCCTGTTTATTTAAACAGTTTAATTGTCTTTGTGACATTCTACATAGATAGAAGATTTTAATTTGTTATTATTTAATAAAAACCTTAAAAAATAAATATTCAGTTCAATCAATCCACTTATTCTAGTAGTTCATACAATTAGTTTAATAAATGTTCAAAATGGCCACCTTTTTGTTCTACACACTTCAAAATTGTACGGATTGTTTCATTATTTGTGTCTTTACTGATTTCATTGTGGTTTAATTTGCCAAATTCGGATATTATTCGTTCAATTAGCTCTTCTTTGGAATTATCTTCTATCTCTAGATGGTTTAAAACCTTATTTATTTATATTGGAGTGAGGAGACAGTTACTTGGTGAAAATCCATTATATATATATATGTATATATATACTCACTTTCAACGTTTTCAGAAAAGTCAGGGGTAACTAGATATTTTGAAAAAAGTCATTTTTTCAAACCAATATATCTCGGTATTCTAATAGATAGAAAAAAACTGCAAAAGACATGTTTTAGATAATTTTATGCAGATTAATAAAAAATAATCAGAATTTTTTTATCGCTATTATTTTCAGAGATATGCCGTAAACTTATATTTTTCTTTTAATGGCTATGACTGATATTTTTTTTCTCTTTAATCCAATATCACATATGACATAGTTATTTCTAAAAATAAAATAAGTCATAGTCATTTTAGGTTTTATTATATATAAAAAATGGGTAGCCATGAAAAAGATGAATGTAAAACAATTGCAGTTGTTTTTAATAACAGCAATATTGTAAATATTAGTTTTACAAAGTTAAACAAAAATGAAAAACCAACATAAAGAATAATGATTTTCTAATGATCAAATGGCCTTCTCTATGTGGTATAAACACATTTGCAAAGAGGATGAAGGTTGAAATATTTAGTTTAAGAATAGACTAAAATTTCAATAGAAAAATCTATTATTGAAATAAAAAAAAAAAAAACTCATATAGATTACGATGAATATAAAAATATGTGAAACAACACCAAGAGTTTAATTAATCTCGTATTACTGTTGTAGATTAGTTAACAACTACTAGGAATAATTGTAAGACAGTGAAATTGTTTTGAAGTGATATAAATTTCTTAAGAGATGAAAATACATTTAAGCATAATCAGGATTTTTTTCTAATAATAATCCTTTAAATACCACTACTACCTCAATTATACAATTTCTCGTTTATACTTATTCCTATTCCTTTACTGAAGATACAATATTTATAAAAACGACATTATATGATTAATCATTCATTATTGGAGATTTTAACATCAATAATAAAAAATTACGCCTAATCCAGAATTTTTGCTCCAGTTCTAGCTTTATTTCAAAAACCCAACAATTCTAACATTTATAATAAGTCAAATCTAAACATCAACATCCGATAGTATCTTATGAAAATATGTTTCCCCTCCCCATCATCAAAACCCCACAAGATCTGGCTTCCCAACGTGTGGCCCAATGCACGGATGCAGACAAGAAGCAAATCAAAATGACTACGTTTCAAATCACCACCGAGCAGCTAGATCTATTCTAATCTAATCTGAGAAATCTAAGACTGCGTTGGTGGTTCCGGTAACGGAGAGGTTAGTTTTGCTCTTGCGTGGTGAAAGGATAGTGTAGCACTCCAAGAGGGACTTGGTGGATCGCCCTGGTACTATTTGGTGGCAGTTACAGTCCCCTTAGAATCGGCTGGAAGTAGTCTTTGTCATTTCTATACATAAGTAAGGGGCTACCGGATGCTTCCGCGGTCGTACTCTTCTACGAATTAGTGAATTGGCTGGCGGTATGGCGTCAGGATTCTTAAAGGGCTGGACAACAGACGAGTTGTATACATCCAGAACTGCGCATAGACTTTAATCCACGAGATCTGCTTCCGATTTGGATTACTACGTCGCATCATCAGCGATTTACCAGCGACATGATGCAGCAGATTTCACATAGC
Source organism: Ontholestes murinus (assembly GCA_963969525.1). Lineage (NCBI taxonomy): Eukaryota > Metazoa > Arthropoda > Insecta > Coleoptera > Staphylinidae > Ontholestes > Ontholestes murinus. The sequence goes on from OZ018391.1 coordinate 31,019,999, forward strand.
CTAGGGATGGAGCGGAGCATACCACCTCGCTGCGAACGCGGTATAAAGTCGAAACCGTGAACAGACTACCTGCCATTACATTCGCGATCAACCTTGCCATCTGCCAAGGAACCGAATTCACTCCAACCTACTCCACCTTCGGCAGAAATCTCTGAACGCCATACGAGGTCGGCACCGATCTATATATAATACAATAATCGAATCCGACAACTTATCTGCCGAGATTACTCCACAACTAATGAGACTTGTTGACCACCAACGCATGAGAAGAGGCGACAACCTATCCCGAGGTACAGCTAGTAGACGACTATCTGAACTTTGCACGAAGGAAGAAATGGAGCAAAATGACCTAAAAATGCGAATGACCCTACATAAATCTTTTTGACATAACGCGGTGAGTTCCCCTTTTGGAAATATAAAAGCCACATTTGTCAAATTAAATGATAAAAATCATGAAGCTTCAGTGACAGTCTTAACGAAACATAATTGGGCAAGAGTGGAAGATCATCTAAGCGTGAACTCGAGCCTTTCCATGTGCGTTGAAAATTGTTCTGAATATTTATTGTTGTTATGATTTATTTAGGATTATATTGGATAAATAAATAGTACTACTACTACATCATACTAGGACACAAGGGACCCACATCGTACGAGATCGCCGATCCAGCTGCCCTTACCGAAGTTCTTGGAATATATCACTCGTCCGCAATCCAACCTTATGAGAATACTGACGTGAGGGTAAAACTTTTCGGGCTGTATCGTACGCCCCAGTTAGTCAGTCTTGGAAATGCTCTCGACTCAGCCTCACAATCAGCTATTCCTAGTGCACCTGAAGTGGACCGAGGCTTAGACTTTTAGTCCTACTGATCTATTCCTAAATATATCCTTAAACTTATATGAAATATAAAATAACTTTATAGAGATATTAAATTTTATGATAACAAATTTCTTAGACAAAATTTTAACAAATTTAACAAAGAATGTAATGTAATGTAAGATACTATGAAACGAAAAAACTGACAGAAAACAAAAATCTGACTAAATAAACAATAATGAAGACCCAACTGGCGGTCAATATTAACTGAAGATATTGGGCATTGATAAAGACTTTTTAATTAAGTAATGACTAGAACGATTCATTTTCAAAACCTCATTGGCACCTTTAAGTGAAAGATTATTATTCAGTATCATACTCCAAGTTATGATAAAATATTCAGATCAATCCTTAAAACAAACCTACTCCATAAAATAGCATGTTCATTTTAAAAATAATTTAATATTAATTAACTTTTGCTACTCTGCCAAATGCTTAGTTGTATGTATCCCTAAACCAAAAAAAAAGATCTCACACTTGTTTCCAGATTTCGTTCCGTTACACTCAATCCAGTCATAGAAAAACTGTTTGAATCTTAAATTAAACAAACAGTTTGGTTTAAAAAAATATCAACCGATCTAACGTCCAATATGCAAAATAGACATTTCGAAGGTCAGCCAATTTTTAGATATACAAAAAGCATTTAACACGGTTTGGCATATGGGACTACTGTATAAATTATTTTTTCTTAAAAATTCCCTATCATTTATATTCCTTATACACAATTTTTAAACAATAGATTCGGCCAAGTAAAAATTAGATTACGTGCAATTCTTTTTACCCAATCTAGCCATCTAATATTTACCACTCCCAAGTTGCTGAAAGATCTGACCTAAGATCCTTAACCAAATTCCGACACCCTGCCAATCCATACCACATCCCCTTAAATGAACTTTGTATGAAACCACCTAAATCTAACCCATTTCTCAACGCATATTGAGCCTTAGCATTAAATTCGCAACCCATCCCTATAATCAACTTACTACTAGCTAGTACTAGCTTACTCATTTCACAATTCATGGTACGAATGTCTTACAATTTTCTTGTATTCTACAAACATTTAGTATTACAACTTCATTAAAAAATTAATAAGAAATGAAAAGTCTCTTAAATAAAACTATTCTTTTTACATTGTTTCTACTTTTTTGTAAAATTGTCTACATGTAGAAAAATATACAAACTAAAAAGCACCTTAGGTAAACACTTACTTACTGTAAACAAAATTTGACGAAAAGCTCTTTAGTTATTCAGAAATTTAGGAAATTTAAGTTTTCTTCCAAAGCCTCGATTAGTTTTGAAGATAGACCCATCATGTATTATTTCGTAGTTTGCCTTTTACGCCTAAGAACATTTTTTTATAAATTACTGGTTTTATTATTTTATACCTATATTTCTTATTTTCAAAATCTTCACCGGTCTTTGAGATATAGTCTGTTCGTTGGATCTTTCGTCGTACGTCACAAATTATCGCTTCGATATATTGTACATATATTTATATAAATTATTAGAACATTTATTTAAGTGGATATGTAAAGCAAAATAAATAAATAAACAGAGAAAGAACAAGATACATTGCAAAAATTTTGTTTCAGTAATCTACAAAGTCATATAGATTGAATTGGTTATCATAAATCAACCAAAATTTATTTAATTTAATAACCAAATATAATAACATTTAAAAAGTTTTACCACTTTATTTAAATTTACACGTGTTAGTTTCAACTAGCAGCTAATCATTATTAAACTCTATGTGTAATTTAAAATAAAGTGGTAAAAGAAAATCATTGTGTCTCCTTCTTCATTTAACGTTTAAACAATAAATTTTTGTATGATTATGCATGTCAACTTACAAAATATATTTTTTTAAATAACTAATAATTAATTACAAAAATGATTATAAATGCATTTATAAAAGAATATTTGTTATATAATATGATATTTGTTCTATTCCGTTAATTTGTGTATATTTGTTTCAGGTCAGTGTTATTATTTATCATCGGTGTAACAATTTTTTTATCGATTTGCTGCTTCTCAGGATTGCTGATATTCGCAACTTATTACGACTGCGATCCTTTGTCCGCAGGAAGGATACAGGCGGATGATCAATTGTTACCCTTGTTTGTAATGGAGACTGTGGGACATTTAAGAGGTGTTCCCGGTTTATTTATTGCTGGAGTTTTTGGCGCAGCGCTAAGGTAATACTTGAAGCATACATTTTTAATTGTAGGCAAGGCAAATATTTTTAATACTTCTTTTAGTTCGCTGTCGGTGATTTTAAACTCAACGTCAATGGTATTCCTCGAAGATTTTATTAAAGGCTGCTTCAGGATGAACCTTCCAGAAAGGACCGAATCGATAATTGTCAAAGTAGTTGTTTTAGGGTTAGGAGCTGTTGCTGTTGGATTTTTATATGTTGTTGAGCATATGGGCGGTGTTTTAGCGGTAAGTAGATAGTTAACTGAAAAGTCAAAACTTTATAAAATAATAAATCATTAATATAATATAAATTCGTCGATATTATCGACAGCCACATGTTTATCTTTGTTAAAAATTTTCATCGTTGTGTATTACTGAATATTAATAGTATTTTATACAGCACAAACTGTAAAAAGTCGTTATGATTATTTATACTTACAGAAGAGCTTTTAGTTTAGATATTTTCTGCTGAAGATGACCTTAAAGTAAAAAAAGGGTCGAAACTAGTCCAGAAATAAAATTACAATTATAGAAATTTGAAGTATTTATTTATTCATTGTTTATTTCAATATTGTGTTTGATAATAATTAATAATATTTTACTTTTGTTTAATTACAATTGTTTCATTTTATATGTAACATGAAATTTAATTGAGGGCTTGCAATATTTTATTATGTTCTAAACTATTAGACCAATCATATGTCAATAAAACTCTACTTCTTCGAAATGAAAATAAGTTGAAAGCTTATAATAAATATTTAGCATTGCTTACTTGAACAATTAATATTATTAATGTTTAAAACTTTGATTGATTTTTATTATATATTCTAAAGAATACTCAAATTTTGGAAAGTATAAATATTATTATATTATCTATATATTAAGATCTTTTACAAGAAAGTATATTTGGTTGCATACATTGCTTGAAAAAACTTTAGGTTTATGGTTACATTAATTACATTTATTCATAAATAAAGAATAAGCTTTAAATGTTTAATTATTGCTAGCTACATATTATAATCTCTTGTACGATAGTGAATTTGGTTGCATATGTCACGTGAACGAGTTTTAGACTTATGGTTATCATTTATATATTATATATAGATTTAACAACAAACTACTAATAATAAGAATAAACCTCTTTTCATAAATTAGTTCTATTGTACACATTAAGAACATTGTATTGTCATTAGTTTAGTACTTAATTAAGTCACAAGAAATTGAATAGAATATTTATTGAAATGATTGAAATTTTAAGAAGTGGAGAATTAAATTATCAAAATCTTTTGGATAGTATTTTATGTATTACTACTTATAACACGTTTGGTGTAATTATGAAATTTACTTTCAATCTAGATGGCCACATCACTCTCTGCTATTGCCGCGGGAACAACGTTTGGAATTTTCAGTTTGGGAATGCTCTTTCCTCAAGCTAACAACAAAGGTGCCATATTTGGCGGAATCGCAGGTTTCTTAATGTCTGGCTGGGTGTCGTTTGGAGGCCAGTATGCAGGAGCCGCTGGATTGGTTGTTCCACACAAGTTGCCCGTTTCTATTGATAACTGTCCTGCAGAGTATGATATTAGATTGAACTTTACAGAACCAGTAAGTATGGTTTTACAGCCAAATAACAACAAGTTATATTGAAAGAATTTTTTCAAAAATTCACTATAAATAAAAATCACTAAAAGTGTTGAGAAACAACAAAGAACTTATTCAATTGTCAATCTTTGATATTATAGAAATTACTTCTATATTCTAAAAAAATACAAAATTAAAGATTTAAAAAATCAAACAATTTAGGATTACTATACGTTACTACTATAATTCTGGTATAAAACAGTCCTTTACGATTATGACAAATTATCATACTTGCAATAAAGCATACAGTTGGTTAAGTGTTTTTTTATAAAAGACTAAAAAACGAATAACCGTATAATTAAATTAAAAAATTGGGACAGTCTGTTCTTAGTTTTGCTGTCAGTAAGTGACTATATAACAGGTTTATCAAAATATATCAAACAATATATTATAAAACCAGTAGTTATTATCTTTATTAGAGTTTTTTTTTTCTTTTCTGAGTATTACTATAATAAATATTTTGTTGTAGCTATATCCAGATGAATCCGACATTTTCCCATTATTCAGACTTTCATATCATTGGATCACGCCAATTGGCGTTTTATCAGTATTAATTGTCGGTTTAATTGTTAGCTACATAACCGGTTTTACCGACGTTAAAACTATGGACGGCGACTTAATTTCTCCTGTATCTCAATGGATGTTGCCACATGACTCCCAGCGTTTCACAGGAACCGCTATTATTCGAGTGAGGAGAAAGCAAAGGAGTAGGCACTTCTTGAAAGAGCTTACAACATCAAGCATCGATTTGAAGGTAATTTATTAAAGTTAGGTCTAACAATCCAGATTTATAAATATGAACAATGAAGATATTGTAGCCATTAGGTACCTGTCATATATATTAAATCCCTATAATAGTGTTTTAGACAGGTTTTCATATTTTGTTAAGCTTGAACTTCTAAGAGTTTAATTGCATAGTTTTTTAGATCATGCGGCATAAAATAAATTTTGTGAGCGACAGAAGGTACGTTATAGTATTTACTGATAATAGCGCTTATTGCATTATTAATGAATTTTTAATCTGTGACAATGGAGTCGGTACAAACCGACAAAAAGGTGTTTTAATTAACCCAAAATTAAAGAAGTACACATATGAACACATACTAGCATTTTATCTGTTTTTATCTATTATATACACGATCAAAACTACGTGTACAAATCCCTAAAAGTATTTTACTAGGGTGAAGATAGAAACATAAAGTGGGAAAATGCAATTCTAATTGTATTGGTTAATCAAGGAGGGCCAATATGATTAGATATTTCTCTGCTTTCAATATATTGAATAGATGCTGAAATTTAGTGATTTCAAAATGATTTCCACTTATTGCATATTGAATTGCGCTATTGACAGCATACACTTTTTTGGTTCGGCCAGTAGAGGGTTTAGAACTACAATCTTTTAATATTTTATATTCTTTCTAAATAGGGTTAGTATGAATCAGTATGAGTTAGCGTAAAGCGTTTTCAATTAATAAATTAAAACTCAGTTAAATAAGTGAGGTAAGAGATATACTCAGTTTTAATTTGTTGATTAAACACGCTAAGGTTTATTCGTATGATGTTATAGCTTTTAGTAAGATATTCGAAAATAAAGCAATTTAAGTTTTTCGTTAACATTTCAACTTCATTATAATTAACTGTATTAAATATCATTATGGAAAATATCTAGAAGACATACAATACAATAATGTGAAATAATGATCGACAGAGCATCTAATTTTAATTATATAATATAAAATATAACTAAAACAAGTCTTTTCATATGATTTACGATTTTTCGGCCGTAATAATAATAAACTTCATAATCTAATTAATAATGTACTAGGTTTATATATTGATAATATGTTTGTTTTCTTATTTTCAGGATACACCGTCTATATCTGTAATTGAGAGGAGTTAAAGTATTTTTTGTAGTTATTTATAATCTCTACTTTTTATATATTTAAATGTTTTGTAAATATGTGTAAGAAAGTTATTTTTTACTTATGATTGTTTGTGTATTAATTTTGCCTTTTCCTTTAAAGATCAGAATAACAGTTAACTCGCTTAATAAAAAAGTAATTAATTACTAAAAAAAAATTAAAAACATATTTAGATTCGCCAAGGTCAATATAAATCCCAATAATAACATATACAATTGTAGCAGTATCTACAAAATAAAGCTAAACTTAAAACGAACGTGTTTTTGTCTTTATAAGTTCATAATGGAGTTTCGTCAAGTAATAGCCTTATCAATTCAATATCCAATAATAACAAATTCTTATCAGGAAAACTGAGGATAAATATAAGATCGATATAATTTTAATTAATCTGTCTGAATTAAAAGACGTCGAAGATGAAGCGACTGTTAACAATTATATAGATAAATTTACGGTTAATAAGAGTTAATAAGATTGAACAACTAAAAATTCTCTATAGACTGAATAAAATGCTGCCATTCAGACAGTTTCGTTCGGTTTGATTAAAAAATAGAGATAATTATAAAAAGCCGTTGATTGAATTGTAATCAAGGAACATTTCAAGAAATTTGTTCTTGAGTTACGTGAAGATTTATTTTTCACTTAAAAAAAAATAAAAACACTAACTAACTAAGAAAGTGTTAGTATTTTAATTTTCCAAGTGTATAACATTTCAAGAGATTATTGAAAACGTCCTAACTCAGAAAGTTCTAGTAGCTTCATTAGTTTGTTACGTTTGACTTTTTTGGCGAAATGAATTACCTCGAGTACACTTTTGTCAAAATTATTATTATTACGTAAATGGTGACTGAACTTATATGCTCTTTGAGTCAAATTTTCAAATATAATGTACAAATCAGACATTTATAAGATAACTTGCAACAGTTGTAAAGGAATATATATCGATCAGCCAGGTTGAAATTTGAAATGTTAATTAGCTTTATTCATGTGCTAACGAAAATGGTCTAAATTTTATATACATATATAACTTTAAATAAATTTTAACCGCAAATGAAATGAACTGAGTTTGCCTATGATGATACCTTCCATTCTCTGCATTCTTCTGCATTTATCCATGACAAACATGATGCTGATTTTATTTGATTTCGCCATATATTTCGGCATGTTCATTTTAGTTTACGAAATGTCGTTTCTGTCATACTTATTGAAAAAAATAAGTTCATATAACAACAAAAATTAAAAATCAACTTTCACAAACTATCAATGCATAGTCGGATATGTCCCTGCGGGAGTGACTTCACAAAACACAAGACAGACGGGGTATGAATGAAATGAAAAACATGTTTATTATTTTTAATATAGTAAAAAACACAGAGAAAAAAAATCCTGAGCAGAAACAATAGCAACAACCGCATGCACGTATGCTCCATCAACTGCTGCTTTACGTAACGACGTCTGTCGCATATACTAGCCATATCCGCGACAGGGCCAAAGTGGCCTCTACGGCACAATATAAAGAAGTTATTTTAACATCAATAAATCGTTGTTAATGGGGTGCCGCGAAATTAATGATCGTCTTTTATCGGCGTCTATAAACACTGCTTAATTGTGCACGCGCGCAGGATATGGCGAAACTCATCATCGTAGGAGCATGAATCAAAACATCCCCGCATACGTGTGCAAATAAATAATTTTTAAGGAGGAAGAGTTAACGGAAAAACCAAATCTTCCTGGCATACGTGTGCATCGGAAAAATTAGTTAAATTTTAACTAACAATTGATTAACACGGAAAATAAATTTTCATGATACAATATTAAAAAATAATTATTTTAATTATTTTTTTTTTCAGTCGGCCAAGAATATTCAGACCATGGGAGAGACTAATATTTATTTTTTTACATTCTTTCTTACGGTCCAAATTCTCGAGAGAATTATATAAATGTAATAATTTTACATTTAATTTACAAAAAAATATTTTTTTATCCATTTTAACTAAGACTAAGTCTGTTGCAAGTTCAACTAAAAATATTATTAACCTTAAAATATAAATAATAAAAATTAAATATATTTATTATTATTATTATTGTTATTATTATCATTACTCACATATGCTGACCTTATTTAATCTAATCTAACCTAACCTAAACCTTTTTTTTTTTTTTTTGTGCCTGGGAGGTGGAAAATCTTTTAAAGACTGAGTGTGGGAGTCCCCAGAACTGTACTGGTATACCCACTAAAAACCACCTCCCCAAGTCGACCCTGACACCCCGCGGAACCGCCGTTTGGCATTACTTCACGGGGTGTAGGGTGTCGTCTGTGTCGGTGATGTGTGCGTTTGTATGATGAGTGTGTGTATGTGTGTGTGTGTGTGTGTGTGTGCGTTTGTATGATGAGTGTGTGTATGTGTGTGTGTGTGTGTGTGTGTGTGTGTGTGTGTGACACCCCGCGGAACCGCCATCAGGCATAACATCACGGGGTGTCAGTGTGTGTGTGTGTGTGTGAGATGTGCGTGTGTGTGCAATGAACGGCTCGGGTACGTGGGGTCGCTACTCCCAAATGGCTGTGCACGTCAACCACCCCTGCGGGAAACCTAACCTAAACCTAACCTAACCTAACCTGACCTGACCTAACCATATATTAAAGATATTATTAATATTCACATATGCTGACCTTCTCTAATCTAAAATAACCTCACCTAAACCTAACCTAACCTAACCTGATCTGACCTAATCATATATTAAAGATATTATTAATATGCACATATGCTGACCTTACCTAATCTAATTTAACATAAACCCAGCCTAACCCAACCTGACCTAATGAAACCTTTAAATAAAGATATTATTATTGTTATTATAATTATTATTCACATATATTTAATATATTCTATGAAACATAATCAAAATTTAACGTTAAATTAATGTATCAAACTAAACAAATTAAGTTCATTTATTTGCACTACATTTTTTAATAATATTGTATTGTAATTCATTAAAAAAGGAAGAAACAGTAAGAAATATAATTTTAATTATACATATACATTTGTAATGTTTTAAATTTTTTTAAGGTGACCATTTAAACATTCTGGTAGATATAATACAATTAGTATTTTTAATCCAATATAAATGAATATTATTGTTTATGTCGCATTTCTCATGAAGTAATTCCCCGTGCGGAACCATTTCACGAAACGGTAACTTGATACGACTCACTCTCGATCATAAATTTGGCGGCTTGTTTTCTTAATGATCCGTACACAACTAAAAAAACATCTTTATATTATGCCGCAGAGGCCATAATGTCTTTCCCCCGCCATATCCAACCATAGAATGGCAATCCACTTCTTTCTGTTGTACACACTGTACTGAAATACCCTTTATATATGTTATAAACTAAGAATCAAGGAACGCCAAAAACAAAAATGGCCACACAACATCGACAGTCTTGACCTTCACGCCCCTCTATTTTCTGGAAAACCTTTCGTAACCAGTCCTTACGTCCCACTTCTATCCGATATCCTCCTCTAATATCCCCTTTTGGTTCCCTCACTACCGACCCCCTTTGACATGGCCGAAAGCTTTGCCTCTCACCTCACCAAAATCCAGTTCTACTCCCTCAAGGACAAACCTCACATCGGTCAACTTCAACCTTTCCCAACTCCTCCCCATGACAGAATTTTCTCTGAGACATAACGACAATGACGCATTACCCCTGAACGAATCACTTCCCTTATTAAAACTTTCAAAAGTTTCTCACCAGGCCACGATGGCATCCCTTACTGCATCCTAAAACAACTTACAACCAAACGTATCTCTTTCCTATATCTAATCTTCCACTTTTGCATTGTGGCTGGTTACTTCCCCTCCTCTTGGAAAGCTGCTGAAATAATAATGCTTCGCTAAAAATCTAATGAACCCTCTAATCCATCCTCTTACCGCCCCATTTCCCTGCTCAGCACTACGAGCAAACTACTCAAACGTATCATTCGCTTCCAAGTCATCGACTCCTCTGAACATCACATCCCCGACCACCAACAGCGGTAAATTTACTGCAGCGGTATTCTTTGACATCTAAAAGGCATTTTATACCGTCTGGCAAGAAGGCCTCATACTCAAACTTCAACACATAAACATCCTTCTCCTACTAATTTGCTCAGAACCTTTCTATAGAATTGCTCTCACTCAGTCTTCAACTCCTCCGCAAATTCTTTATTGTTCTCCCTCACCTATGGCGACTCCTTCTTCACTTACGCACTTATGATATCCCTCACCTGAGTGGCTAACTAACACAAACCTTCACAGATAACACAGCTCTCTGGCTCTCCCACAGTAACCCTTGCACAGCCGTCTCTTATCTCCAAAAAGACGTTAATTTGTTCACTAAATAGGCCCAAACATGGCATCTAACAATGAATCCCTTCAAATCTCAATTCACCAGTTTCCACCACTCCCACCTCCACCGAAAACTCCCCCCCATCTCTATCTTCCTATTAACAACAGCTACCTCCTTCTTTCACAAACCAAGTTTCCTACATTATCATCCTATTTCAACAGATTCTCAAACAGTCACCCAAATTAAAACAAGCTCGCAAAACAGTATTCACAAGGCACTGGCTCTTTTCCTCGCTAAAATCCAGTTTCCTAGGCCATAGTACTGACATCCAACTCTACATATAAAGCATTCGTCAGACCCGTCCTCGAATTCCCACACTTCTTCACTCTTCACTTCCGCTGCCGCCTCTCAAGTCGAACCCCTGTTCGAGCATCGACATCTCAGAAAGTACTCTTACCATATAAGAGCCTTACATGGTAGCCCCAACGAAATCGTCTACAATTCAGCAGCCCTCGCCCACACCTCCCCCCCTCCCTTAAATTAAGATTAACCTGTTTGATCAGCAACTTTGCCATATATCTGAGCTGGAACGCATCGCGGACGTTTTGGTCTGCCCCCAATTACGGGGAGTCAACTACTCTTATCGCACAACTATGTTACATCAGGGGATAACGCAGCCGGAATGTCATAAAGCTCATCCAACCGGGGGCGCCGGAGGTGGTAGTGGGATTGCTGATTGATAGGATTCCTTTCGTCGACTGTCACGAACCAAAAACCTGCCTCATATAACAGGGCATCTGGTCAGGGGAATCGCGTCGTCGACAATGGTCGATGACTTGTGCGCGCTCTTTAGGATTCGGGCGGAACCCACCCTTACCCGGTAGCTCAGGCACCATACATGTGGATGTACAGTCCCGACCCTCTAGCATTGAAATATTTTACCCCCAGAGTCCAACTCCTAATGTGGACTGGATCAGCAAAGCTAGACTACTGCTCGGGTCGAAATTCGCCCACCCCTGGGTACCATTTTTAAGTCTGGTGGACTTCGCGCGCCTCAGTTAGTATCCGAACAGATCGGATTCCAGCGGGCACCACGTAGACGTTGAAGTCGTATTTAACTGGTCAGTCTAAGCCTTCCAGCCTTCCAGACAGGCAGAGCATCTCTGCAGAGCGACAAGGTCGCCAGCCCCGCGACACAGGACGGACATGGCTGGGCCTACACGAGCCCGCGTACACAAGACGAGCAGGCACCAACCCATAATGCGATCCTGTATGAGAGTCACAGTTACTCCTGCGAAGGCTAGTTACATATTCGTGCAGATTATAGTGAGTACCGTATGCGTCACGGTTTTTACGAACATACATAAGACATTCAACTACATAAACACTTATGTTTTATATTAAATTTTTATAGTCTTCCATGTACCCTATATTCGATATGATATGGATTATCCAATATCGTAAGTGAAATAATTTCTTCGCTATACTTGAGTGATTCCAAACCAATATGCCATGTTTTATATGTGAGTGAAAGAGAGTATGATATGCAGAAACTAGTGCAGGTAACGGTGAATTATTTATCTAATTTTCCTAGTAAGTAGGTAGTTTGATTGAGTTTTAAACTAAGTTCTCTTTCATGGCCTTTCCAGCTAAGCTAGGTAACGATTCTAAGACCTAAACATTTGCACGATATAATTTCTTAATTGCTATGATTTAGAGTTAACGATTGATTTATAATTTTTGATATATTTGAAACAAGCTTGTTCAACGCAAACCATTTAGATATGTTGTTATTCATTTCTTCTCTTTGATGCAACACAGCCTTATAATTATTACTAGATTTATTGAGTGAGAGACGAGCATTCACATGTATTAAGAATAGTATAGGCCCTAAACTAAAGCCCTATGGTACACCCAGTGATACGTGACAGAACTCGGACTATCGATTAAAAAAAAGCACTGTGTTTTGGGTGTGAGAATTTATTAATCGACAACTTTTCAGGCTGAAATTGTAAAAATATAATTTACAAAGCAGGATGTTGTGAGAAACGCAATCTTATGCTTTACTGGGGTCAAAAGGGTTATTGCGTACTGACCTGTTTCAAATCTCCTGATAATTTCAGAAATAAAAGCCCAAACTGCTTCTCCCGTTGATTGTTCTCTCCTAAAACTGCTGTCGTTTAGAATTCGGTTTTTATTTAAAAACAGTAAAATTTGTTCTTAAGTTTTTGAGATAACTGACAATAAAGAAAATGGTTGATAGTTATTGACGTTTTCAATTAAGGCTTATTTTGTATCTTCACAACAGTAAATAATTGTACAAGCTGCAAAAAAAACGTCCTCAGTAACAGTTCAACCTAAATTAAAGTTTATTTGAAAGAAATAAATACATTTATAGTAATGTTGCTTTGCTATTTCTAACGGGCATTATACTTTTTTATAATTTAATATCTTGCGAGGTATTCGCCAGGGAAGTAGTTATTTCAATAGTAATTGGTATTTGTACTCTTAATAAGACACATTGTTGTTATATTTTAAGTGGTGATATTTTAAACTAAATTACTATTTATTTCTGTATTTTTTTTAAAGTAATAAAATAGTAATTGAACAATCAAATATAACAACTATACACATTTCCCATTAAGAAGTGTAGTGTACATTATTCCTATTATTATTATTAGTGGGTGTTGAGAAAAGAGAAATATTTAGACTGAAAGAAAATTAATTACGGGCGCAAATAACATTTGCGAATAATTTGCGTGTAATATTTAAACGCTTTAAAATTTATGCTCGAAGTAACAATGGCAAATGTACATGAGTTAAGAGAAGCACAATATTTGCACAGACTCATAATGTAGTGTTTGATTAGAAGTTAACCAAACAAATGATTAATTAACAAGTGTATCGTCGAGGATCTGTGTGTGGTGTACTCGTACAGTCGAGTTCGTGCAGGGGGTGTAGGTAGAAAAAAAGAAACGGCACATAAACACATTAGACAAGTAAATATGGCGAGATCAAAGGACGATGAAAGCAGAAGCAGCCAGGAGTGTTTAACTAGAGATTGGAGAGTATGCAAAGCAATATAAACACGCTCTTGACCAGCAGGATTATCCTTCAGTCAAGGATGTAAACTCCCCAGATAGATTTCTGTTTCTGTTCGGGCCAGATATCGCAATTCGCCATCAGGCCGATTAATATTAGCCCTTCACGCACATTGATTATTTAAAGAGAGTCCCCCTTTGTCGCCGGACAATTCATTACCGTCCATTATTTATATGGGTTTCTGCACGGATGTTTATTTTATTATAACAAGAATATCGTAAGCCGGACAGAGCGCTACACTATTCGTATCCTCTATTTATTATGCATTATGAATTCATTGCTTGAATGGAAATTTAATTAAATCAGACACTAAATTGATCCTCCAAGAAAATATCTACATAAATATTAAATTAATACAATTAAATTATTGTATATGTTATTTTATTTGTTATATAGGTCCCTATATTCTGTTTTTTTTTAGTATTGATAATATATTGAGAGTATCTTTGCAATGTTTCAATTCAGGTGTAATATTTACAAGTGATTTGTTTCTATTTTCTTGTGCCCTATTTTTTGGAAAGCAGTTATTAAAGTGCAAATTGAAAGTACTACTAAATATTTCCCCTGCATTATTTATATTTATTAAAATATTCCAATTTAATTTATTTTGGGCAGAATTGAACTGTTGGAAGTTATGTTCATTGAATATGCGAATTTGTTTGTGTTTAATTTCTATGCGTTTTTGTAGTTTAGTTCGAAATATATGAATTGGGCACGATGGTCAGAAATAAAATTAAATACTTCTGTTTTATAATTGTCTTTTACATTGGTTGGAATATTATCTAAAGTAGTGCCAGAAATCTTCGACAGCCGTGTTTAGTTTTCAATAGTAATATTTACATTGAATGACTTTATTAGACTTCTAAACCTATAACTAAGTATATTTTCAACGGAAATATTTTCGTTAAAGTCACCAATGATAATAAATTTGACATTCTGGGTGTTTTTGTAACATTGATTGAATTTTGAGGGTCTTATTTTCATTGGACCTTATGTTGTTATATATGATGCTTATAAAGTATTTGTGTATATTTTCTTTTCCTAGGAGAGTCATGTTTTCGCTTGTGTTCGACTGGCGGGGTGGACTAAAAAACGTCTAATAATTGAGTTGGCCATATGCTGGGATTTACAATCTTCTCTGCATATTCGGATAAAAATGATACATTATAAGCATTTTGATTGCTTTACACCTTTTGAAGTTAAGTGTTCTATTACATCTAGTTCTGTTGTATTCAAGTCCAAATCTTTTATAATGATAATGAAAATATCTTTTTGCTTCTTTGAGGCCGCATTCCAAGAATATACCAAATATAGTACTTCATCTCCCATCGTTTCTCATCTTCACTTCCTGCCATTTTTCTTTGTTCGAATTGTTTTTAGTATCATTTTCTGTATTTATATTTGGTTCTTTCATACTTTGAGGTGCATCTTTCGTTAGATTAACAATTTCCTTCATTTTACTTTCCTGTTTCTTAAATGTTTCCTATAGCTTACTTTTGATTTGGTTCTCTTATTCATTTACAGACAGAGAAAGAGTTTTTATTTAAATTATGGTTTTACTATCGTCTCAGAGATGTCGCTGGGACGTGAGTTTATCTTTTCCACCTTGAAATGAGGTTAATTTTTCGGTTAATAATTTTATATTCACCTTTAGGGCTACCTCTTTATCTTCTTTTTCTAGTATAATTTTTGTTAGAAGTTCCACTTTCCTCTTTAAGCCTTTATTTTGTTCTTGTAGTAACTCGTATGCACTAACCTCTGTTCGGCAGCAGATGATGCGGGTTTCATTAAATTATGGTTGCTTTGCTATATTTCCTGTTACACCTAATCCACACTTTATGCAAACTCTACGTTTGCACTGTTTATCAATGCAGCACATATAATAAACTTCCTTTTAATCAAACACAGCATTCTCGCTGACATCTTAAATCGTTAATCTTCCCAGTTTATAATCTCTACCAGTGTTTCTCAACCTTATTCTTATGACCCCCCTATGTAGCAAATGCATAATTTTATATTAAAAAATTGAATTGTTCACTTAAGAAACTTAAACGATAGGCTTTAGGAAGAAATCACTAGGACATTGCTAACAAAACACAGTAAGTAAATTTTCAAAACATATAATGAAAAAAATTCAAATTGGAAATAATTTTAATAAAGATTTTTCTATATTAATTTATTATTTTAATTTAGTGATATCCTTGCGCTTAATGCTTGCTGCACAGAGATTTTATGTTAGGTTCCAAGAGTATCAAACAGTTCCATACATATTTTCAAGCAGTTCCCATTAGAGAGCCATCTTACTTTAGTGTGAAGTAAAAGTCTCACA
The DNA here is from genome assembly GCA_963969525.1 of Ontholestes murinus. Taxonomy (NCBI): domain Eukaryota; kingdom Metazoa; phylum Arthropoda; class Insecta; order Coleoptera; family Staphylinidae; genus Ontholestes; species Ontholestes murinus. The sequence goes on from OZ018391.1 coordinate 31,036,393, forward strand.
TGGTCTGCATTTTGTTCATCACAAAATAGCTTGAAGAGACGCTCACATTTATAATTTCTGGATTCTCATCTTTCTCTTTCATCAATTTTAAGCAGCCATTTTTCGTGCTTATCATATTAGGAGCACCATCTGCAGCACAGCTAAGTAGTTTTTAGCTTATTACATATATCTTTGGAGGTAATGGTTCTTTCTAACCTTTTACAGAACAACATTTCTTCAGCAAAATGCCAATCAATACTGCCTTACTGTGTCTTAAAGTTGATTAATCCATTTGCACTGAGAATTTTCTGGTTTTCAGCTTTTCAACAAGTTGTTTTTAATATCTTCACAAATTTCGTCTATTATTCTGCTAACAGTATTGTTACTGAGTGGCATAGCTTTTATATTTTGTCATCTTTTTCAAGAACCGTTTTAAGAAATGGTGATATTGACGGTTTTATTAAATTCTCTCCTATAGTATGACATTTTTCCAGATTTAGCGATGAATAAAGAAATTTAATAACTTGCCTCAAGAATACGATTATGAGTTGAAGTATGAGCAGTAAATAGAGACTTTATTGTTTATTACCACCCACACTAGATATACACATACATTTAAACTATAACACAGCTTTTAAATTTTATTAAACATTAGCAGTAACTCTTCGATTGATTCCAGGAAACAAAAAAGTTGATTGAGGTTTAAGTAACAATATATATATGTAACATACTCGAAAGTTGTATTAAACTATTTTTAATAATAATACAATAAAATAAACTTATTTCTGAATATTCTGTCCTATAAAAATATATTTCTTTATCAAACACTCTTTTAGTAAACAGTAAACTGGAGAGTATGATAAAGGCCACCCACCCATCCTACATATACATATAAATTTAAACATTAAGTCAGATTTTATGTTCTTTTTACATTAGCAGTAACTCTTCGATTGTTTCAAGGAAAAAAAAAGATCCTAATGGTTTAAGTGAAAATATATATGTAGGGTGGGTGGATAGCCTCTATTTCACCATCCAATCACCAAAACATAGGTGAGAGTTGTATTAAACTATTTTTTAATAATAATACAATAAATTAAAATTATGTCTTTGAATATTCTTTCCTAAAAATATATATTTCTTTAACAAACACTCTTTTATTCAAAAGAAAACTGGAGGGTAGGATAGTGGCCACCCATCCACCCTAAATGTACATATAAATGTAAACTATAACACAACTTTTAAATTTTATTAAACATTAGCAGTAACGTTTCTATTGTTTCATGGAAACAAAAAATGATTGTGGTTTAAGTAAAAATATATATGTAGGGTAAGTGGGTGGCCTCTATTCCACCCTCCAATCACCAAAACATACGCGAGAGTTGTAAATATTTCTCCGAATATTGACGAATTATTTCTTGCTTGCGCCACTCATTTTACTAAAACTAAAGTATGTGTTAAAATTAATTTAATGTCGGATTTGAAAGAGTCCATTTTCGAATTGCCTCCCTTAACAATCAAATTGTCCCCACGTTGGGAAACACCGCTCTATACTATCAAATTTCTGTCGACTGTTAGTTAATAAATTAAGTAATTAAGTTGCTCTGAGTATTTTGACTTAAATTACTCTTCTGTTGAAGGTCTCTCGTTCTATTTAATATAGATCGATACCTATCTTATTAACATTTTATGCGCAACGATTAGCTTCTTACATCTTATATACTTATTACTCACTGAATACCTCCTGTCGCAGAAGTGGGTACCTGTTGCATAACTACTGAACTCTCAATTTGTAAGTTAAAGATTACTTTTAACTTCCTTGTTTGTTTATACAGAGTGAATATCGTCATCTTTATTCGGACAAACTTTAGTACATTTAGAACATCTATAAATGGATTTAAAATAAGGCTTATTTCGTCCGTTTGAGCTTTCGCGGCTTGTTTGTTTCGACTCATGCATCAACAGCATGAGTCTTATGCGTATGCCGCTAATTGATTTTTCCTAACTATGTACTCAAGCGCTAGATTTAACAAAGTTAGGGCCAGTCGGTGAGTTGCCCTTGTAGTCGTACTTCCGCTTTGCTATCTGTCATTATGGTTAGTATTATTCTTACCAGTTTTTTTGGTATTCCTAGATTTCATAGCATTCCAAACAGTTTTCCTCTATCTATTGAGTCATATGCTTGCGTTGTGTTTCCAGGCCTTTTGTAGTAGCTGTTTTACCATAAACAGTTGATCTGTTTTTGATCTTCCTGACCTGAAGCCGGCCTTGTACTCTTCAATTATATTCTTTGTCAGTCGTTTTAATCTATTATTTACAATATTATATGCTTTTGGAGTTTGCGCACGTTAGTTTATCGCCTTTCTTGTAAATTTGACTTATAATGCTCATTTTTTATTCCTTAGGCATACGTACTTCGCCACAGATTTTAACTATTATAACGTGGAAGTGTGCAGCACTCCGTATTTCAGTATTGTCTATTCCTGGCGCCTTATTGTATTTTACTTCTAGTGTTGGTGTGGCTGTGAGCTCGATGTTTGCTTCGTTCTCCTCTGCGTCAAGCGGGGCCAAGGTGTTTTCAGTTGGGCTCCCTATTTTCTTTTTCATGCGTATTTAAATCCTCTAAATGTTTTTCAGGTCTTTTCTATTTTATTTTGATCGCTAGTTATTATTTCTGTCCTACCTCTGCAGAATGTTGTGCGCGATTTAAACCCTTGCCTTATTTGTTTAAGGTATTTGAATCAGTTTTAATTGTTTGTCTGGAAACTGTCGCCATCTAGGCTGCTTGATCATTTTCTTTACGCTACCGAATTTGTCTGCTTCTCTCTTTGATGTTTTAGATGCTTCCTTTCCTTTCCCTTGTACCTATCTGGAGGCATTTCTTATGTACTTCCTTGATATAACGCATTAAAAAAGCCCAATTATTTACCTCAATATGAGATTTGCGAAGTCTGATGTATTATGGTTATATTGTAAACCATTTGTTTGGCAGTGAATACAATACACTTTTGATATTTAAAAGACATAAAAGTACAAACACGGGTCTGTATTCATTACGATGCCTTATCCTGTCAACTATATACACTGCCTTCCATTGTAGTCTGAATATACTATCGGGATGAGCTTTTGTGACCCCTAGTTAGTAGGTTGTAGCCAAGAAAATAGTGGTGTTTTGCAGAACAAGTTTCGAACTGTTTCTATCTGTTGTTCAGCAACTAGCTATTAAACGATTTACATTTATGTTTAAATAGATGTTTAAAATGATCAACTAAAGTAGTGCAATTTTTAATATTATGTTAAAAGCTAGCTACAGTATGTAGAAAAATCAATCATTTATATATAATAGATTGGACTAACAATGGAACCCTGAGAAAACCTTAATCAACTGGGAGTGAGCTAGAAAGACTTCGCAATTAAAAACCAGAAAGATGATGGAATTAACTTATAACTAGACCTCATCGAAACCATAGCACTTCAGTTTTGCCATTCGCACAATCAAATGTTTTACTTAGGTTAAAAAAATCATACTGAACTCACATAATTCGTACCCAGATAGCAGGTGATTAGTAAGCGAAACAATTGCATCAGAAGTAAATTTGCCAATAATAATGTATGTTGCTGAAAATTGTATTACCTGAATAAATAAAATTTTCTCCAATACTTTGGGAGATGATGAAATTTACTCTTCCCAGCATCTTATTAATTCAGAAGTGAAATTGAAGTGGATACTGTACTAGAAGCAAAGGTTATATTTATAAATAAGAGTTATGGGATCAATGTTATGGCTTTTAGTAGAATTATTAATATGTTTTCCAGATTTCGAAACATTTTTCCACTCTAATTGAGTACCTCCAAAACCAAAAAGAAGTCATTGGATCAAAGATGATCTTCTGTGACCCCTGCCTAGTAGGCTGTAGCCAAGAAAATAATGCTATTTTGCAGAGTAAGTTTCCTTTCAAACTATTTCTATCTGTTGTTCAGCAACTTGCTACTAAATTATATACATTTATGTTTAAATAGATGATTAAAATGATTGGCCACTTAAATATTTTCAGTTTAATCAACTAAAGTAGTGCAATTTTTAATATTATGTTAAAAGCTAGCTACAGTATGTTGAAAAATCAATAATTTATATATAATGGATTGGACTTACAATGGAACCCTGAGAAAATCTGAATCAACTGGGAGTGAGTTAGAAAGACTTCGTAATTAAAAAACAGAAAGATGCTTGAATTAACTTATAACTAGGTCTCATCGAAACCATAGCACTTCGTTTTGCCATTCGCACGATCAAATGTTTTACTTAGGTTAAAAAAAGTCTGAACTCTCCTCATTCGTACCCAGATAGCAAGTGATTAGTGAGCGAAACAATTGCATCAGAAGTAGATTTGCCACTACAGAACATAAACTGTGCGGTGTAAATAATTTTCCAATACTTTGGCACAAATTGGTTAAATACGATAATTTTTGGGAGATGATGAAATTTATTCTTCCCAGCATCTTATTAATTCAGAAGTGAAATTTAAGTGGATACTGTACTAGAAGCAAACGTTATATTTAGAAATAAGAGTTATGGGATCAATGTTATGGCTTTTAATAGAATGATTAATATGTTTTCCAGATTTCAAAACATTTTTCCACTCTAATTGACCTACCTCCAAAACCAAGAAGAAGTCATTGGACCAAGGCTGTACAGCGGATATTAATATTAATTAGCTTTTAAAAAGCTGCAAAATTCGTTTCTAGCAGTAACATGTAGTTTCTTGTTTGGAACTATTCATCGGTAAAATTTACCGTTACTTCAGTTTAATTTAAATATAATCCAAGTCTTACTGCATGAATGAGATCATTGCATAAAAAATAATTAATTATAAATCGCCTTGAAATGGCGCCCCTTTGAGCAGGCGCCTTAATGCTCAGGCATTTATAACTAACTAAACATTAATGACGTATAACATAAATGGGCCTAACCGTAAACAATTTTTTTAATTACAGATGATATCACTTCCTCTTTTACATATGAAAATGGTCCCATTCGTTACCGTCCTTTGTGCGCAACAATATTCTAAATAAATTATAATAGTTGGGCGGTCGTGCCTCGTCATTAAAACGCAATAAAAAATCCAAAATATGCGTGTAGCATTTTTACGATTGAATAATAAAATGACCTCCTCCTGAATTTATCTGCCTCGTAAAAGTCGCAATTTTTAACCTGAGACAGACTTTGGCTTTAATGCGAATCGCGGGAATAAAACGGGCAAAATGTGAGTCACGTTCTAGTTTGAGGGTGGTCACTTTGCTCATGCAAATGAATACATAATGAAATTAATTACAACGATCAGATTAGTTTTAGTGGATAGTACGTGCACACACATGTCGGCTCGAATATAACAGCCATGAAATTAAACATAATGAGCCGGTTAATAATTAATTGAACAATGATAGGAACGTTTATTCATTTTAAAATTACAATCCATCATTGACGAACGTGTATTGATACCCGAAACGTACATAAAACGATAACAATATGTTTATAATAAGTGTTGGATGGCTCTACGTTGCGTACATATAGTTAAATAAACATACACCTGGTACTAGCATGGATTGTGTTGTGTTTTGTTTTGTTGCAGTGGACACAGTTTGGGAAATAAAGGATTTTTAATTAACCTTTATTATGGCAGCCGCATAATGATTTCAATTATAAATTAACAACATCAACGCCAGTGCATGTTTGCCATAGGGCGTTTCTACGAAGCTGCACCGCCCAGTTTTTCAATAACGCGTTCACATTTTCAAATTAAATTTTGATGATCCAGCGGTTAATGAAAATGTAAAATTGTTTCAACCTACTCGAATTTTTAGTACAGTGGTTACAAATCTGTTAGAACTGGCCTAATATTTAATTAATTATTGGCTGTTTGGATTCATAGACTGTCCCAAAAAGTCTAACTAAATAAGATATAAAAATTATTTACAAAAAATAGGTTATATACTTAGAGACATGGAAGTCGAAACAGCAAGAACTTGGAACAAACGTTAGCAATTATAGAAATTGGCTAAAATTTGAGAGAAAAAGAACGAAAACTTCCCTATTCTTCGTGTCATCTATTTTAGCAGGTGGTTTAGAAAAAACTCCGCCAATTTTGGGACGGACATTGTCTTGTTAGAAAAATTGGTCTTCTAAGTGCTGAAGAAACGGAAGTATATGGGATTCTCTTACCTCAACAACATATCATTGGGCGTTAATAATGCCTTAGATAAATACCAAACAAGACTTACTTCCATAAGTTATAGTAACCTAGACCATCCCTATAGTTTGATGCATATGCCTCTCAACAGAAAATTCCATGTTGCAACTATCCTCAATCCAGCCATCATGCATTTCACTCCAAACGTTGCTGTCGATATTGAGCCGTTAATGGTTCTATAGATAAGGCCGATAGGATTGCAAGTCTAAAACCATTGGAAGGGTTACAGGGTGATCTTCATTAGCTATTCATAATTCGGCAATTGATCTGATATTAGAGAACCGGTCTCTTTTTGTCATAAGTCGAACATGGTGGGGTTGAACATGTTCTATTATCTGCGACGTTCCTGATCCTCTCTAGAGATGCCAACAGTGCATGACGGTGGATTGGTTTCTTTTAAGGTGATCAGCAATTTCTCTAGGCATAATCACACTTTTCAAACACACGATGAAAAGCAAGAACTGCAATCGAACACAATTTCAAAAATGACTTACTAAATTATGAGTCCATAAAAGTGCCAAATCTACGGACAAATTTGCATATTATAAAACTAGATAAATAATTTTAAAGAAGATTCAGCCAGATGATTAGAAATACAGCTCTTCCAGTATCAGAAAACGTAAATGTACATCAATGCGCGCTGAGAAACTCCAGTTAATAAGTTTTTGACATTTTTTTCCGGAAACAAATATTGCAATAGTCGTGTTTATGTAATTTATATTTAAGTTTTGCAACGTATACTTTATATGATAAAAATAAATCATACCAATTATTTACTTAAGTATATTTATTTTAATATACATTTTACTTTTGTAAACAAAAAAATGAGTTAAAAATCAAATGATAAATAATTTCGAATATTTAAAATATGCAATATAAACATTTTTCTATATCTATCTTAGCCAATTATTAGTTCATTTTAGAACTGAGACACCAAGCAGCATTGAAAAACCACACAGCAACAAGAAAACATCTAGAAATCTAAACGAAAAATTGTTGGAAATTTCTGATTAAATTAAATAAAAAAATATGCAAAAACCCTATTAATCAGTGAAAATGATGGTAACGACCGTTAATATGTGGTAGTTCATTTTAAAAGAGTATATGAAAATAATTTCGACGTTTTTATACCACTATTTATTAATACTATTTATTAATCAGGATTGTCATTAAACTACTGCACATTTTTTTCTGGGTTCATAGTCACCTCTACTTCTAGAAACAGCTTTTTTAAATATCTTTTGACTCAATTTTCTCTTGTATTCCAATCCCATTTGTTGCAGTAGTATTTATGAAACCGATTATTAGTATACAGCAATCTTTTTAGGACAATATACCTAAAATTAGTTTATAATTTGCTGTTTTTTTTCAATTGGCTTCATCCGTATGAATAGTTTGATTTAGAATTATCGTGAGTCTCACAATCGCTTAATCTCTCCTCTCACTTCTTAGAGATGTTGCTGTCAGAGTATTGTACAGTAATAGCCTTTATTCTCTTTATTTTCGATTTCTTTGTCATTAAACTTTCTTGATTTTGTATCACTGCATTATCGAAATTAGCCGAGAGTGAAAGCCAAGGTTGTGATTTTATTTATATGAACAATAAAGACACTGGTGGCGTATTGAGATAGAAACTAAAAATAACAGCCTGGTACAGGAGTTTGTGAAGTAGCTCAAGAGGGACTTGTTGGCACTGTTAAATGTAGTAAAGGAAAAGCATTGTGTGAGGTACTAAAGCAAAGGAAAATTTTTTTTGAGGGCGCGTTAAATCTAAACCTAAATAATGAAGTCTCTAAGATCAAAAGAAAGATATGTTAGAAGATTTGATTACAGGACTAAACACTAAGAAGGATAAATGCATTAAATTAGCCAAGCAAATAGAAACTGATCTGGACGATGTTAATAAAATTTGGAAAACTATAGAGGAAATAATATAAAATTTTGCTCATTTTGCAATGCGTTGTATATATTGTGCAGATTATAGAGGACATGGGTGTAGAGTTAGAATTAGAGTTACAAACAAGGATGATGAACGTGGTGCGATTGTTTTCGCAAACCTTTGCGATATCCGTAGGATTTTATCAGATACCAAAGGATATAATCTAAAGGATTACTCAAAAGCAATTGTAGTACAAAGTTCCTAACGATAAATTACTTTCGCTAATTCAAGTATTTCTCCAAATTGTGGCCTTTGGATTGTAAATGAATTCCTTTGCGAACTGTCGTTGACAACGTTTCTCGTGCTCTCATTATTTTCATCTTAGTTGAGTCTTGTACGTACTAAGAGCATTAAGAAGGCTTCTAAAGTTATCATCGAGAAGTACTACACTCGGCTTATTCTGGATTTTCAGACTAACAAGCGCATCTGCGAGGAAATCGCCATCATTCCTACCTAGCCCTTGGGGAATAAAATCGGAGGTTTCGTTACACACTTGATGAAACGCCTTCACCATTCTCAGGTTAGAGGCATTTCTATCAAGCTCCAGGAAGAGGAACGTGAGCGTCGTGATAACTACGATGTTTCAAAAGTATCTGCCCTTGAGCACGATATCATTGAAGTAGACCCAGAGAAATATTGAAGATGCTCGACTTCAATAATGGTTTGCAGTTGACACAGCCAACAGCTAATAATTTTAATAGAAGCACTTAAATTTGTAATGTAAAAAATAAAGTACTGCATTTTCTGTAAAAAAATGCTACAAAGTTTTTTTCTAAATTCGAATTTTTCTTTGGTGACGTCATCGCATTCGAACATTCAGAAACTGCAAATTATTTTGGAATATTTGCAGCAAATTAAGTTACCCAATAATAGTGTTACTTCGGATAGATTATGTAACCTTCGTTCAAAATTCTATTAATCTAGTAGAGAAATAAAAAAGTCTAGAATATTAGAAGAGTAGAGTAATTGTTGATAATGTTTGAACGTATAAAACATGAAACTTTTAAAAATCAAAGAGAATTTGATCATTTTGATCATTTACAAATTGCTTTTTATAATGAAAACTGATTAAAATAGAAAAGAAAAAACTCTAAATTACAATAAATTAGATAAAAACATTTATAGAAAATTCTTAAACCCTTAAGGAAAATTTTCAAAAATTCAAGTAATTAATTATTCTGAACAAGAAATTATGGAAACGTTCCAAAAAAATTAAAACGAGTATGAAAATCTTCGATGAAAGGAGACAAGACGTGCTAGAAGATACTAGAATCTTAAAATTGAACTACGACAAAATGATGGAAATTTTTAGAGAAAAACGTGTTTATTAAACTAAAAAATCAGGAAGAAATATTAATTTGGGAAACCATCTGATAAACCTAGACCCATTAAACTGATTTTTAAATCACGTGAAGCTGCCGTCACAGTATTTGAAGCAGCAAAAGCAGTTGATACCGGTAAAATACGATTTTCTAATGACAGAACAAAACTTCAGCGTGAACATCTTGCGTCATTAAATGAAGAATTAGAAAAGCGTATTAATTTGGGAAACCATCTGATAAACCTAGACCCATTAAACTGATTTTTCAATCACGTGAAGCAGCTGTCACAGTATTTAAAGCAGCAAAAGCAGTTGATACCGGCAAAATACGATTTTCTAATGACAGAACAAAACTTCAGCGTAGAGATATGGGTGAACGTAACTTATCAATTAAATATTTAAAAGGGGTTCCGTCAATAATACAAACTAATTTAAACACCAATTCAAAACACTAAAATTCTATTTTCAAAATGTTGGTGGGATTTGTTCTAAAATTTTTAATTTAAATTTAAATATTAACTTAACAGATTATGATGTTATAATTATAGTGGAAACATGGCTAGATTTGTCGGTATCTGATAATGAACTTGATCTTCGTGATTTTACTTTGTATAGACCCGATCGATGTGATAATATTAAGTCACGTGGTGGTGGTGTTTTAATTGGGGTCCGCTCAAACTTAAATAGCAGTATTGTAAATGTACCATCCAATCTTGAGAATATATTTGTTAAAGTGGGTAATGACTTAATATTATCATCGGTTTATATTCCTCCAGGATTAGATTCTACGTTTTATATCGATTATTGTTCTTCAGTTAATTATATTTGCAATTTTTATCCTAATTTTAGGTTTATTTTTTGTGGTGACTTTAATTTACCGCGAGCGTTGTGGAGTTATGATTGTAAGAGTATTTTATCGTCTGTTAATAATTGCACATACGCTCAAATTTTAACAGAATCGTTTGAGTTTCATAACCTTCGACAAGTTAATGATGTTCCAAATAATCGTGGCGTATATCTTGATTTAGTTTTCTCTAATATATCTAACATTACCGTATCTAAATCAGATGATCCTCTTTTTAAAGACAGTTTTCACCGCGTGCCTTATACGTTATCCGTTAATACCTGCGATAACCAAGATTCTTTATATTATAGTGATATTGTTTATAACTTTAAAGCTGCTGATTATTCTAGTATTAATGCATTTTTATCCAATATATCATGACAGGAATATATTGAACATGATGATATCAATGTTATTGTGGATACATTTTATTATGTATGTATATATGCCATAGAAAAGTTTGTACCAATTAAAATTGTGTCATCGTCGTATCCAAAATGGTTAATTCTCGGTTAATAAAATTAATTAAATTAAAAAAGAAAGCTCATATCCAATACAAATATAGTGGTAATTTTTCAGATTATGAACAATTTAAATCCCTTCGATCTCAATGTAAAATTCTAAGGGAAGAACTATATTCACATTATATGGCGAAAATAGAATCTAGCATTTGCACCAATACTAATTCATTCTGGAATTACGTAAATGAGTCGAGGAAAACATTAGGCTTTCCGAAGTCTATGTACTATAAAGGTATATCTTGCAATTTGAGGGAAAGCTGTGTTAACTTATTTGCTAAACATTTTTCAAGTGTTTATATTAATGATGATATTCAATCAAATAACCCAATTCCGAAATTTTCTGACTCCGACTCAGTTAACCAAGCATAAACTCTTTACCAGATTCACTCAATTCTGGACCTGATGGTAAACAAAATTTCTTTGTAAAACGTTGTATTTTTTCACTATGTTCACCTTTAAACAAAATTTTTAACGTCTCTCTGAATTTCCTTTAATCTGGAAAACTAGTTTTATTCAACCTATATTTAAAAATGGTAGTAGAAGTAACATCGAAGACTATAGAGCTATTTCAATTCAATCCACTTTTCCGAAATTATTACAGATCAATTATTTTTTTCATGTAAAAGCATTACTTGTAACGAGCAACACGGTTTTTACGACGGAAGATCTACTGTTTCAAACTTTTTTATCAGTGTTATATTATTAATGCTCTTGATAAAAATGGCCAAGTGGATGCAGTGTATACAGATTTCTCCAAAGCTTTCGATCGTGTCTCTCACACTATTTTAGTGAACAAATTACGCGCGATGGGCTTTGGTGACTGTATAACGAAATGGATTCGTATTTTTTTAAGTGATAGACAACAATTTGTAAAAATTAACAATTTCATCTCTGAACTAATATCAGTGTTTTCTGGTGTTCCACAAGGGTCACATTGTGGCCCAGTATTATTTTTATTATTCATTAATGATATTAGTACATATGTTAAGCATTGCCGATTTTTATTGTTTGCAAATGACCTTAAAATATGTCTCGCGGTAAACTCCACCTTTGACTCGGCGTACTTGCAATGTGATTTGGACAATATTTTTAAATGGTGTTCGGATAACAATCTTTATTTTAATTATAACAAATGCATGTCAATCTCGTTTGAAAGGAGTCGCATGACTAAAAATATTTATTCAATTGATGGTCATTTATTACCATCTGTTAAACAGCTCAAAGATCTAGGTGTGTTATTTGACTCCAATCTTTCCTTCTCTAAACACATTGACTGCATTTGCTCGAAAGCTTTACAGACGCTTGGCTTCATTAATCGATTGGGTAGAAACTTTTTAATTCATACACAAAAAATACTATATACATCCTTAGTAAGACCTCAAGTTGAATATTCTTCTTGTATTTGGTCCCCAGCATACAATAATAAGATTTGCCAGATATATGTTCAAAATAAATGTTAAATGTCAATTTCTTTCAAAAGTGGAATTAATAGAATTGAATATAGTCGCAGCAGTATGATTGCTTCTCTAAAACTACCATCCTTACGTGATAGGCGAATACATGCAGATTTGTGTATAGTTTTTAAATTAGTAAATGGTTTAATAAATTGTAATGAACTTCTTGCATCTTTAAACACATGTCCTAAAAGGTATGTTTTAGGACAAGAAGCAGTTTAATTTTTAAGGAATCTTTTTATAAAACTAATTTTTGTAGAAATAGTGCATTTTGTAGAATGATTAGGGTATGTATTGATCCAGCACTATATACTGTTTGTATTTAATGATACTTTGACTTTATAAATATAATTTTTTTTTGATTGTTAATTCTCACTCTATGTATTGTGTAATAATTTCTTATTTTGTAATTGTAGGGTTGTTATTTAGTTATTATATAATGCAATATTTTGTTTCTTTATCGTACATATTTATATTATAGTTTTCTTGTAAAATGGTTAATTTCCATCAATAAAGTTATAATTATTATTATTAATGCCATCTAATAAAATATACCAGCAAATTTAAAGAAATTTTATAACAAATAAATTGAATAGGTGCTTATCCTGTTCATGGGATCTATTATATAAGACAATTTGAAGTTATTTTTATATTATATTATATTATTGAATGTTTAATTGTGGAGGCGTTTACTTTGTAGTACATATTGAATATACTGAAGAAAGAAAACAGGATCACTTTGTTTTACCACTTTTTATTTAACAAAATACTTTATGAGACTTTATGTTTTATAATGACTAGTTGATAGTCGAAACTATAGTCACATGTATTTTGTTAAATAAAAAGTGGTAAAACAAAGTGATCCTGTTTTCTTTCTTCATTATATTATTGAATTTACAAGATTGATTAAAAAAATTTTTAAAACACATACATAAACAATAAATCATTTAAAATTTGAAACATAGATCTCTTAAGGCAGAATTCACGATTTTTTATGTTCTTCCATTTGAGATTTTGCAGCTGGTGATGGCGAGTATGGTCATTGAGGTAACAGTTTTGTCACTCTTGGCGAATTTAGGTTCAATTTTTTTACGCCTATATTATTTTTAGGTAATTTCAAATTAAAACACTTGTTTAGTTTCATATTGTAATATTCAGTTTCCTGACACGTGTTTCGGTCAATGACGACCATTCTCAAAGGAATTACAAAAATAACTCTCCTACATCAATGCTCCTTCATATAAAGTTTGTTCCCTGATCAACAAAATACTTCCAGAAATAATTCCCTGCACATCCAAATACGGAATAAAAAAGTCCATAGATTTCGTGAAGAAAACCAAAAACTTAGCCGTCAACAACAACTCAATTCTGGTCTCCTTCGATGTTAAGAGCCTCTTCACGTCAATTCCAGTTCCTGAGCTCAAGGAAATTTTGCATAAAAAGTGCCAAGACCAATCATCGAATTACAACACATCAGAAATTACCAGTTTGATAAATAGTTGCCTCAAAAACAAAATCAAAATACCAGTTATTTTTGTAATTCCTTTGAGAATGGTCGTCATTGACCGAAACACGTGTCAGGAAACTGAATATTACAATATGAAACTAAACAAGTGTTTTAATTTGAAATTACCTAATATTATAATTTCGTTTCATCAAGAGTGCAGTGAAGAAAGTATATACCGTATATTATTTTTAATGCTCATCTCGGTGTGACATGTATGTGAACATTTAACCAAATTAATGAAAAATAGAAGAAAGGGCTATTACATTACAGGAAGCCGTACATCAGAGTGCAAATAATGTTTTTCAGAAAGCGTCTCAAATAGAAATAGATTATAATCAGTTACTTAAGCATTGTAAATGAGGTAAAAATCTTCACAAGCAAATATAGCTAAATTAGCACAAGTTTTATTGTCTGATATAGTTAAGAATAATTGTGCAGGAATTCTTAGATGGATTAAAAGATACAGAAACATATCAGGTGTTCATAGTTTCTTGCTCAACTAAATTAGACCTTGATCGTGTACTTGAGATTTCTATAGTAAATATCTTTAGAAATAGGAAAGAAACATTGCTTTGTATGATGGAAAATAATAACAAAAAGAGAAAAGTATCATAGTAAAATTTATTAAATCTGGAAAAACTGCTGAACATTCTTATAACATTTAGATGAGATAATGAAAAAATTTAAAAACAATTTAAATAGAAAATTTTGATTAATGAAGTTGTGTTAAATAACACTAGAATGTTATAATAGTATAAAATGGGAATAGCAATATCTGGAATCTCGAGAAAAAAGTGTTTTGAATATTACAGGAAATATAAAAACTAATTTAGGATATGGACTCGAGAAAAATTGTTAATAATTATGACCTATCAAAGAATGATAAGGACTGAATGCAAAACAAAAATTCAGTTGGAAAGACCAGGTGTCGATAGTCAGTTATCAAATGTACATCTGTAATTATCTATAAGAACGTTTGTGTATATAAAAGGAAATATCAAAGTCAAACACAACAAATGCTTTTCAGAAAGCGTCCCAAACTGAAATGGACCATGATTACTTTCTTAAGCATTTGGAAATAAGATATAGTTAAACGCATCATGTGATTATAGTTGTTTGCCCAACAACTAAATAAGAAGCGAATATTGGCTCATATTTTTAAGATTTAAGCTCATAACTGTAGCTACGGCCATGACTAGAACATTTAGAAGTAGAAAAATGTTAGAAAACTGAATCAAAGTAGAGTGCTAGAAATTTGACAAAATACGGACATATTCGACTTTGATATAAGAAAAGTATTTTAGTATCATTTATGTTAAACATACAGGGCAGGCGACTGATTGTCGCCGAACCAATGTGTAACCCACGCACATGTATAATAGCAAAACATGGACTGAATTTAATGCCATTATGGGACGTATGTTACAGAGACCTAGTGGCAGCACGGCTGGAAGTAGTGGAAAGGGGAACGCGAAGGGAGTTTATACTCGGATCCGGTTACCTTCCCTACGACCAACCAGGACCACCGCCGCCAGACAAGGTTCAGCGGCTAATACACAGCGGGAGCCACAAGGGAATACCGCTGATCCTTGGATGCGATGCCAACGCGCACCACATTATATGGGGGAGCAACGACATCAATCCAAGAGGTGAGAAACTATTAGATTTTATCTTAGAGAATGACATTGAAATAGTAAATATTGGAAATGTACCCACGTTCGTAAACGCGGTGCGAAGCGAAGTAATTGACATAACACTTGCCTCTCGCAAGGCAAGTGAAATGGTAAAACACTGGCATGTATCTGAGGAACCATCACTCTCAGATCATCGATATATACGATTCGATATCGAATCAGAAGAAGCATCTGAAATCCAAAACAGAAACCCGAGGAGAACTGACTGGGACCTATACAAAGAGGTACTAGCCAGCCGAATCGGGGACTGTCCAACAGTAGCGAGAACAACGCATGAGTTAGAGCTCATGGTGCAAAGCATCACAGACTCAATCAATACTGCGTTTGAAGCAAGCTGCCCAAGAACTACCAAACCTACCTCAACCAGTGTCACCTGGTGGAACAAGGATCTTGATAGGGCTAAGGCTCGCACAAGTGAACCCACAAGCTCCCGTCTACTCAAGACGCTCAGCAAAGATCATGCTGGGAACATCGGCTCACTGCAGACCAAAAATGGAAAGTACACAGACTCGGTAGAAGAGACCCTGCAGGTATTACTGCAGACGCACTTACCGGGTTCTGCAATACTTGACAATCCTGTTTCCGAGGACCTAAGCGAGCCCAACGTAGGGGCTCCAAAACGGGACTGGGAAACAGCGAAAATGATAATCAGACCAGGTGACGTTGAGTAGGGAATTAACACGTTCAAACCATTCAAATCACCAGGTCCTTTTCTTGTGGCCAGGAGGTGGAAAATCTTTTAAAGACTGAGTGTGGGAGTCCCCAGAACTATGCTGGTATACCCACTAAAAACCACCTCCTCAAGTCGCCCTGACACGCCGCGGAACCGCCGTTTGGCATTACTTTACGGGGTGTAGAGTGTCGTCTGCGTCGGTGATGTGTGCGTGTGTATGATGAGTGTGTGTGTGTGTGTGCCATCCCGCGGAACCGCCATCAGGCATAACATCACGGGGGAGGGCTACTCCCAAATGGCGTGCACAGCCACCCCTGCGGGAAAATCACCAGGTCCTGACAGGATATATCCTGTCATGCTACAAAAGGGGATAGCAACGCTGAGGAAACCACTATGTGATATCCTCAGAGCAAGCCTTGCCCTTTCATACATCCCAAGCAGTTGGCGGATTGTAAAGGTGGTATTCATACCTAAGCCAGGGCGTGGTTCATATGCCCAGGCTAAATCTTACAGACCGATCAGCTTGTCATCATTTATTTTAAAACTACTAGAAAAACTAGTAGACAGGCACATACGGGAAGGAGTTTTAAAGGACTCATCACTACACCGTCAACAATATGCCTACCAAGCGGGAAAGTCATGCGAGCTAGCAATCCACCAGCTAGTGAGCAGATGCGAAAGGACCCTACAATGCAAAGACGTTGCGTTAGGAGCGTTTCTGGATATTGAAGGGGCGTTTGACAACACAACCTTCAACTCCATAGCAACAGCAATGGAGAAAAGAGGAAAAAACCCGCAAGTCCGACAGTGGGTAAACAAGATGCTCAGAAGTCGGACTGTGACAACCACCCTATATGGAAAAACAGCAGAAGCGTTAGTCACTGACGAGTGCCCGCAGGGAGGTGTTCTCTCGCCGCTCCTATGGTGCCTCGTCATGAACGACCTTCTGCTGCTACTCGAAAGCCAGGGCATATATACACTAGGGTATGCAGATAATCTGACCATTCTAGTAAGCGGGAAGTTTGGGACCACTGTATCAAACTTGATGCAGAAGGCACTTAATACCGTAGAAAGATGGTGCAGGAATGAAGGGTTAACTGTAAACCCGGCCAAAACGGCGATCGTCCCTTT
This sequence comes from Ontholestes murinus, assembly GCA_963969525.1. Lineage (NCBI taxonomy): Eukaryota > Metazoa > Arthropoda > Insecta > Coleoptera > Staphylinidae > Ontholestes > Ontholestes murinus. The sequence goes on from OZ018391.1 coordinate 31,053,701, forward strand.
TACTAGACGACGAAAAACCAATGACATAAAATCACTACGTATGTATGAAATGGAAGTTCCAATCAAAAATGAAGTAAAATATTTAGGGGTCATACTTGATACCAGATTGAACTTCAACTTCCACCTAGAGAGCATTAGCAAAAAGGCCATGAGAGGACTTTTTGCGACCCGTAAAATGGTAGGACGGACATGGGGACTGAGACCCAGTATGACGAAATGGCTATACACTGTGGTCATAAGACCTATAGTGACATACGCAGCGCTCGTTTGGGGAGAAAAGACCCAAACCAAAAGTGCAGCAGTAAAACTCGAAAGACAGGCGTGTCTGCTGATCACTGGGGCAATGAGGACAACGCCCACGGCAGCCATGGAACACATATTATCGCTACCACCACTACATCTATTTCTAATGATGGAAGCTAGGCAGGCAGCCTATAGGATGCACATAAATAGACACACTTTAAATATGGGGCCATCAAGACCGGCAACATTTAAAGTACTACAAGAAGAAGAGACACTAAAAATGAGGTCCGATTTCACCAAAATCGTACATCCATCCCGCAGATTTAAAACGATCATACCACAGGGGAGTGAATGGACAAATGGAACATACCCGGGAACGAGTAAGGGAACCATCTGGTACACAGACGGGGCCAAAAATACTAAAGGAACTGGGGCTGGTATCTATGGAGGCTGCAACCGGAGCAAACAATTCGCGATTGCTCTGGGGAAGCATGTCTCTATCTTCCAGGCCGAAATAGCCGCCATTGACTAGTGTGCTCATCACGTAATGGAGTCGGGACTTAACAAAGGACCAATTACCATTATGACAGATAGCCAGGCGGCCCTAAAAGCCGTAGCCTCACCGATAGTGGAGTCCAGGCTGGTCATGACTTGCATAAACAGACTGGACGCACTGGCGGCAACAGGAGAAACACAGCTAGTATGGATACCCAAGGACCAAAAAATTATTGGACATTTGGGGGCCGACTCGCTGGCTAAACAAGGAACAGCAGGTGAATTCATAGGACCTGAACCTGCTTTCGGTATACCCCATGAAACCGGAAAGGTAATAATCCGACGCAAGTTAGCAGAGGAGCACAAAAAGGCATGGCAAAACCAAAATGGAATGAGGCATACGAGACTCCTCCTTGTTGGTCCGGTACCTGACAGCATGCTGAAGCTGTCTAGACTGAGCAGATTGAAACTAAGAAAAATCACAGGACTAGTCACTGGGCACCGTGACCTGAACAAGCACAAACATAGGATGGGCTTCCTGTAGAACAGCTAAGGAATATCCCCTGGCAGAAACTCCTGGACTTCTTAGAAGATACAGGAGTTCAAAAGGAGTAAAACAGCCAGAGGCGCACAAAAGGGGCACGGAGACCGCAGTGCAGGGACGCTAAGCGACACTACCTCGTGAGAAAAAGAAATCATTAATCACATATGTAAACTGTGAACTCTGCCATAATATAGCGTTTTTCCACTCGTATCAACACTTTCTTCCATAAGAAACTTGCTTCTTGAAGCTTAAAATATGTATTCTTTAATTGATTGTTTAAGCCATTACTTTGTGATACATCGTGATTTCGAAGTAGGTTAAAAAATAAACATTTTGCTAGTATCAGGAATTTTTCAACCTACTTAGTATTTATTGTTTTCGCCAAATTCATACTATCTCCTCAAAAGGAACTTGCACATATATGTGACTTACGTCATCTTGACATTTATTTATTTATTTATGGGAGCGACCTTCCCAGTAAGAACTTTAAAAATAGCATACTTATTAAACTATTTATAAATTGTTTTTCGATTGGTATCGCTAATAGATTCGATACTGCTAGGTCTATTTTTTGATATAATCTTTTTTCAAAACTGCAATTATTTGATTACTGAAATACAGATTACAAACTGCAATAGGAGAACCTACTACTACTTACAGCAATTACCACAAAAAGCACATCATTTCAACACCAACTTATAGTAGCTGATTTTGATTAAATTTTAGTAATAGAAAAATTAAAAATATAAGAACAAATTTGGATTCTCTTCAAATATACTTTAATTTGATTTTCACAGCGATATAGTATCAATAATCCAGGAAATGTCTCTAAATCTAGGACATAATTAATAGAGAATTGGATCAAATCAAAAATGCTGGAAAATTGCTGAACCCTTGAAGAAATTTTTGTATTCCGGTAGAAAAAAAGAAAATTCAAGAAATTTGGAAAAGAAACCTCTAAAAAATTCTGTTACAATGAAATAAAGTGGATAATTCTATAAATCTGAAAGAAAATTGTATTGGAAAATTCTAGAGCGTTGTAATTGAAAGAAAATTTTCGCAATTTAAAAGAGAGATTTTTAGAATATTCAGATAAGATAATTTAATAAATTATGGAATATTGTAGAAAAAAAATATGCTGTACAAATCAATGAATCTCTAAGAAACATTGCTGGTGATTTCTAAAACAATTAAAAATGTTCACAATTTAAAAGAGAAATTACTAAAAAATAAGGATAAGATAACGCGAAAAATTAGGAAAAATTCTGCCAAAAATAACTATATAGAATAAAAGGAGGATTAATATTGACGCAGAAAATACATGGAACTACTAAACAAAATACAAGTAAATGTCCAAAGGAAGGTGAAAAAAATAAATTAAATAGCTGATTTTAATTGTAAATAATTTTTAATTGCAAGCAAATATTTTTCTTCAAGTAAAATACACCCCTAAGTCAAGTACCTGGAGGTATACGTTTAGTAAGAATCTACGGCGAAGTTGGCAATTCGACACCTTCTAGTCAGGTCTGATCACATGCGTGAAATGTTAGTTACGATATTGCAAAGATTAATTTTGTCTAATAGATAAACTCTTTCACCTAAGGTAATTAAATAAAATTAGGAACATTAAAAGATTCTGGTTAATATTAATTTTTATGTAATTCTTTTCTGTGGGTGAACCTACTTTAAATAAAATGTCACATATGGTAATGTGATGTGATTTAATAGGTAATTCATTTTAAGTGTTTAAACTCATAATACGGTCGTTAAATAATATATTAATACTATCCGCAGGAGTGTGCGCTCTTTCTACTTATTGATGTTAACATCTGTTACTAATTTCTTCTTTATTCTTATAAAAGTTATCATAATTTCTTCTTTATATTATTCATGTGTTAAGTAAATTGAAATATAACACAGAATAAATATTTAATATCAATAAAATTGGCTTTAAAAAGATACATCCATATTTAAATATAGTGTACAGCTGCATTTCAAAAATAATTTTGGATTTAGTATATATTTGTGCAACATATGATGGGGTCCTGCTGAAATTACATGTCGTAACATTATTTTTTCCATTAATTTATTCTTCTTCTTTTATTGTGGCAAATAAATTTGCTGCATTTTATGACTTTTATATGACCATAATTGCTGTTCTTTATAACTGGCATTTTTAAAATTAATTAAATCCTAAGATTGATGTGAATATTATTACTTTGTGATACATCTTGGAATCAGAATCTTAAAAGAGACTTCACGAACAAGATTTATTTTGTAATTATTGATTAAAATTACTAGCAGTTCTTGACAATTATTATGTTGCATTGCTTAAAAGATATTGTTGACTATTAGTAATATTTATTTACTCGTTATATTATAGTATGACGCAAATTTGTATGAAACAATCGGTTAGACAATATCGAAGAGGACCGAAAATTTATATCTATAGAAATTGATAATTATCATAAAATAATAGTCTTTGAGGTTTATGAATACACAATATTTTTCGTATATAACTAAAAGTTTAGAGACCATGTTCAGATGAAATCAACTATAGTAATAATATACTATAGTTGTTTTGGCATTAATTTATTAATACCATAAATTCACTATATTATTTATAAAGTATTTTCTTACATTTATTATTATTCGTTTTTATCTTTTATATATTCGTTAAAAATAATAAAGATTAAAAATTATGTACATGCATTAAAGAATAAATGTTGTCATATTTATCAACGAAGTAAAATTAATGAATTCCGAACGAGAAGCAAATTAAATAATCATCCAATCCACCTGGCATGCCTTAACGTCCATGGGCTACATAATTAAAAATTCATAATTGTTTAATTTCAATTTTCACGTCGTCATCTTCCAATCTTCAGTATTAACAGTACATTACGGAAGACTTAATGATTCGAACGCGTACCATAATTCTTCATCATTGTCTACGAGCGCAGCATTATTAACATCTTAATTTGTAAACTAATTACTTCGAAACCTACACGGCATTAAATCACGAATACACATCTTAATTAACTAATTACAATATAATAAAACACAATAATAATTTTAAATTACTCGGCGAAAATTTTGGGCATAATTAATTAAATTCGCTTTGTTTATTATTAATGAAAGAATTATTACACCTTATTATTGTTATTTATGTTACATTATTAAGATGTAATTTAAGGTGAGAATATTTTTTTTAAAAGGGTATCACATACTTAATTATGGTTATTAATTTTAATAATATCACTTTTGATGTAAGCATATTTTCAAAGGTAATCTCATGAGACAATATAAGAATTAAGGAAATATGTGGTTAGTGCAAATAAAATATTATTTTAGGTCCGTTCGACGTTGCTCGGGGGAGTTGAAAATATCTACATCCAGAAGATGAATATCTTTGAAATTCCGGTCTCTGGATACCGCCCCTATTCATTTATCTGATGCTACATAGATGATATACGTAAGCAAACATCGGTCAGAGATTATTTGGTCAGCATTGACGGGACATGGTAAATACGGCCAGTTATAGGTAAAGATATAACGTAATGGAATGTAAACAATTATTCTGTTAGGGCGAAGTTACATTTATATACATACGAAACTCACTTCCCTAATAGGGAATGTACCGTCCAAATATTCAAACTATTAACGGAAATTATTATATAAATTACCATGGACTGAACTCGAAGCCGAAGCGCGAGATTTGTTCACTCGATTCATGCTCTCTGTTCCCATCCGCACAATTATACATCCACAGATGGTTAAGTTTGCTCGGATTACTCAATATAATCATACCCTAAAATTGATATTAATCTGAATAAAATGATTGCAGCAAGTTAAACTATATAAAAGAACATTAATATTGAAGATTAGTTAAAATAAACTGTAAAACCAAGGGAATCATTTAAATACAAGGGCCATTCAGAAAGTAGTACCCGCTTGGGAATATAAAAAAGTAGTATATAACAAATATTAACGTTTTATTTTTAAAGAATATATCTTTACATAGCAACCTCGCAAATTTAGGTATTTTCGTATTTTTAATTTATTAGTTAGTTTTCTACAACGACCTACAAGACTTTAATATATTTTATTATTAAATTGAAATATTATATGCGAAGTAATGTTTGATTTGATAATAAATTACTAGAACGTGTTACTTTAGTGTCTATTATGTTTAAGAAGCTTAAATCAAGAAATACATTTCTAACATTTGGAATGGCATTGACTTGCTCTATATTCAAAAATAATAACCTAAGCTTTATTAAGAGAATCATCTATGGGGTCCAAAAATTTCTATTTTATATTAGGTTGGTTATAAAATCCACAAATCAAAAAATTTCTCCATAAACATTCTTCAATTGACGATAAAAATCGGAAGTACATTTCTTGCGTTGAGAAATCTCTTCACAGCCCTAATTTCTCAACTGGATAGCATTCTTTATTTTCTTGAACAGTATAAACACTTATTTTTCTTTGTAAAGGGGAAAACGAGAATAAATCTTTTCAAGACTTAGGTCTAAATATTAACAGTCACTTGATATAGGTCACACATTCAAATGCTTTGGCAAGTAAATTGTGCACTAATATCTACATAATTAGGCACCAAATCTCTAGTCTTCAATGAAGAATTGTCCGAGTTACGTATAGCATTGGCTATATAAAGAAAGGCTTTCATTGACCTGCGAATATTAACCTTGTACTATTGTTATATATTTGACTGCGGGATTAACTAAATATCAGACAGAAGTTAGATATCATTGGATAAAATTCTACGAGGGTTATCCTGAAAGTAGTACACGTTTAGAAATATAAAAAATAAAATATATATTAACAAATATTAATATTATTAGCAAATATCCGGCAGTTACTCTATTTTACAGTTCGTAGGAGTTACTAAGGAATTAAAATTTTCCAGTAGCTCATCAGTTGAATTTCATTTTGAATGTTGTGCCTTAAAAGATTAGTAACTTAATGTATTGTAATTAATATATATCATTCATCGTAACAGCACATTTGTAGTTCAATCCAATATGGGTATCTATTTAGCCTTGATTAATGGTCCTACTTATCGAAAAACTAATCAATAACAGTTGGATAACATATTTCTTTTTGAATTAAATTAATTTTGAGGAATTACTTGCCAAGTTTGATAACGTTGATTTAAAATTCAATAAGCTTATAAAGACATTAGTATGGGCAATTAGTGTCCACTATCCGTTGTAAAAACTATGATAAAAAATTGTCTGGTTGGATTAGTAAAGATATTTTACTCGCAGGAAAGCAACTTGAAAATTTGCTTTGGTTATCTCAAAACATCGTTAATACAAATATTAAAAATTATTATAACCTAAAAAGGAAAGAGTACAAAATGCTTATTAAACTGCGTAAAAAGGAAAATTAATAAATAGTGCCCAAATGAATGTTTTGCTATAAAAATATTTTGGTGATAATCTATCTGTCAATTGCACTTTACCTCGTAGTAATAATTATAGTTTTTTCTTTTAACACCAGTAACTTTTATTGGCAATTGGCAAAAAAATGTCAAAATGTTCAATTTTTATTTTTTTCTCTCAAAAGTTAATAATTTTACGAAAAATATATTTTAAAAAAATTTGTTCAGTTTCTCATTCCCTTTATATATTAACAATTATCGTTCAATTGCAATTTTAAACATATTTTCAAAAGTCATAGAGAAACTAATTTTCAATAGATTGGTATCATTTATTAAGAAACATGACATTATTAATCATGCTCAACATGGTTTCCAGGAAGGTTGATCAAGTGAAAGTGCTGCCGATTCATTTATTAGTTGTATTTATAGAGAATTGGATAAAGGAAAACACGTAGCAGGACTCCTTTTTGATTTATCTCAGGCTTTTGACAACCTCAATTTTAACTTTATTTTAAACAAATTACCCTGTGTTGGTTTTCGCGGATCTTTGCTAAACTTAATTGAATATTTCCTAAAAGATAGAACTTTTTATGTTAATATTAATGGATCTAACTCAACAATTTGCAATACTAATGAAGCGGTGCCCCAAGGCTCGATATTAGGTTCTTCATTATTTTTAATCTATCCGACCTATCCTCTCACATTAATTGAGAGACATGATAACACATCTGTTTTGGTTTCAGCAAGAAATCTAGATGACCTCACTCTCAAAATGGAAGTGGTAGTTTCCGATTTCCAAAAATGGTGTTAACTGAAGAATCTATCAAAAACGATATGCTTATATTTTCGAAATTCAATCACTAATATAAATTTAGAACTTAAAATTGACAACTTAGTGATTATCTCGCAAGAACAGACGAAATTCCTGGGTTTGTTAATTGACGATAAATTGAGATAAGATTATCATATTGATTATGTAGCTGGCAAATTGAATTAAGGATATTTTTCTACATGACTTAAAGAATCTTTAGATCTTCAGGGTCTTTATCCTTTATTCTTTATAACTTTAAAATAAAAATATGTCTTTTACGTTGTAGAAAATGAACTAATAATTAGAAAAAACACGAAAATATTTCTTAACATCTACAACAAATGAGTCTTATTAAGACTACAAGAACAAACCACTTTTGAAATCAATTTTAAAATAGAGCTGTACTGAAGAGATCGAAAGATCGAAACACGTGTCTGCAGATGGTTATAAACTTGAGTATTGAATTATTTAATTGTTTTTGCTAATTTATTTTTAATTACATCAAGCTAAATTTATTTCTTGTTCCAAATTTATCATAATATAGTCACTCACAAACTATTTAACGTACATTCAATCATTTTTAGTTCATTTTATAGAAAGAAAGAAATACGTTCAAACTAGTGTTGCTTTGATAGCCTTGCTATTTTGTAACACGCAAATTACTTTTGTATCATTCAATGTCTGTCGAAGTATTAGCTAGAGAAGTAGTTGTTTCAAAAGTGGTTTGTTCTTGTAGTCTTAATAAGACTCATTTGTTGTAGATTTTACGAAATATGTTCGTGTTTCTTCTAATTATTACTTTATAACGTTGTTCTTCTTGCTTGTAATACATTTCAAAAAATACAAAAATTAATAAAACACCTTCTTCTAAGTATGTATTACCCTTTTGTATACAGCGACATGCCTGAAGGATATTTATTTGCCAAAATAGAGTGATACGTCTTATATTTAACTTAAAACCAAGAGATTTATGTAAACCATTTTTTTATTCAGCATGAAATATTTACCCTGCCATGTATTTTTATCTACAAAGTATTATTATCTCGTAATTCAAAAAAGATTAAAAAGTCACCTAATTACATTGGGACCAAACTATATAATACGCTATCGTTGTCTATACAACAAAAAAATATTGTCCCATTTAAAAAATGTTAAAAACGACGCTATTGGAGAAATGTTATAATGTCGTGAATATCTAAGGGACTTCTCAATTTTTTGAGAATTTTACATATGAAATCTATTTATTTATTTATTTTATACAATTATTTTCTCTTTGTTTCTGTACAGATATGACTACATATGTATGTTTATAATTTAATTAAGTGTAACCTACTTTTTAACTTAGTGTATCTCTCTGTATTAATTGCTTGTAGAGATGACTTGTGTATCCATTTTTGTAATGGGACAATATCAATAAACATTTATTATTATTATTATTATTTGTTTTCACAGCAAGGCAAATTTGCCCGTAGATATCTATTGATCGACAGAAGGCAAGAATTAATGGTCATGTTATTAATTTTGTGTAGTTTAAATATTTAGTTCAGTTGTTTGTGTAATGTGATGTACCGTATCCTAATCTAGGAATTTCATGACGATACGACACGTATTGAGTATTACCCCCTTTTGTAATTCAATGTATGTGTATGGTGCTAGCTGAATGTCCCGTAAACTCGTGTGCAATACTTTGGGAATTACACCCGTAGCTGAGAATAATTGGTACAATCACCACCTTCTCCATTCTTCGTAAGGTCTTAATTTCTATTGCGAGATCCTTATATTTAAAAGTTTTTTCTGTATATGTTTTTTGTGGGTTGTGTGTTGGCACCGCAATGTCAATTAGGTAGGTTGTTTTATTTGTTTTGTCAATCAGGGTGATGTCAGGTCTATTATGGTGTATTGTTTTATAAGTAATAATTGTACGATCCCAATATTATTATTAAAGTAAAAAGCATTCGCTTGCAAATCAAAATCTATGAATTCAATTGCAGGTTGACTTGCAGGGTCAAATTCGATAACAAAACCCAAGATAATTAACTGGGGAAGATAATGAAAAGCAGAAAAAATACATGTACGCAAAGAGTAAAAAATTACAACTTGAGGCAGATGAACTGAAACAAAATTATATAAACATTCAATGAATTGAAGTGAACTCACGACAGAAAAATATTAAACAAAAATTAAATAAACTAAGCGATATCGCTAGTAACAAAGAACTTCTTGTAACTGATGTACCATCGAGAAGATGGATTTTTGTGTTGTGACTACATAAAAATGGTGATTGTGCACCGACAAATCAATGAAATCGTTGTTTGAAATGCTAAAAATTTTAAATTTATTTTAGAAAAGTTAAAGTACTATGATATTGATTATTATCAATAATTTGTACTAATATATGTTTATTCAAAAATAACTAATATTCTAAAATTGGACCCATATAACCAAAATTTACAGAAAATCATCGTTTACTAATGCCCTAATCCCGGCAGACTTACAACATCCTATCCAATACAAACATGTTCCACAAAGCTCGGTCACTACACTTATCTCCCCTGGCACCAGAAAAGGAAATTGAAATTATAAAAAACTAGCAAATAATGGTTATTCTAGTAAAATTATTGACATAATAATAAACAAAAAAGAAAAACAGCAATCAGCAATTGTTACGTTACGGAAAACCCATAAATATAAATGTCAAAAAAATAGTTACCATTCCATATTATAGTCAAATTAGCAAATAAAATAATAAAACACCTACAAAAACATAATGTAAAAGTGGTTTTTAAAATAGATAATAAATTAAACAATTTTATATTTGCCAAACAAAAAATAGATAGAAGGAAAAAACAGGACTTACGCACTCGAACCACATGCTTGAGAATAATCACATTCCTGATGCAAATTCGATTGAATTATTACATTTCGCTCAAAAACAGAAACTACCATAGGGGGCTCTTCGGAGAACCCTACCTCCCCTGGTGCTGCCACGGCTGAACCTGAACGACCTAAACAGCGTTCGGGGGCGGCCAGACGACGCCAGAGGAGAGAGAAACTCGACCAGAGGGCAAGGACGCCTAAGCGTAACCTACCTCATGGAGAGCAAGCGTTAGGGGAGGGGTCGCACCCGGGACGCCCTGCACCAGCGTCAGCACCCGGCTCGTCAGGGACGCAGAAGCGAAACCTGTGGAGCGACAGCACACCTCCGGGACTCCAAAAGAGACCGACAAAAACCCCGAGAGGGGGGCGAAGGGCCTCCGGCAAAGAGAACCTTCAGTGGCACACTGACGGGAATAGCGCTCGCTATAATACCGAAAGGATACCCAGAGACGAGCATAAATGCAGAGGAAGCCGAGGCTATCAAAGTCTCGATAATCCAAAGCATTGATGCTACGGTGAAAGGACAAGCCTCACCGAAATTTCAGGAATGCACCAATAAAGGGGGATTCCTGAGAATAGTATGCTCCGACCTTCCAACCAGGACATGGCTCGAGAGCATAGCCAAGGAGAAGAATTTCCTGGGGGAACTTCAGATCATTGATTTGAAGGACCTACCGGAACCCAGGAGAGTACTAACGTGGGCTCCAGGACCACCAATAGAGGCCACCACCTTCCTCAAAAGAATATCGGTGCAGAACAACGTAAGCACCGATACCTGGAGAGTAGTCAACCAAAAACCGGACCCCAAGGGAACTCAGTACATCATACTGATGGACAAAGTCTCTTGGGGGAAGGTGAGCGAAGGGAAGAAGTTGCACTTCGGCCTTTCAACCATCACCCTCAGGGCGCTGGAGGCAAAAACCGTCGGCAAACCTGAGGAGACCGAAGAGGTAGCAATGGAAGGAATTTCAGTGCCCGGAGAGGGAGCAATGGACGACAGTCCGTTGCCCGAATCGCCGAAGGGTAAGTAATGTTCAAATTACTACAGATTAATATACACCACGGTAAGGCGGCATCTGCTGCCCTCAGTGCATATATCCTAAGAGAAAATATTGACATTGCACTTGTACAAGAGCCATGGCTTCACAAGGGAATAGTAAAGGGGTTAAACATACAGGGCAGGCGACTGATTGTCGCCGAACCAATGTGTAACCCACGCACATGTATAATAGCAAAACATGGACTGAATTTAATGCAATTATGGGACGTATGTTGCAGATACCTAGTGGCAGCACGGCTGGAAGTAGTGGAAAGGGGAACGCGGAGGGAGTTTATACTCGGATCCGATTACCTTCCCTACGACCAACCAGGACCACCGCCGCCAGACGAGATTCAGCGGCTGATACACAGCGGGAGCCACAAGGGAATACCGCTGATCCTTGGATGCGATGCCAACGCGCACCACATTATATGGGGGAGCACGGACATCAATCCAAGAGGTGAGAAACTATTAGATTTTATCTTAGAGAATGACATTGAAATAGTAAATATTGGAAATGTACCCACGTTCGTAAACGCAGTGCGAAGCGAAGTAATTGACATAACACTTGCCTCTCGCAAGGCAAGTGAAATGGTAAAACACTGGCATGTATCTGAGGAACCATCACTCTCAGATCATCGATATATACGATTCGATATCGAATCAGAAGAAGCATCTGAAATCCAAAACAGAAACCCGAGGAGAACTGACTGGGACCTATACAAGGAGGTACTAGCCAGCCGAATCGGGGACTGTCCAACAGTAGCGAGAACAACGCATTAGTTAGAGCTCATGGTGCAAAGCATCACAGACTTTATCAATACTGCGTTTGAAGCAAGTTGCCCAAGAACTACCAAACCTACTTCAACCAGGGTCACCTGGTGGAACAAGAATCTTGATAGGGCTAAGGCACGCACCAGAAGACTGTTTAATACAGCCAAGAGAAATGGTGAATGGGCGCAGCACAAAACGGCCCTCACGGCATATAACAATGCCATTAAAAAAGCCAAGAGGGAATCTTGGCAAAAATTCTGTGGGGACATAGAAAGTGAACCCACAAGCTCCCGTCTACTCAAGACGCTCAGCAAAGATCATGCTAGGAACATCGGCTCACTGCAGACCAAAAATGGAAAGTACACAGACTCGGTAGAAGAGACCCTGCAGGTATTACTGCAGACGCACTTCCCGGGTTCTGCAATACTTGACAATCCTGTTTCCGAGGACCTAAGCGAGCCCAACGCAGGGGCTCCAAAACGGGACTGGGAAACAGCGAAAATGATAATCAGACCAGGTGACGTTGAGTGGTAAATTAACACGTTCAAACCATTCAAATCACCAGGTTCTGACAGGATATATCCTATCAAGCTACAAAAGGGGATAGCGACGCTGAGGAAACCACTATGTGATATCCTCAGAGCAAGCCTTGCCCTTTCATACATCCCAAGCAGCTAGCGGACTGTAAAGGTGGTATTCATACCTAAGCCAGGGCGTGATTCATATGCCTAGGCTAAATCTTACAGACCGATCAGCTTGTCATCATTTATGTTAAAACTACTAGACAAACTAGTAGACAGGCACATACGGGAAGGAGTTTTAAAGGACTCGCCACTACACCGTCAACAATATGCCTACCAAGTGGGAAAGTCATGCGAGCTAGCAATCCACCAGCTAGTGAGCAGATGCGAAAGGACCCTACAATGCAAAGACGTTGCGTTAGGGGCCTTTCTGGATATTGAAGGGGCGTTTGACAACACAAGCTTCAACTCCATAGAATCAGCAATGGAGAAAAGAGGAATTAACCCGCAAGTCCGACAATGGGTAAACAAGATGCCCTATATGGAAAAACAGCAGAAGCGTTAGTCGCTGGCGGGTGCCCGCAGGGAGGTGTTCTCTCGCCGCTCCTATGGTGCCTCGTCATGGACGACCTTCTGCTGCTACTCGAAAGCCAGGGCATATATGCACTGGGGTATGTAGATGATCTGACCATTCTAGTAAGCGGGAAGTTTGGGACCACTGTATCAAACTTGATGCAGAAGGCACTAAATACCGTATAAAGATGGCGCAGGAATGAAGGGTTAACTGTAAACCCGGTCAAAACGGCGATCGTCCCTTTTACTAGGCGACGAAAAACCAATGACATAAAATCACTACGTATGTATGAAATGGAAGTTCCAATCAAAAATGAAGTAAAATATTTAGGGGTCATACTTGATACCAGATTGAACTTCAACTTCCACCTAGAGAGCATCAGCAAAAAGGCCATGAGAGGACTTTTTGCGACCCGAAAAATGGTAGGACGCACATGGGGACTGAGACCCAGTATGACCAAATGGCTATACACTGTGGTCATAAGACCTATAGTGACATACGCGGCGCTCGTTTGGGGAGAAAAGAAAGAGTGCAAAGACAGGCGTGTCTGCTAATCACTGGGGCAATGAGGACAACGCCCACGGCAGCCATGGAACACATATTATCGCTACCACCACTACATTTATTTAAAATGATGGAAGCTAGACAGGCAGCCTATAGGATGCACATAAATGGACATACTTTAAATATGGGGCCATCAAGACCGGCAACATTTAAAGTACTACAAGAAGAAGAGACACTAACAATGAGGTCCGATTTCACCAAAATCGTACACCCATCCCGCAGATTTAAAACAATCATACCACAGCGGAGTGAATGGACAAATGGAACATACCCGGGAACGAGTAAAGGAACCATCTGGTACACAGACGGGGCCAAAAATACTAAAGGAACCGGGGCTGGTATCTATGGAGGCTGCAACCGGAGCAAACAATTCGCGATTACTCTGGGGAAGCATGCCTCTATCTTCCAGGCCGAAATGGCCGCCATTGACTGGTGTGCTCATCACTTAATGGAATCGGGACTTAAAAAAGGACCAATTACCATTATGACAGATAGTCAGGCAGCCATAAAAGCGCTAGCCTCACCGATAGTGCAGTCCAGGCTGGTCATGACTTGCATAAACAGACTGGACGCACTGGCGACAACAAGAGAAACACAGCTAGTATGGGTACCCAAGGACCAAAGAATTATTGGACACTTGGGGGCCGACTTGCTGGCTAAACAAGGAGCAGCAGGTGAATTCATAGGACTTGAACCCGCTTTCGGTAATCCGACGCAAGTTAGCAGAGGAGCGCGAAAAGGCATGGCAAAACCAAAATGGAATGAGGCATACAAGACTCTTCCTAGATGGTCCGGTACCTGACAGCATGTTGAAGCTGTCTAGACTGAGCAGACTAAAACAAAGAAAAATCACAGGACTAGTCACTGGACACTGTGACCTGAACAAGCACAAACATAGGATGGGCATTGAGAAAGCCCCCTAGGAAGAAGAGGAAACTCCCGAACACCTACTGTGCACTTGCGAAGCTTACAAATAAGAACGCAAGGCGAAACTCGGGAAGGCCATGCTTCCTGTAGAACAGCTAAGGAATATCCCCTGGCAGAAACTCCTGGACTTCTTAGAAAATACAGGAGTTAAAAAGAAGTAAAACAGCCAGAGGCGCACAAAAGGACCACGGAGACCGCGTCCATAACATACGTTTTTAAGAAAATATTTTATATTTATTTATCCAATGTGAATATAATCGTTTCGAGACTTACAAATAATTCTACAGGTACATTTCTACAAAAATTCCGACTTAACATGGAAAGGCTCAAGTTCAGGTCTACGGGATCTTCCTCTATTTCATAACTCTGTTTGTCACTAGAGGTCACTTTGATGGTCTTTTACCAGTTTGTTTGCCATATATAGCTTATTTGTTTTCAGAATGAAAACTTATATATTATGTCACAGAGACATATTAAAAAGAAATAAAAAATATATAGCTAGTTTCATTTAATGAAATCAGTCTAAATTCTATTTTGTTAATAACTTCCCATGACTTTCAAACAGTCTAAAATACATTTATATTTTTTTCATTTATTAGATTATTCAATAGAAATAATTTTATTTAAATTAGTATTGCTTTGATAGTTGTATAATTGTAATACGTAAATTACTTTTGTATCATTCAATGTCTGTCGAGGTATTAGCCAGAGAAGTAGTTGTTTCAACAAGTAATTTGTTTTGTAGTCTTAGTAAGACTCATTGTTCTAGATTCACGAAATGTTTTCGTATTATTAAATTATTAAAAAATACATATATACTTAAATACAGGGAGGGTGTCCAATAAAAGTTTATATTCAGTAGACCAATTATAAAGAAAATGCAAGCCATCTATCAAAAAGGGGTTTAGTATTTATTAAACTATAAAATGTGGGATTTTATTATTTGATAACATCGTCCAAATATAAATCTTTGCGCTCACGGTACTCATTTATTCGTACACTAAAATTCACTATGACGGGTCGGTAGACTCTGTGATGTGATGGCTTCCATTTGGTGGTGGATATTTTCTTTCAAATACGCCAGAGAAGTTGGTCTATTAAGGTAAATTAAGACCAATTTATATCACTTCTCTTAGACCGACATCCTTCGGCTTTAATTTTTGTAACAATTGAATTTTATAGGGGTAAAACTCTTTATGCATAATATGAGGTAATGACGATCTAGGCATATTTAAAGCACTTCCGATTTGATATATATATATATATATATATAATATATATATATATATATACATATATGAATGCGCCAAATTCTTATTGAAACGTAAAGAAAAGTTACATTTGATTATATCATGTTACAATTCCCAGCATGGTCAAATATATACACTACCAAGTCAAAGACTATCAAAATATGAAAAAGTATGTACTCAATCTTAAAAGTTTACCTCCTATATACTGTAAAATATATAGAATAGTTAAGTGAAAATCTTTATTCAAATTATTAAATGACATGAAATTCTACAATTTAATTAGATTCAAAATTTATTTTGTTTTCTGTTCAACAATTTGTATTTTTTTGAAGTTTTATATATACTGGCTTACATTCTATAAACTTATCAATGTAAAATGAAGGTATACATACAAACATATATTTTAAATATTTCTAATACATTATTTCCTTTTGTTTACCTATAATTCTTTGAAGAATTTTAATTCCTAGATAAAATATGCATGTCCTTATAAGTAAGACGATGAACTTAATGATACTTTAATTTATATAAACTGTCCTATAAATTATCGTAATCAGCAATTTTTAAAACCATAAAAGATAAATGTTTTGAACTATGAATCTATAAATATACCAATTTATAATATTATGAGGGTTTTAATTATTAATTACAAATGAATATGAATAATTTATAAATCCAAAGACAATATTAAAACGCATTAATTAATTCAATAGAAAGCCATGGGAAGGGTAGTAACAAAGAACACATTATTATATATTAAGATTGAATTAAATATTTGCCAGATTTCCGATATTATTAAGGCGCTGTATAATTACTTCATAACTGAATACCAATGCAGCACCGACAAGTATATTAATTAGAAGTTTAGTAAATATTAAAAGTTCGCTAATGAACTGTAATTGAGTTTGTTCTCTTAATGAATATATTGATTGCACAACCCTTTAAATTTACACAGAACTCTTCACTTAAACATCCTCCTAATTTATAACCCTTTCTGTTATTATACACATACCGCCCTCGGCGTTTCGGGGCCGCCCACGCGCCCCCTTCGCCTTCGCGAGAAAAATCAACGAACGTTTATTCTTAATCCTGTTAAAAGGTTTAATTAGTATTACAGATTATGAGCAGATCGAACGGAAGTGAGGGAAACAATGCGAAATTTTACTATACCACTCCGTGCAGACAATGGGTGGCTTTTTGTATGAGAGCGTCTCTAACGAGGGAAGAGGGCACACACACGCCATATATTCGGTTTCAATTGGTTCGATATGAATTGTTTAGCAAGTGTAGTGCCTTTGTTAACAACCTGCAATTAGCAATAATGAAATACTTCTGTCGTTGCTTTCACAAATCATATAAATATGTATTGTAATTTGAGTACTAGATTATTCATTACATTTTCATTTTAGATTGTACAAACCTGTAATGTGAAACCCTTATGTTAATATCTGTAACAGTCCGGATTATGTGTTATGTAGTAAATTATATTTTGTATCAAATACTCTTTAGGTTTGTGTATGTTTTGTGAAGCACTTTGTGTG
The DNA here is from genome assembly GCA_963969525.1 of Ontholestes murinus. NCBI lineage: Eukaryota > Metazoa > Arthropoda > Insecta > Coleoptera > Staphylinidae > Ontholestes > Ontholestes murinus. Next base: position 31,071,271 of record OZ018391.1, read on the forward strand.
TGTGTGTTACGGGATGCAGGATCGTCTTTATTTATAATTAATATGATTCATTCATGGTAACTCAGTATATTTAAAAGATACTTTTAGTTTTTTAGACATACCTTAAACTACATCTCTAATAGTCACGTCGTAAATTTAAGTATTTGTCATGAATTTTGTATCCCAGCTTCATATACGTCCACCGTGACTGCATTGAAATAAGTAATCTTTCTCTCCTGTCAAAAAAAATCCTTGAGTATTGTAAACATATAGTAATCTGAAGAAGCACATTTGCGTTCAGAAATATAATTAACGTAACTTTGCATACAGACAGCTGAAATACAACTGAATACGTTGTATTCGCCAGCGCTCCGCCCGGTGCAAACGGGTACTTCTTTCCTGTACTTTCTTAGAAACTTATTAAGTACTGTTTGAATTAAAATAATTAAAATCTCATAATCGATATTCTAACTTGATCATTCTACAATTATGAATGAAATATTTAAATAAATGGATGGAGATAAGAATAATGCTCGATCTCAAATATTAAACTATTTATATTTTGAAATATGAGTTGAGTATGAGGAGCCATGTTAGCAAATATAATTAAGACAATAAATTTTATGAATATAATATTTACAAAAGGATCAGCTGCATAGGTTTTTACTTCTATCTATCCATATATATATATAAAATATTATGAAGATATTAACCTGTTGTATAATGGTCAAATGTTTAACTTTTATCAACATAAATTTAATTACGAATGCCAATTTTAATACATTTTTAAATTATCTAAAGTTCTAGAATTGCGTCACCAGAATTGTAATTAAATATATCAATTTCCTGTGTTAATTTTATAGTTACTTTGACGTCTATTTTTAAGAAAGCATTATACCTATTTGACACAAACCGAGTTATTATTATTATTAAACTGTCGTCGGCTGGAACAAGTGGACTTCCACCGTTTTGGATAAGAACTGGAAGTGAACGTTCCGTGGTTTCCATACTAATCAGACGGTGATCACTTATTCGTGGATTTATAAAGCCGTTTTCTCAGATTCCAGCGACAAATCGGGCACTAATGACTCGCATTGACTGAATTCCGCATTCTAACTCTATCTTAACAAGATGTAAGATTTTCTATATCTTCAATTATGTACGTGTGCCGCGTCACAAGTACGTCATTTGTAAAATCGCACATCCCATTGAATGTTAACTAAGAAGGCCGCGGATTACTATTTTAACTCCCGCCCCACTCTGCGTTTATGTAATTTCACATTTAATCACGTTATTCAAATTTAAAGCGTCGCCCTTCGGTTCCTTCCGCGATTTTACTCCACCTTAAATCGAACTAATGCCATTTTCCGTACCGCAAACGAGCTGAATTTACTTGAGAATTTTAGCCCCCCGCTTCTAATTAAAACAGTTAACGTATTTCGGAGCTACATAGAAAACCTAAATCAATTTTAATAAGTCAAAACTAAATTCTTTTAAGTAAATTCAAATTTACATAGTTTAGAAATATAGCAACAAAATTATGTCATGTAGGAATTAAATAATCATTGTTAGTACCTTATTTTTATATTCAAAAAGTGTAATATACTTAATAAAATATATTTTAAGTTGAGTTATTATAAAAACAATTAACACTACTACTTAATGATAAATATTTTATGTACAAATTTTCACCATAAATGAAATCGGATGTCTAAGAAGATATTTACCTCCCTCAGCATCATGAAAAAGGAAGGGTTTGAGTGGAAGAACACTTTTTGTTTGTGAACTCCGCCCGTGCTTCTTCCGCTCAAAATTTGACGTAGGTTTTTCTTTTAATTGATTTGTTCTATATGTAACTTATCTTTTTCAATTTTTTGCGGTTTATTTTTTGGCTATTTATGCACTGCAAGAAGATGAAGGACCATTTGGATTTGGATTTTTATTTGTTCGTGGTGGTATTTCTTCAAGAACTTTCCTAAATCGTTTATTTTCGTTATCACTTCTATATTCATCATCACTGACACTGATAGAAGTTTTAACAAGGTTTTCAGAACGTTGCAAAACATCAGCTGTTGCAAATTGGTTCACCGGCCAAATTCCGGAAGCACAGAAGGCACTCTCTGCAATTTCCACAATGGCTGCTTTACTATATGCCTCATTAAGTAATTATAACATTTCAGTTTGATAGATTTTATTACCTTTGAATAGGCGCAGAGCTTGTGTAAAACAAGCTATATCCAAAGGTTGTAGTGTCTTCAGGCAGTTGAAGCAAGACAATTCCATTATTCCCAGCAAACTCACAAGCCTGAAAATTTTTGCTGTGTCTAGTGGGGCCATAAAGGAGTAGAAGAACTTTACTATCTACATTGCAGTTGACATGCTTTTGGAAATGTTTTAGCCACTCAAGAAAGAGATGTTAGTTAATGTATCCTGTGTCCGAAATCGTAACAATACAGGCGGAAGGTGCTCCAATTTTAAGATCAATGTGAGATTGTTTTCTCTTAAAAATTAGCATCGGTGGAATAGAGAGTCCCGGCAGCATTAACTGCATATACCATGGTTGTATTGACGCCACGTTTACCACTTCTTACCTGGTGCTTTTCTTTACGAGCAACTATTTTTAAAATAGTGTCGGCTGCTAATTTATGCTCATCGATAATTCGTTCCAATAAATCGATAATTTGTTCCAATAAATCGAACAAATGATTGAAATTCTTTCTATTAAAGCCTTTGGCTCTCGCCATTGAGGTTCCTTCGGGTTTCCGGAGCGAAAAATAGGAATTTTGTTTCAAAAATGCGTAGAACCATTTTTTACCAGCAATTTGTTTATCTCTATTAAAACTACGTGAAAAATCATATATTTCTGCAACATCAAAAGCTGGTTTTCTGACTTCCTTAATTGTTAAACCAAAAAGCATTCTTCAAAATGGATAATGTACTCAATTCTTTCAATATCTACGTGGTAAATCATATTTTTCTGCAACATCAAAAGCTAGTTTTCTGACTTCCTTAACCTAAAAAGCATTCTTCAAGATGGAGAATGTGCTCAGAAATAATTATTTCTAATCTGTAGAAAATACCAGCGGTCTACCCAATGCTTTAACGTTATTGCGAACGGAGTTTTTTTTTATCTGCATGTCTCTTAATAGTTGCATTGGGAACACCATATACCCGACTGCATTCATTCAAACCGTATTTGCCACTTCAACTTAAAGCTATGTTCCATTTATATTTCATTATATTTATTATTATATTTCATTATATTTATTTTAGTTAAAGTTTTTATTTGTATTTAAAATCAATTTTATAATAAAGCTGTACTGAAGAGAGCGAAAGTTCGAAACATGTGCCTGCAGATGATTATAAACTTGAATGCTAGATTTTTTAATTGCTTTTGCTAATTTAATTTAATGAAATCAGTTTAAATTTATTTTTTCATAATTTTTCATGTTATAGTTACATTCAAACAATATAAAGTACATTTTATCATTTATTAGTTCATTCACCATAAATAATTTCATTCAAATTAGTGTTGCTTTGATACTATTTGTAACACGCAAATTAATTTGTATCATTCAATGTCTGTCGAAGTATTAGCTAGGGAAGTAGTTGTTTCAAATTAATTTGTTTTGTAGTCTTAGTAAGACTCATTGTTGTAGATTCACGAAATGTTTTCGTATTTTTAAATTATTATCTACAACATAATTTTAAGTCGAACTGGTGTAATCAGTCATAAAAGAAAAACTATTTTTTTGGTCCAACTTTGGCAATCTGAATATTTAATGCTTGATATTGCACTAAATGTAAAACTAACATAACCTCGCAAAATCGTTACTGCAAATTACAGATAAGTAACATTTTGACAAATTAACGGCTTTCACTCTTACGACTCTTCTCGACTCCATTAATCTCGTGTAAAAGAAGTTGCGTATCTCAAATTGCATAGACTTCATAAGACTATGATATCCATAGCGGTCCAAATTAGGCTACCATCCAAATTAGGCTACTTTCCCCTAAGTGCAAGCGAATAAACAAACGCACATAAATAATAGTGTACGATAGTATGACCAGTCTGACCCGAAACGAGGAAGAGCTTTAAATGTACCTAGATTGTCATTAAATCTTATTATTCACAAAGGCATACAGCTGCACCTCTATAAAATTCAATTGGTACAGGAATTAAAGCCCCAGAATGCCGGTTCTAGACTTGACTTCGTAAACTAGGCTATTTATTTCAACGTTTAGTTATTCCTTTTTTTGGTTGAAGCTGATTTTCATTTTTATAGGTACGCAAATAAGCAGAACTGCTGCTACTGGAGTGCGACAAATCCAACAGACAAGCATCAGATAAATCTACATTTTCCTAAAATGACTGTGTGGGCTGGGATATCGGAGCAAGGAATTATCGGCCCTTACTTTTTTGAAAGGGAACTTGTAGTTTCAGTCAATTTGAAGCGTTGTGTGGATATGTTAAACAACTTCGTAGTACTCGAATTGCAAAACCAAAGAACATGGTTCCAGATGGACGGAGCAATGTGACACGTCTCTGTCACGAGTTCGTGAAATTTTCCCTGGCAAATTGATCTCTAGGAAAGGTGTCATAAATTAACATCAACGCAGTCAAATTTAAAGTTTATGCGAATAGACCAACTTATACGGCGCTTTTAAAAGAAAATATCCATCACGAAATGGCAGCCTGTCGGACCGTCATAAAAATTTTTAGTAAATTTAATTTTCTACAACGAACTAAAGGATTTTAATACATTTTATTAAAAATTTTAGTGTTCGAATAAATGAGTAATAATTTCCAAACTGCATCGTTTAATAAATAATAAACTTATTTTTGATAGATGGACTACTTGTTTTCCAATTGGCTTACTAAATACAAAATTTCTTTTTGGGACACCTTATATTATATTTGATTTTGGTTTTTGATATTGCGGTAAGAGCGATAGCGCAGTATGTTCCTTATTCTTCAAGATATTTTAAATTTTATACTTTAAGTATTTTTAGGGCAGTCTACTCGATGATATACTTATCCCCTCAATATCATTTGATTTGGTTACTTTTTAAATATTCTTTAATTATAGTAATAATAATAATAATAATATGTCTTTATTCCATGGACTGTACACATATGTACATATAAATGAAATAGACAGTATATGATGCGTCATAAAATATACAAAAGCGATCAATGCAACAATTAATTATTTATTTAATTATATAAATTCGTTAATATCGCAGAACAACTTATCTAGTAAAACTTGTTTTAGTATTTTTTTAAAACGTAATTCTGGTGAGATATTTTTAATATTCTCAGGTAAGGCGTTGAAAAGTTTAGGTCCTAAAATAATCACAGTATAATAAAACTTTTTTGTTTAGTAGCATATGTATAATTCTTACAATGTCTTAAATTAGTCAATGTCGGTCAGAAAAGTTTATAGAACGCATCCCGAAATCTAAATGCTAAACAAAATATGTATATAATGCTTAATCGTTTGAAACAGCGGATGAAATGAGATATTGGGTTTGAATGAAATTTATATTTTTTATATGTACATATATGCATACTTTTTTTGTGTCATATTTGTTTTTTTTTTTTTTTATAAAAGCATGTATGATAAAGACAAATATAATAAAAATAAAGAGTTAAGAGGATTTCGCTTTCATATTCACAGAATTACAAAAATTGTATTCAAATAATTTCAGAACGCAACGATGTAATATGTTTGGGTATCCATTGAAATCAACGTTTTTTTTAAACTAATTTTCAAATGTAAAATGTTACAAAAGGTTGCAATAACTGTTTCCATTTTGATAATTAAAGGCGACAATTTATGTTTTTAAAAGCAAAGCTTGATTTATTAGATGCCAAATATATTACAAAATTGTATAAGAAACTAATTAATAATTATATTTAAATATATTTAGACCTGTTCGTTTGAGTGCACCTTTCTTTCAATGCAAAAACTTATATTGTTGCTAATATTGGATTTTAATAGTTTTGATACAGCTAGTCTAAATATTTTCGAAAATTTTAAGCACATATATTGTAATGACAATGTCAAGCATATACCGTGTGTCCCGTTTGAAGACGCATCATAGGAAATTCCCATGTAAAATTTTCAATTGCAGTTTGTATCTCAATTATTGAATGAAAATGATCAAAATAAAATTAGAATGATTCCTTTACCTACTAAAGATATTTTGGACGTTTTATTTTTGTTTCATCTTTAGTTTTATTCGAAATATAGCTTAAAAAGTGTGTCACCTGTCTACGGAAGAACGTGGGTTTGAGTGGAGGAACATTGGTACTCCTGTGTCCTAAATTATTTGTGTATTATTTGATTGTATGTATATTATATATATTTTTTGTATTTTGTAAGCAGGAGAAACAAAGATAATAATAAAGAATAAAGAATAAAGAATAAAGAATAAAGAATAAAGAATAAAGAATAAAGAATAAAGAATAAAGAATAAAGAATAAAGAATAAAGAATAAAGAATAAAGAATAAAGAATAAAGAATAAAGAATAAAGAATAAAGAATAAAGAATAAAGAATAAAGAATAAAGAATAAAGAATAAAGAATAAAGAATAAAGAATAAAGAATAAAGAATAAAGAATAAAGAATAAAGAATAAAGAATAAAGAATAAAGAATAAAGAATAAAGAATAAAGAATAAAGAATAAAGAATAAAGAATAAAGAATAAAGAATAAAGAATAAAGAATAAAGAATAAAGAATAAAGAATAAAGAATAAAGAATAAAGAATAAAGAATAAAGAATAAAGAATAAAGAATAAAGAATAAAGAATAAAGAATAAAGAATAAAGAATAAAGAATAAAGAATAAAGAATAAAGAATAAAGAATAAAGAATAAAGAATAAAGAATAAAGAATAAAGAATAAAGAATAAAGAATAAAGAATAAAGAATAAAGAATAAAGAATAAAGAATAAAGAATAAAGAATAAAGAATAAAGAATAAAGAATAAAGAATAAAGAATAAAGAATAAAGAATAAAGAATAAAGAATAAAGAATAAAGAATAAAGAATAAAGAATAAAGAATAAAGAATAAAGAATAAAGAATAAAGAATAAAGAATAAAGAATAAAGAATAAAGAATAAAGAATAAAGAATAAAGAATAAAGAATAAAGAATAAAGAATAAAGAATAAAGAATAAAGAATAAAGAATAAAGAATAAAGAATAAAGAATAAAGAATAAAGAATAAAGAATAAAGAATAAAGAATAAAGAATAAAGAATAAAGAATAAAGAATAAAGAATAAAGAATAAAGAATAAAGAATAAAGAATAAAGAATAAAGAATAAAGAATAAAGAATAAAGAATAAAGAATAAAGAATAAAGAATAAAGAATAAAGAATAAAGAATAAAGAATAAAGAATAAAGAATAAAGAATAAAGAATAAAGAATAAAGAATAAAGAATAAAGAATAAAGAATAAAGAATAAAGAATAAAGAATAAAGAATAAAGAATAAAGAATAAAGAACAAATATTGGATAATAAAATCCTCAAAATAGTAGTTGCTGTGAAAAGTCAGTGCTTGTCATCTAAATTGTATAACCCACAAATAAATAATTCAATTCAAAATGAGTGCTTACAACACAGAAGGAAAAGTTCAGTGCGAGTTCGAAGGCACAAATTCATTATTCTTGTTGAAATGAGTTAAGTCAAAGGTACAATTGCCCGAAACAGAATAAAACTCTTTTTAGTATTTCTCATTTATTTTCTACAAAATTTCAAAACCGCATCCAGTTAAATTATAATTATTATACTATTCCAAATTTAAAAAGAATGCTTTTGTAAAGAATAAGCATACATTGAAACCGATAAATACTTTAATTTGCTTTCAACAAAAATAAAACTAACAGTGCTATTTTTAAAATTCATGCCCATACATTAAGTTTCTGTGGATATTCACTTCTTGATGTTACAATATGAAGAATCTTTTGAGACCATTGACGATTATTATGTTCGTTATTTTCAGACACCAAATAAAAAGTACATTCATCTGTAAAACACACACTATTTGGAAATCTCTTATTCTCGTTACACTTTTCCATAATAATTTAACAAAATTTAGATCTTGAATCAGGATCCACTGCTCAGTTCTTTATGATTTTAGCTTTTATAGGGTCATTTGTTGCGGTTTCTTCAGATGTATTTCTAACAATATGTTCATCGTTTACACAACCATTATCCTCAAATTTCTGATCAATTCTACTAATTGTTGATTGACACGGCACTGGACAGCCTTCAAATAAGTCGCAAATGTCCACCAAAACTCAATTTGATGATCTGAACTTTTTCTTTTGTGGTGTAAGCACTTATTTTGAATTGAATTATTTGTTTGTGGCTTTATCAATTTAGATGACAAACACTGACATTTCATAGCAACTACTATTTTGAGGATTTTATTATCAAATATTTCTTCACACTTTTTAAGCTATTTTTCGATTAAAACTAAAGATGCAACAAAAATAAAACCTCTAAAATAATCTTAGTAGATAAAGCAATCATTCTAATTCTATTTTGATAATTTTCGTTCAATAATAGAGATACAAACTGCAATTGAAAATTTTACATGGGAATTCCCTATGATGCGTCTTCAAACGGGACACACGGTATATTGTAGTTTCAATAAAATTAACAAACATATTAATTAAATTATTTTCCATTGATTTCTATTATTCTTCTCACCTCTTTGATTTGCTAAAAAAAGGGCTGCATCTATAGGCATAAATGTTAGTTAGAAGAAACAATTTCTGAAGAATAGGACGGGTGCTGTAAAATATCTTATTTCTTATATTCGTTAAACAGTTTTTGAGTGGGAGAAAATATGAAAAAGAAATAAATTTATTGTGATTTAATTATTTTAAATATATTATCTATAATTGTCAATGTTGAGATCAATGGCGTTGATTGATTGACCGGAAATCGCGTGATATTACTTGTTTCTTGGGATCGTCGTAGAATATAGATTTCTCATCCCCTGTTACAATTTAATGTAAAAACCCCTTTTTGCTTTCAGTCAGCTGCATATAAGTGCAAAACCATATATTTCTGTCATTCAGTTTTGGGTTTCAGTACATAAGTCTAAAATTAAATAATTTCCATGGATTTCAACTCTACTAAAACTGCCAGTTGAAAATATTTAAATGATTTGATTTTTGTGTTAGAATTGTTTGGCTGACCTGAGTAAGGCTTGTCTTCAACTCCAAAATCTAAAAATTAAACGTTGCAACCATTCTTTGCATGATTTATCAGTTTGATTATTGTCACCATAAACTTGTACAAGCTTTTGATACTCTCCATGTGCATATTTCTTGCAATTTAAACAAAGAAGTTGTTGAGTTGATGCAAAATTTGACATACTCAACGTACAAAATTAAGGATTTTATATGAAACTCAAAGCCAAACAATGAATAATATTGAAAGATGTTGAAACTCTTTAAAACCACCGAAATCAGCTGTAATTATGAAACATTCATAATATCTAGGAATTTTTGAAAACGAATTGATTTAATCTGTACTCCTAATAAATTAAAATCTTCATTGGTTGTCAAATGATCATTAATGCAGGTCGTGCAAAATCAGATGCTGACCATAGTAAATTATATATACACGCTAGTTTTATTAAATGATTTATGTTTCTTGAAGTATCTTCATTTTTGAATACCAGATTAACATTAGTGCAAAACAACATAATCTTAAGAATTAAATCAGTCGACGTGTTTTTTAGAGAATTAATATCTACATTGAGGAATAGAGAATTGTACTTAATATTTTCAAGTAATACCTATATTTCTACTTATGGAGAGACTTTAAAAAATTTACGTATATTCGAAATATTTGATTATTAACACATTTTTCAAATATTTAAATATTTTCATTATATTTTATCATTTAATATAAAATATATCTACGAATATAGCTTTAACTTTTTTGAATATATTGAATTGACGAGGCGGGTACATGATTAAACTCCATAACAAATTGAAATAAAATAACACAGTTGGGAGGGTTTCACATTTATTGTTGAACACTGCAACATGTTTCTCCACACAGTGGCTTCATCAGGCAGATGAATTATTAACAACAATAAATGTGAAACCCTCCCAACTCTGTTGTTTATTTCAATTTAATTTTTTTGTAAATTCCATACTTCTCTATTGAACATGTAAACCTCACTTATTAATAACTCAGTGATTGTGATGTTTTATAACGAGTATATAATTAATGGATTTTGTTTGATTTCTTTTAAAGTTTTATTAGACATTTCATTAGCTTAAGTAATAAAAACAAATGATACATCATATTTATCAATTTTATTTCTAATTACTGAATTTCAACATACTTTGCAGAAGTCACTTATCGTCATTCATGATACTTCCGTTTTCTATGTATTAAGTGTATACTAGTTATTTCTATAAATAATTATTACCTGGAAGACCGCCTCAATTATGTGCTAAATACAATCATTATATATCATAGATTATTTATTAATGGGATACAAATTAACTATGATATATATTTATTGTATTTAGCACATGACTATAGTGCTGGATTAACGATTGCGAAAATCAAACAACGTTAGTCTGGCTCTACACTAATTATCCGGACTAACACTCCTTGATTCACGATCGCTAATCTAGCACTACAATCGTATGTACCAAATACAAACACTTAGATAAATATATAAATCTTATTCTCCTGGACTGAAGCCTATTTAAGTAAAAAATAAATATTTCACAATTTTTAAACTTTTAAAATTTAAAATTTAACTGAAGGAAAGTTATCAAATTGCCTTATTTGTGATTTAATATAAGACTAGAGTTTTTAAATTCGTTAATTAACAATAATAGAAACATATATCATAGAAATTTGTCAATGACTGCATAAACTGTAGTAGTGAACCTGCATAAAAAATGTATGTAAACACGAATGTAAACCTGTTATTTATGAAATTTGCAAAACATAATTTATATAGGAAGGTAGTCTTAAACAAATATAAATATATTACATATAAATAAAGTTTCTAATTTCAAATCTTTGTAAAATATACAGAAATAATCGCAATATCGATCATTGTACTGGTAAATATAAAACTATTGGTACAGTGAAATAGGGCCGTTTAAATGAAAGGGGTGCGTAAACGAGTTGAAGTGTTTACATTCATAATTACATAGGGTGGTTTATATATAAGCTTCGCCGTTCAATATTTTTGTTCAAAAATAACAGCAATGTGAAAAATTGCGACACAAAAGCATTATATATTTAATACAGTTTTAGTTTCTATAATAACAACAAAGGGTAGTTTATATTCAATTTGCACCGGTCAACATTTTTATACAAGAATAACACATTGTTAATAAATTGTTAAAAAATAATAATATATATTTATCACAATTCCACATACTTGATCATAATTAAATTAAGATACAAAGTTTCACTAAATTATATATACATATATAATACCTATGAATTTGGACATAACGCCTTCGTGATATGTGTTCATGGGAGAGAAATAATAGATTTACAAAATCCAACAATGCGATAAGAAACCTGATAACACACCAACGCAGATAACACTTGCGAAAACCACTTCAAATACAACATTTATAACGTTTGCAGGGAAGAAACTTACCAACGACTGAAAGAGTACGAAAAGTTAAAAATCACATGCAGACGGTTTTTGTGCGACTTTGCCTTCTTATGCAGATGCAGTGAGAAGGATATCACACCAAACTGTATGAAAATAAAACTTTCCAATCACATAAAGGCAATAGATCGAATCCTAAAGAGAACGGACGAATCATGATTAAAGGAAGCCGTTCATAGAACCAGAAGGGACTTTAACACCGTGGGGATTTCTCTCATGAAATTACAATTACAATTAGGAAACGAAATAGATGAAATCCTATGGAATATTTTAGAAAAACTATCTTATCAGAGAGCAGAGTCCGATGCCAAACAAAAAACGAAACAAACAAACTTCAGTTAGTATACAATCTATCTAACAAATAAATAGATCACGTCACAAATAAAGCACTAGAGAAGGGCTTCATCTTCGCGATAACACCATCTCACATTCCAACAAAGAATATCATCTGCAGTGTAATATCATCAATCGGACACCTAGATCATAACAACACAGAGATCATTCGACAAGAAGTGGCATCAATTTTACGAAAGGAGAAACCATCAAGATTTGATATCACGATGTAAGAACACCTAGCCATAAAGAACTTAAATTAAAAGCAGACCAATAAATCATAGTCATACCAGCGGACAAAGATAATGCCATAGTAATAATGAACAAGACTGATTGCGATGAAAAAATAACGAAGATATTAGAGGATCCGGCCTGCAAAAAAAACAACTCTGATCTAACTACCTATTAAAAGAAACAAAGCAACGATCTAGAAGGAAATAATTCAATTTTTACAAGTCAATTCTAAATACTAATTACCATTCAATTATCATTTTAAATAGTCAGTGCTTGTATCGACACATTCTTTATACACTAATAACGTCAAATGATCGTTAGGGATGCTAGTAAAGCAGCGCCCGGCGTCTCCATTGCATTTACATTTGCAAAAATTCCCTTGATTGACGATTTAGTAACTTCCTGATATAAAGAGATCTGCAAAATGGAAACATTGTCTAAAGGTATGTTTTAAACCTTCAGGTTATAGATAATAAGAGAAATTTATTTGTTTTTTCGTGTTTTGTGCATACGTGGATAGAGAATTTTTTTCCTGTATTTATCATATTCGGCAAAGGTTATAAAAAATCTCCACAATACCCTACTGTCATATTTGTCGCATTATAACCTTTAAACCTTCAACAACCTTATATGCACAGCTCAACTGCTAGTACATATTTGCTAATTTCAAAAATATGTTATATTTTCTACGACCTCAATTTCGCGGAGACGTATGTTTGATATATGGGTAAATAGCAAAAATATGTCCCGCAGTAAAAACCTGAAGGCTTTTGTTGTCTCAGATTGTAATTTGCAAGATGACAAAAATTTAAGGGCATCGTCGACAAGACATTGTCGTCCAATTTAATTATTTTTTGCAAAACAGTCGCCTGCTCTAATTAAAGAAGGAACTAAGAAAATTAAACAACAAATATATGTTTTACCTCTCACTACTGTAGACATTTCTACTCACAAGTATCAGTAAAGACGACTCTTATTTTAACAATGGTTGATGGAAAAGTTTTTCAAGCATTAACTTATAATAAGTTAACTCAAAAATGTTATATTTGTGGTGCTATCCCAAAAATGATGAATGATAAATATAAAGTAAAATGATACCTTATTCGGATCTCTATGTATTTGATATATCCAGTTTACATGCGTAGATTCGTAGTTTCGAATGTTTATTGCATGTATCGTATAGATTGTCCATAAAAATGGCAAATTAAAGACTCTGCTGAAAAATTCTCATTTCAGCGAAGAAAACGACAAATTCAAGACAAATTTAAACAAATAGGACTTATTGTAGATCGACTGAAACAAGGTAGTGGAAATACAAACGATGGTAATATCACGGGTAGACTTTATAAAGATTCTGTTAAGAGCGCTGAAATTACTGGTGTTAATGAAAATTTAATTTAACAACTTGGGGAAATTTTGGAAACACTTTCTTATCCTTATGAAAATTACAAATTACGTGGAAGATACGCGACAATTGTATATTAATTTATATCCGTAGTATTATATGCCCTAAGCGTTCATAAAATTTTAATTCATGGCCCAGAAATTGTCAATTCATGTATCATCATTGACTTATTTCATGTTTTATCTACTGAAGTATTAGCCTTGTTAGAAAATTTTTCGGCGTTAGTTACAGAAGCTGAAAATAATGTTGCAGAAACTATTAATAATAACATATTTTTAAGTCATGATACAACCAGCGAATTACATTAAATAATTCATACACTTTCGCCAAAGTTCCAAAATATTTAAATAATTATGATATATAACTTTACAAACATAGTTTATGTTTAGTTTAATTTATGTTAAATTAAAATATATTTATTTATTTTAACAGATTAATTGTTGTTGTATTACCCTTAAATAATAATAAAAAACGTCCAATAAAACAATAAGAATTATTTGCCTTTAGATTGTTTATTTGTCACACTGCGCTACGTTAAAAAAGCGACAATACTAAGGAAAAATAATCTAGTTGCCTCAAATTAAACGGCTTTCTTAAAATCCATAAAGATAAAAACCCTTTAAGGTAGATCGTCAGCGCAATAGGATCACCAACATTCTTACCAAGGGCACAAAAAGCATACTAATAAAAAGTGAAAGAATACGTAAATAAAATGACAATATTATGCGTTACGTAAGAGAAACAAGAAAAAAAAATGATGATGTGGCCATCATAATACATTCCCCATATTTTTTGCTTCGAAAACTAAGAGGTTTAAGCTAAAATGCTAAAAATATCTTAATAATTTGCTCAATTTCCAAATATTTACAATTAAATCTTATTTAAATTTGATATAACTCACATCATTTATAAAAACTGGACAAAAAATGGCAAAATTTCTAAATTTTTCTCGCAAGTTAAGAACTTTATGAAAATAATGTTTTAATAAAACTCTATTATTCTCTTTAACTAGAAAAGTTATGTAATATTTCTCCAAATATTAACATAAACGAAAATACGTCTCGAGTAAACATCCATCGGTTTATGAATGTTCACCAAAAGCTCTAAGTTTCAGTTTTTAACGATAGACCCTTAAGTTTAAAGTTTAATCTCAAAAGGATTATTCGTTTTTGAGATACAGTGCCTACCGACATACACACAGTATACATACAGACCCACACACACACACACCCAAATCGGATAATTCCGTTAAAAAATTTTTCACGAAAACCATAATTTCCCTATATTCTATGTAGGGAAAGTAAAAAGGATGTAGAGTACAACAACAATTACTAATTAAAGTTGTTATGTATGTATTGGCTGGGTGGGTGTACTTTAACCCACCCTCCAATCAGTAAAACATATGCTAGGGTTTTAATTAAAAGTAAAACGCAAATAAACATAACATTATTGCAAAATTTAATAGATTTATTTAAACAAATTTTTCAAATAACTTTTGACGATGTTTACTGATTGAAGGTGGGATAGTGGACACCCACCTACCCTACATACAAATATAAACTCGAATTCCTTGTCGTCTCGCTGAATCCAATAAAATAAATTACAAAACTTTTGTATAAAAAAGAAATAAAAAAGGTAAATTTTTTGAGTAAGTCAATTAGTAAAAATATGACGTATGACGGGTGGGAAGACTTTAAATCTAAATTAGACAATTAGATAATTAGCTATAGAAAGTAATTTATATTTAAACTTTGTATTTTATTACAGAGGTTTGATTGTTTTTAGCAGCAAAATTATCAACTATTAGCAAATAAGGTTATCATGCATATGTAGGGTGGGTGGGGGCCTCTATTCCACCCTCCAATCAGTAAAACATAATCGAGGTTTATTAGTTATAGTTATAAGTTGTAAAATGTAAACACAAACAAAATGTTTAATTGATGTATTCATACAAATATTACAAATAATTTATGATGATGTTTTACTGACTGGAGGGTGGGATAGAGGCCACCCACCCTTTCTACATATACATATTACCTTTATTTACTGATCGCCTTGTGGTTTGCAATAACTTTAATTACAAAATATGAATAAAAGAAAATTGACAAAAAAATTAGAGTGTGTAAATTAATAAAAATTATACATATGATACGTGGAAAGGCTTTAAATCAAGGTTAAATAAGATAAGCTATAGAAGGTTTTTTATTTTTGGGCTTAAATTTAGATTATGCTTTATTTTTATTACATACAAGGTTTTATTGTTTTGTAAGCAGCAAAATCATCAACAATTAGTATTTAAAGTTATCATGTATATACAAGAAGCGTGGGTGGACTTTATTCCACCTTCCAAACAGTAAAACATACGCAAGGGTTTTTTTTTAAATTAAAAGTTGTCTAATATAAATAAACACAAAATAATTGCAATTTTTAGAGATTTATTGAATAATAAATTATATTAAAATCCTTCAATTCGTTGTAGAAAATTAACTAATAATTTAAAAATACGAAAATATTTCGTGATTCTACACATTTGTAACACGCAAATTACTTTTATATCATTCAATGTCTGTCGAGGTATTAGCCAGAGAAGTAGTTGTTTCAACAAGTAATTTGTTTTGTAGTGTTAGTAAGATTCATCGTATTTTTAAATTATTCGGTAATTTTCTACAACGGACTGAAGGATTAAAATATATTTAAATAAAGTGAAACTTTAAGTTTGAAAATGATCAACTGTTGATCGAAACTCGAGTCACTTTTTAAATAAATAGTGTGATATCAACAAAGTGAGTTTTACTTTATTTAAATATTCAAGATGTATCACGAAGTGAACGCCTCAACCATTAATCAATTAGATTTAAATATATTTTATTTATCGGACGTGGTGGTGCACAATACTTAAATGATAAACCCTGTGATGGGGTGGAGTGGACTGGGCGCATTGTGATGTGAACAATGGTTAAACAACAAATATTTAAAATGTTCCATGAAAATGATATAGTCATAGAATTTTATAACTAGCTATTAACTATTACTTTGTAGTTTTAGTTTTGGGTTCCCACTTTAAATCTTTTTTAAAATTTATTTATTCCCATATACATTGTGATAATTGGCTTCGTAATTTAATATGAGATTATTTCTCAACAACTAAAACTAAACAATTTTTTGCAAGATTTTAATTAATAAATATTTGCAGAATTTTAAAACGACGTCACTTTCAGTACAAAAGCATCAAGCAAACATAACGTTTCCATCAAAAAGAAAACAAAATTTACCGAATAAACTATCAAAGCTCTAAAATTTATAATTTTAAATTCGTTCATAAAATCACCCAAAACGTTGAATAGTGCGTGTTTTAATGAATTATAAGCGCTAATATCATAGTTTAATATCCACTGAAAAATGATTGTATAATTTATAATACATTAATAAAAGCAGACACTTTAGATTAATCAACAAATAAAATCCTGATATGTAATAACTTCAGAAAATATTTTTGCATTAGTAATATTATATAGTATATATTTAACAGTATTTTATAAGTTCTGAATGTTAACAACTCTTAATAGAAAATTTAATTGAATTTAGATCAGAGTTATTATGGAACCACATAAAATTGAATTGCGTACACAGTTTATGAGAAATTTGAGATAGACGAGTTAAGTTAGCATTTCAACTATAATCATCTTATAAAATAACTTCATATTTACTTGCACCCAGCATAATTCTATAGTTCTTGATAGGTTGTAATAATAGTTCGTATATCTAATTGATGCAAAATAAATAAAAAAATTAAAATTAACCACTTATTATTAATTAGATATAATATGGACTTTTAACTAAGTGCCTCGTCAGTCAGTTCAATAGTTCGTAGTTAAATTCATTATCGAAGTGAATTTTAACAAGTTAAATTTTTTTTTTGTATATCTATTTCGAGTATTCGAATACGTGAAGTTGTATAACCAAAAAATCATTTCCTTAATATAATAGTTTTGATGAATTTTATTGCCATAAAACTCGACCGCAAGTGGTATATAACTGTATCTAAGAGTTTCAATTCGACTAAAATATTTTTTCGGTATTTCTGATGATATTAAAGAGTAATCAAAAGGCGTGCATCAATGCGAAATTATCTTTTAAAAAAATCTAGCGTCCATATACCGGTTCACACGGTATACATGTACTCCTGTAAGATGCTGACCGATTTCTGAGAATTCTGATTAAACTAAAATATTTTTTGGTTGTTCTGATTTCCAACTGTAACAAATCCTAAAATTACCTAAAATAAATAATTACAATTGAATTTTAAATATTGATATATACTTTATATATAAACGCCATGTAGAAGTAAAATACAATAATATAATTATTTTTATTTATTATAAGAACGATAAAATATAAATAACATTTCTCGCGAAGAACCTAATGAAATTTTAGCCACTCCAACACTACAAACACATAGTTTCACTCTTCATTTTATTTAGACATTTTTTGTCATTGTAACTTGTTTTTTTACTTAATCCTTAACTTAATTAGAATATTTATATTTATATAAAATATAGAAAAATTATAAAAAGAAATAGATTAAAAATATACTGCACGTTTATAATATATATTATATACATCATTCTTACATGCTCTGGTGAAGTTTCAATTTAAAAATAGCCCCGCAGGTGAT
The DNA here is from genome assembly GCA_963969525.1 of Ontholestes murinus. Classification (NCBI taxonomy): domain Eukaryota; kingdom Metazoa; phylum Arthropoda; class Insecta; order Coleoptera; family Staphylinidae; genus Ontholestes; species Ontholestes murinus. Next base: position 31,089,579 of record OZ018391.1, read on the forward strand.
ATAATTAAATCACTACATCCCGTCAAAAAAAAAATTCCACGTGGCAATAAATACATCAAAAAATATCTTTGTTGAATAATTACTTTACGAGGCCCTCTACAGATGTTGCTAAACGGGCATAACGATTTCCTGAATTAACAATACGGACACTTTTAACCAGCCACTTCACACATCTGTTTTCCGAATAGATTTACGGTTTTTCATTCCGGTTTTGTATTTTTATAGACTATAATAATTATAATTAGTATTAGTGGGACGGCCACTCGAATACGTGTATCTGTTTAAAAGTTTTCTAATTTATGTTTCCCCTCGACTAAGCCCGTAAGAAGAAGAAGGTATTAAGACGTTGTAATTTATTATTGCCCCTGCCCAATCTTTTAACTCGAATGGGTTTATGTTACAATACCTAAACCATCCGTTTAATTATCGATGGGTTAGGTCGTTAAACTATGAGATTATGAGCTCGTAATTTATTATAATTATTGATTTTATTAATACGAAAGCGCGATAGAGGCATTAATGGACACATCGTTGAATTAATTAAGGTGTATTAGCTTTAGATTATCTGGGCAATCAAAATTTATTGATTTCACTTAGTGGGTTAATGTTTCATTTGATTTTTGTGATTAGATAGAACCCCAGTTTAATAATTATTGAAATATATACACGGAAGGAAAGAATATCGATTCAGGATTTATATAATTATTGATACGGATGTTTTGTACTTTTTTTTTAAAACAAATAAACTCGAAAAATCGACTAGTCTAGTTAATGTCGAGTTGCATGGGTATATAAATATGTTTTAATAGGAATCCCAATATATTTATGGTAGATTGTTATTTGTTTCAATTTCCAGGCTATTGAATAGATAATCCCTTTACATCGAACGGAATTTTATTGAAAAAATGAACAAATACATGCCCCGTAATATTATTTCAATATAATAATAAAAAAATGTTAAAATCCATATAAATTTTATTAAATATTCATATTGGAATAATGCGTAATGAAAAACATTTAAATATTTTAGCAAAATGCATTATGTTTAATTCCGCTATATTCCAATTGTGGAGTTTATTAATAATTAGCAATTCAGTGAATTTTACGTGTAAATAATATTTTATTTGGAATTAGCGGCCAATAAAAGCGTACGCCGAAAAATAACGCGTATTTATTTTGTATTCAAGCGTCTGCGGCGGAAATAATGCAGGGGCATATTTTCAATTGCCCAAAACTGTTTCAATAAACTCAGTGGAAAACGTTAAATGTTGATAAAAAAATGTTTATATTAGAAATAAAAAGATAAAAATAGAAATATTTTATTTTTATCATTATATGTCTTAATAATATTAAAATAAGTATTACTTTAAGTTTTAGAAAAGAAAAAAGAAAAGTCTGTCATAGTGGTAAAAATCGTTTCGAAAGAAGTTCAGCACAGACAGCTTTCCACATCACCTTAATCAAATAGTTGGGGACAAACTATTCGATTGGAGGTACTGTCTTTAAGATGTAAATTTATGAATTAGGATTTTTTTACTAAACTTAAATGATATATTTGAGAATTAATGTAAATATAATAATTGTATATAATTTACAAGAAAAGTTCTTTTATAAATATTATAAATGATATTTTTAAAACTCTTTTGAAATAATTTGATTTTTCTTAAAGCCTTATTAAAAATATTATATTTTAATTGTAAAAAAAATACTGCAGCGAAATACGTTGTAACTTAAACAGAATCATATTTGTGTGTATATGGCATTGTTTTAATTCTATTATAATTTTGTATCGAAAAAAGTAATGTTAGTTATAAAAAATCACTACTTCATAAATTTACACCTGAACGATGCGTTAACTTTTGATTTACATGAGAGTTTCGCCATTAGCCCTATCGTACTCATGAGAATCTCCACCTCCGGTGTAAGTCCCTACCTAACGTCCCTAAAAAACCCTAACCATCTCTACCACCCGATGGTGGCCCATTTAGGACGAGCGTTGGGTTGTATTTGAACGAAGAACGGTTTAGTTTAGAGGTGGGGATGAAATTATATTACGAAACCGAACGCGACGCGCGGATGTTTTTGTTATAGAGAAACGCGTGACTAATTATTGCGCAGCTGAAAAAAACCTTATATCGAGAAGGAGGAAATATGAGTGATAAGTAAAAACGACTTACATTGGCGTCTTCATTAGCTTTTTTTGTGGAACCTACCGCCATTACCCACGACGATCTTGAATCCTGCGAAAGGAACGTCTTCCACGTCTTCACATCTTCATGAATGAATTCAGTCAAACCACATACGTCATAAAATCAGCAGAGTCACGATACACTATATTTTTAAAGCGACGAGTCGTAAATAATTTTGTTGAAGTGCAATGGTTTTACAATTAATAATAATAATAATAAATATGAATAACGGAATTTAAGGAAGGTAAAGTTATGCATACTTGTTTTAAGGGTTAAAAATAATTGCTGCCTCGACGTTCTTGGATCTAAGCTGTGAAAAAAAATTGTTACACCAGTTACTAATAAATACACCCATCTAAATATAACACCACTAACGTACTACTACCATTACAAAAAATACAAATTAAAATAATAAATCTAAAAAAATATAATAATTCTAAACCTTTTTTGTATATAGGTATAACTTTTGCAAATTTTAAGGACTGTGGAAATATTCCGGAATTAATAATTTAATTTATTAGCGTCGAGATTGGCGAAACCAGTAGATACTTAATACTTTTAATTAACTCAACGGTAATTCCATATATATCATTACTGTGTGTGCCCTTAAGTTTGGTCATCGTGTCCAGAACTTTAATAGGTGTTACCTCCTTGAAACTAAATTGTTGCATGTTATTTAAATTGATACTTGTATTAATAGGCTCATTGCATTTGGCAAGGAGTTTATCTGTCATACAAAAAACTCATTAAACTCGTCAGATGAAATTTTACAAGTGGCAACCTTTTGTTTGGTTAACCGGTGTGAATTTAAGACTTTCCATGCAGCACGCTGTTTTTAGATATTGACAGTTTACACTGTGCGCGATAATCATCTTTAACGGCTTTGTTGTTTGGGGTTTGCATTTGTTCCCTCATTTATCGTAATTCAGAATTAACCAAAAAAACATTTTTTTTTATTTTGGGTATTGTTACTCCTATGTTTTGTTGGAAATGAGTAATTAATAGTTTCACTCAAATAGTTGTGAAGAATATTGAATTTTTCGTTGATGTTAAGTGTATTATCACGTACAAAATTCCAATTTATGTCGATCATTGTGTTATAGAAAGTAATTTTACCACATTCCGTGATAGGCCTTATTTTATAAATCTCATTTACCGAATTACATTCATTTATCACAGTTTCAAAAATTATGCCAAGATGATCAGATACTGCTGTATTTATAGTTTTTATTTTGATATACTCAGCATCAATATTTGTGAAGATATTATCAATGCAGGCATCCTTTCGCGTATTTACATAAACACACTTCTTAAGACCATATAGCAGTCAATTAAATATTGCTCGCGAGTATCATTTGAGTTTGAAGTGAACATTGAAGTCTCCTCCCAATATAATATTACAATTATTATAATTTATTTTATTGATTAAAGACATTAAATCATATTAAAATGTATTAAAGTCGCCCACTGGCGGTCGATATATGCTAATGATGAACATATTATATCTAGGACTAAAAACTAAATACATTTTACATACTTTCTCGGTAGATAGCATATCTGTGAGTGCATTATATTCTTTGGTTTCTATATCATCATCAATATAGATAATTGATCTTACATATTTGCCAGATTTACGTGCATAAAATGCTCTCGCAGACAAGCTACCCACTCGAGAAATTGAACATTCTTCAAATAACAGCCAATGTTCGCTAATACCAATAAATGAGAAATACTTATCAACAATAACAGTTTCTAATTCAATAATTTTGTTTCTCATTGATTGCATTAAAAAAAAGGATTTTTATAGAGTTCGACGTTTGTTCTTGATGTGATGTAAAAAAATATTGATTCTTACATTTTCGTGCCATATTTCTGGATTTTTAAGTTCTTGAAATTTATTTTCCGGAACCCCAATTTTAAAGGATGCGTATTCGTCCGGATGTTTTCACTGCATTTTCTCATATTTAACTTGATTAAAACCGATGCTGGTGAGGTAATTATTCAAGTCGTCAGTTGTTAAAAGTTCAAAGTAATATGCGTGTACGTAATTATACCGAGTTGCTCTTTTTACTGCTCCAGTATTCCCATTTGCAAGTCCTTCATTTTCTTCGTTACTGAATACATCTTCCTCATGTTTTTGGTTAGTTTCCACAATTATTTCATCAGTTAAATCATCTTTTGGGGCTGACTCAAAATTTCCTTGTTTCATTCGATTTGTTTGATCGTTTAAGGTTGTTTGTTTTTTGTTTTCCAATATTTGTTTGATTTATATTTGCTTTCTGTTCTAAAGCTATAATTGTCTCTTTTAACAGAACATTATTTTCCTGTAATATTCGATTTCTATCTTCCATTTTTTCTATGATTACTTTTAATAAATTGTTTTCTGTTTCCAAAACAACATATGATGGACGATTTTTGAATTCATATTGTGTTGATTTTGAATCAGATGTTGTTTTATTGCAAGTTCCTGCATATATATTATCTCCTGGCATTTCTGCTTTAATATTTCGTAAATAAATATACTAGTATTTTAATTTAAAATCACAAAAATAATAGTTGTTTTCTGGGAATCGAACGACGGACTTTCTGAACTGAAACTGAGCGCTTAACACTTGCGCTAAACTGTTGATGTTAATTATTTTCTATGGGTCGTTTTCCTCACAATGTTTGTGTTTTTATTTTACGGTGAACACGATGCAGATTTCCTTTTAAGTATAAAAATTCCAAAATACTCACTGATTTTGCGTTAAGCCGTTACACAAACGCTATCACAAAGATAACTAAGACTCACAATAACGTTTTTCGTATCGTAGATTGTATTTAGCAATAAAATCAGTTTGAATTCGTAAATATATATACCACCGACAATAACTTCTATAATTGAGAAATTGAGAAATTAGAAATAATTTGTAACATTTACAAACCTATTTTATTAATTTATTTAATGAATTATGATTTCAGCAGCTGTTTAAAATTGGTATAAAAAATTATCTTGTAGGAAATGAGTACATAATGCTTAAAAACGGTTCACTTGTTTGTTTATAATATATAAATTACATTTCATGCAGATTTATGAGCTAAATAAATGTATATTTAATTTGATAATGACTAGCATTTACAATTCCTTGAATGAACTGTTCAAAATAACAATCTACAGCATTTTGTTGATTTATATAAGAATTTTAAATATTTAATGAAATGAAATCAAAAAAAGCTTTTTGAAATAGTGTCAAAATAGTTTAATAAATTATTTATAATATTTTTTTTTACGAATTACGCTAAACTGTTGTTGCAACTCAAAAGGTGTTTCCTAGATAGTTGTTTTTAATTTTGACATCGTATTGTGGGCTAGTGTCAGGTTAAATTTTCGGGGTAATTTTTTTAAATTAATTAAATTTAATTTTTTATATAAGATTGATTAGTCTGTTAAATGACTATCGACCGGCGGTATTTATGCCCGGATTTATGAATGAATGAATTCGAGTGTTGTGAATCAGGTTCTAATTTCTGCGCAAGCAGTAGAGAAAGTATGTGTCAGTTAAAGGAATTTTAGAAAAATGTTCATTTAGGCGTTCATTAATAGGAATAACTAAGTCGTATAGGAGTTGGTTAAAAGGATTATATATAGAATTTATATTGTGTCGGATTTTGGTTAATATTATTAGGAAAGATATTTCGCTAGCTTTGATATTATGGATAGTAGGTTTGCAGGGGTTTGAGTTAGTTGACTATAGTACAAGTAGAAGGCGGCAAATCATTTTATAGACTTTTACGGGTATTTTAATGGATATTTCGTAATTTTTACAAGTAAGCTTTCTGAATAATTTTATAATTGTTTCGTTCAAAGCTGTGTGTTTTTTTTTTTAATTCAGATTTTTATCTATGGCTGTGCTCAGTTATTTTATGGAGGTAATGTGAGAAACAGTTGTTTGGGAAATGAAAATATTATCTGAGAAATTATTGTTGTGGTGATAGGGAATTAGGAGCAGAGTTTTGTAAGAATTTATTTTAATAAATTTTTTATTACTATTTAAATTGTTGATTGGTTGCCAACATATGGCTGAGCTGAGAATGTGTCTATCTGAGTGCTTATTACCCAATTTCTTAATTTTACGTTCATGGTTATTTAGGGATTCTGCTTTTTGTTGGATTAAATTAACTTCTTTTGTTCTGTTTACGCCAGTCAAGAAAAGGAAAAATGCTCTATGCATCATACTATTTAATATTACCAGTACATGGAAGATTTAGAATGGAAGTGTAAGTAATAATAATATCTTTATTATCCAACAGACAAAAGACCAATTACAGGAAAATGTTACATGTTAACACAATAAGACTACATTACAATAAAGTATTACATTAAAATTAAAATAGGAAGCAAATTGCACAAATAGAACTTAAAAGTACAATATACACTAATAATTTGTACAAGTCGCATAACTAGAGCATGAGATGAAGCATTGAAGTCAAAATGCTTACAATGTAAGTTCACATTCCTAAATATTGATAATAATGGACTAGAGGTCTGTGGCTAGTGTTGGATATAGGGGATATAGGATAGCTGGTTGATTCTAGAGTTAATTCGTGAAAATAAGGAACACTTGTATAGCAGAGTCGGGTCGTTGAAGTATCCGTTAAGTATCTCGAAAATAAACATTATTTGTGTAATAACTTGCCAAGAATGAAGAGATGTAAAATTATATTCCCAGAGAAGAATTTCATGAGGAAACCTTGTTACGAATAGGTACCGAATTTACGAAAATATAAAATTTTTTAGAAATTTTCTATGTACCTTTTCGAGCATATCAATGCAGTTTGTTTTGTTTTTTTGGACTAAATTATGGAACCGTATTTAAGTTTGCTTCTAAAAAAAGCCCCGTAGAATTTAATAAGAGCGGCTTGATGCTGGAAAGACTTGATATTGCGAAGATGATAGCCAAAATTTTATAGCTGTCGTTGCAAACTTTTCTTATGTGATTATAGGTATGGGTGGGTTTTATACATACAGCGAAATCTGGTTTACTGTTTTTCTTGGTAATAAGAATGTTTAATAACGGAAGTTGTCCTTTATTTTCTAATTCTTGTGTGAAATTTATGGTAGGGAATAAATTGTTTAATGAAGATCTAAAATCTTCTATATTAACGTAGATTTTAACTATTGCAAAAATATAATATACACATTTGAACCATTTTTTGGCTAATACTTTTCTCAATCATCTTGATAACAAAGCAGAAAATTCCAAATAATTTCCAAATAAATGATTCAGATATAATAAATATGTGATATTTAAAACATAATTACAGTTGATTCAGGAAATTTGCGTAAGGTATGAGTGCTTTAATAAATTTCTAATGCCATATGGTTAAAAATCGCTTAATACCTTTACCCGTTTCTGAGATTTTTTCAAATATATAACAACTTTATATATTTGTTTATTTTTTTTTAAATATAATCTTGCGAGATTTACTTTAAGCAATAGAAATAATTAATGAATTATTATTTTTTGACATGAAACTCTTGGCCATCGAACAAAACTAATCTTGTGTATTAATTTATGTATATAAAGCAACTTTATTTATTTTATCATCATTTGCCATTCTATGTTTTTGAATTGAGGTCCTAAAATTTGTTTCTATCTTGAGTTATTTTCTTACTTCTTCCCACGCATTTTTCTTTCTTTATACTTCGTTTTTATTGTGCTGTTGTTTTTCTAGAATTATTGTTAATATGTTTCATAGTACTCTTTTTCATTTAGTAATTCTGTTAGTTCTTATAGTCGTCTATCCACCATGTATTTTATTATTTCAGAAGTTGTTTCATCTATTCCTGGCGATTTTCTTTTTTTACCTTTTAAAAAATTATTTACTTCATATAACTATTGATCTCTAATTGTGGGTCTGTTTTTCCATTGTGCTCCCTTTTATAACTTGTTTCGTCAGATCTTACAAATATTTTCAACATATAAGGTGTAGTAAAAAGAAATTCATTAATTTTGCATGAAATTTAAGTCTTTAATTATAAAAGTTAGAATGATCAGATTTAGGTTAAATTTTGTTCGATAACTTATTGCCATTTTGAAGGTAATATCATCATGCCTCACTCATAGAAGCCCTCGTCCCTATTGGTAAAAATTTGAAACAGTCGATTTTCACAAGCCTCTTCTGAAGCGAATTTTTGAGAAATTGTTCGCTATGAGCAGGAACAGATGGCAATCACTTGCCGTTAGGTCAAACAAGCTCCTGGAGCTTCTGGCGCGTCTCTATCGATGTGTGTGGCGTTGATTTGGTGGAACACAATTCCGCTTCTGTTGGCCAAAACTAGCCGCTTCTGAGAAATTCCTTCCTTCAGATGGTCCAATTGTTGACAGTCATAGTAGATCATTCCCTGCCAACCCCGCCAAATACACAGCAAAACCTTTCTAGTAGTAAACCGATTTCAAGTGATCCACTTTTCATTATCAGTCACTAACCACTTCAGAAATAGGTCGATTTTATTGCAATTCAGCAGCAATTCGCTGATGGAAATTAGGTCCATGAGGTGTTTTGCGTTAACTCGTGTAGCACGATGTCGAGTTTCCTTTTGTGTGCAGTGTAGTTTTTGTGCAATCTTTAGCTCTTGGGCAGTCAAAAAGTACTTACATGACAGTTGGACTCGACGATGTATATGATTTTATCGATATTTTCGACAATTAGCGTTCCAGTAATTACGGGAACCGAATCGACGAAATTAAAATTAAGCGTGATTAGCTGTTTAGTATCTAAAATTTGTTAATGATTTTTGCTTAGTTTTTTTAATTTGTATGCATGCTTCTTTTCCTTTTTCTATATATTTTTCATAATACGTTATTATTTTAGTTTGAGGGTTTTTATTATTTAATTTTTTGAAGAGAAGAAGAAGAAAATAATCCATACATACACTGAATTGACGAATACACTATGCTTTAACCACAAATAATATTGTAAAAAGTTTTATAACACAATTATATAAATCTAAACTCGACATGATTCTCGACGTTTCATCGTTATTATCTTTTTGTTTTCTATTTTCTTCTTTATCCCTTCTGTATACCATACAATTTCTTTACTTTTTTATTTCCTACTTTTGTTGTTCCACTGTTTCAAGTATAATTCTTTTGAATATCTTTCATTTTCCTTGTATGTTATTTCTCTTTTCTTTTTCTCTAAATTTCCTTTGAAGTGATTTTTGTTTTTTTCTTGGATTTGCTTTTATTTTTTTTTCTTCTGTGTTGTCTTTGTCTATCTTTTAATGCCATTTTCATTATTATGAAGTGGCGGCCACTCTCTATTTCAGTTTCTCCTTTCACTTTTACGTTCTTAACCTTGTTCTAATTATTTTTGTTGATTAGGTAGTAATCTATTACTGATCTCTTGTTTATTGTTGGCGGTATTCTCGCAAATATATGAATGTCTTCGTGTTTAAATTTTGAGTTATTTTCTACACATATCTGGATTATTCTTTCTCTATTATTATTTATATAGTCTGTTCGTTGGATCTTTCGTCGTACGTCACAAACTATCGCTTGAAAAAACGACGAAAGTTTTACAGTGCGTTCTTTTTCTAACGCATTTGGTTTACTTTATCAGACTGAATGTTTTTGCGTCGTTTCTCGAAGCGATAGTTTGTGACGTACGACGAAAGATCCAACGAACAGACTATAGTATCTTCTCCTTATTTCCCAGCGTTTGTTCCCTGCCCTTTTATTTAGGTCTTCTAAGATCATTCAATTTTCTGTTCTCTCATTGATTTTTGTTTTGTAAGTTCTTGTAAAATTTATCCTTACTCTCTTTTTTGCATCTTCATTTATTCTTTATGCTATAATTAATATATCTTCCTATATTATTTTAATTTTTATTGTCAATAAACTTTCATTGATATATCTTTTCTTTGTTAAGTCTTAAATTTTTTTCTCGAGCTAATATAATACACACTCCTCTTACTCTTTTCGTTTGTATAACTTTTGACCATATCAACCAGTAACCTTTATGTATTCTCTGTATTTCTTTTACTTTTCTTTTTGTTTTAGTTATTTCATCAATTCTATTTTATTCCGCATAACTCTTTAGGTATCATATACTTGTTTCTCATTATTAACTTGGTAAAACATTGTATTAATGTAGGTTTTATATTAAATTAAATTCACTTGGCTTGTTTCTCAAATTAATAATTTATTCGACTAGTTTCATCTTGATAATGGCCTTGAGCCTAAACTGGTCGAATAAATTATTAATTTGTGATACAAGCCAAGTGAACTCTTGATGGAACCAGACATGTAAATTTGGTGAAGTAAGACACTTGTTAGAATTTAAGTTTAAACTTTGAAAATGATTGGTAACCATCTAAACACGTGTCAGTCAACTGGTAATAAATATATGGAATATAACAAGTGTCTTACTTCACCAAATTTGAATTTAATTTAATCCAGAACCTACATTAACTCTTTAGGATCTATGAGCCAATTCTTATTTCTATTTTATTACCTTATTATGCTTCTGGACCTGCTTTGTTTTCCCTTTCCCGTTGTTTATAAGTTTTTGACATAAAGCAACTAATTTAACTTAAATATGTTTAAAACACACTGCATTTTTTGGTACTATTTTTTTTCTTAAAAGGTCATTCAGCTTAATTTAATTTTAACCCTCCAGATATCCACAAAGCAAAACAATAGGTTCAAGGTGACATCTTTTAAGTGGTTTAACTTACTTATTAAAGTATGCCTTTAAAGTGAATTGTAGTTGCATATATCATTGGCTCCTAAGAATAAGTTTTGGAATATTTTGTATTGTTGGGAGATTTCTTATCATTTTTTGATATCTTCTACAACAAAATCAGCAAAGAATTTAAAAAATAGATATTAAAGTAGCATTTAAAATAAATAATAGCCTGGGTGAATGATTTTAAAAAAGTAAAGACAAAATACACAAACTTAATCGTTGTGAACGACTGTCCAAAAATATGCATCGGACAAAGATGTGTTTTTGAACATATTGCAGCACATAAAATTGCATGGAAAAAACAAAAAGGAATACCTCAACATTAATAATTAATTTAATAAGGAATTACAAATTTTCTAAACAGTAAAAATTGAGAAATAATAAACTAAAATAAACTAAAAAACTTGGAAATCAACAGATTCAAAAATTAGAATTTTATTTATATAAAGTGAATATGGATTTTCAACGCCTTATCAATAAACCAGTCGTTATTATAGTTAAGGTAGATGTTTTAGTCTGAGGTTGATTTCTAAAGTATTAGTTCTACAACTTGGAGATATGGAGTCTTGCCATTATACTCATAATAGGACTTAAATTACGTATCCGACGGCATCTGTCATTTTAGTAAAATATTTACGTAGCTCTCATTTTACGTTTTTTGTATATTTGAATATAAACGTTTATACTGTAATTGAATTGTCTGAAAATCTTCTAAAATTAAGTCTTTTATTTTTCTAATTTTTTCATATTATAAGGTTTCCAGTTTTTTTGTTTTCTTATTTTATATAATATAGTAAGGATAAATTGATAAATTAATAATAATTCAATTGTGCAGTAAATATAACAATATACATATAAGAAGTAAAATTTAATATAAAGAAACATGAATAATCCTCAATTAACTAACTACTTTAATAAATGATTTTATTTTTGTTATTCAGTACTAAATTCGCCAATTTAATGCATAAATAATTATTACCGTATTGTGTGTGTGCGACTGTACTCGAAATGTCCATTGAACGTTTTCGATAAAAATGAATTGCGATCGTACATTCTCCATTCAGTGCAATCGGGAAAAAAGTTCTCGCCGGATAATAAAAACAGGCAGAAAATAAATAGTGGAATTTAATCCAGTTCATAGAGCAGCGCCAAAACTCTTGAACGCTACCAAACAAACAACGGCATATTTATAATTAAAAATGTACACAAAATTAAATTCATTTTATGTATAAGCAAACACGGTCAAATAGCTGCATCGGACATTTTTTAATTAGAGATCTCGGTGCAGCCAACATACACGCATACACGCGAACACAATCGTACACACAGAAACAGACATTTGCAATACTGCCGATATTAAACAATGGCTTCATTTCAATTCTGATTTCATACCCCCCGGTCATATTGATAGTCAATAATTAAAAATTACATTTATTTCGTCCGTGGGAAATAATACGAAAAATGTAAATAATTCTTTTGTTCTTCTGCGTGCGCGTGGTACATTATTATTGCATCGAGTTTATTGTTAATTTTATAATGTATTAGTTAGTAGCGACGATAAATTATAAAACATTTACCTTTCCATTATATAACAATAAAAGCTTCCGATTTTAATAAAACACACACAATGTTCATAATTATAAACGACGTAGTAAAAAAAAAATGCCGGCGCATAATAGATATTTGTTTATTTAATAAGCCGCCGGTAATATTAATGAAATAATTTTCACACAGCGCGCATAAAACAAACAATGACCATATAAAAAGATGGTTACTGTCAATTATGATTTGCTGCGTGTTCGATAATTAATTAAAATCATAATATTAGCTCATTTTTTAAATGCTTTAATATTTTATAATATTTTATTTATAAAAGCGTGCTGTTCAATATTTGAAGCGGAAAATATATATTTATACAGATAATTTATAAAAAAAATATATTATAATTCCATATTAATAATAATAATTATTATCGTGCATATTTAATTGAAGTTATTTTTAGTTAACCTGTGTTTTTCCAATAACTAAATGAACGGAAATATCCTCTAAAATAGTATCTTAATAATTTTTAGAGAAAAATTTGTGCGGGAACACTAGGTTTTATATTTCTTTTCAAAAGGGTTAAACATATTTGCCCTAATGGAAATTAGTGTTACCTTCATTTATCGTCTAATGTCATTTGACAATAGTAGAAAAATCATGGATGATTTTTCGCGATATCTCTTTACTTTATAAACACTTACACACTTTGTAGTACAGGAAAGTTTTAACTCTGAACATAGGTATTTCTTTCTTTCTTTCTGCAAAGTTATATTGTATGTATTCTATATTTCTACAGGTTTGTGCACGCATGTATCTTTACAACCAAAAGAGGTTTTTTTTTCATTTTGTTTTTTGAAGAGAATTACGTGATAATGCATACTTACACTGAATTTAACAACCATTTAATTATGCATTACTATATATTTTGTTTCTGTGATTTTGGGAATAAAATTAATCACATATACCAAAGTGAAAATGATGATGATTCTAAAAAAATATTAAAAAATTCTTCAAATGACCAATATACAGGCCGTCAAAGTTAAGAAATTTTAACACATTTTTCTAAATATTTTCAATACTGTTAATGGTAGTGTGGTAATTTGGCACCGCCTAAACTAACATCAAGTAAATTCATTAGACAATTTGTCACTTCTATCGGACCACGGGAACCATGCTCTTCAGGGTGTTCCTAAAATTTGTTTGCTCAAAACATTTTTGTTTGCTCGTTAATCTAGATTTATTCTTCCATATTTACGAATCATCATCTCTAGTATATGTGGTTAATTTTATTCCCTGAGTAACAGAAACACCATTTACATCTTTATTAACAAGCACAAATATAAAGCAAATATTAAACAATACATGACATGATATTATGATTGTTAGCGTGTTAGTTTTGGCAGTGTCGATGTGTCTCGTCAGTCTGTCTCTAATGATGATGGTGATGGATGGTAGGAAGCGATTAATTCGAATGTGGTATTTTGGGATTAGGTTAGGATTTCTGCGGAAGCAGTAAAGGGAAAGGAAGTGTTGGTTGAAGGAATTTTTGAAAAATTTTTCACTGAGGTATAGAAGGCGTTCATTGAGTAATATAGGAGTTTGTTAGAAGGATTATGTAGACGATTACTAGGTTAAAATTCTTAGGGAGGATCGCTCGCTAACTTGGAAATTGTGGATAGTGAGAATGCAGGAGTTAGAGAAAAGGACATTACCATAATCAAGTAGAGGGCGACAAATAATTTTGTAGATTTTAACAGCTGTTTTATTGGATATTCCGTTCTTTTTGTACATTAGATTTCTAAATAATTTGTCCCTTGTGGGGATATTTGCTTTTTTTAAAGCTGTGTGATTTTTAAAGTTTACTTTTTGATCTATGGTAATGTCTAGGTATTTTATAGACCTAGCAGGGAAATAGTTGTGTGGGAGATATGAATATAGTGTGAAGGATTATTGTTGCGGTGATAGGGAATTAGAAGCTGGGATTTGTGGGATTAGGGCTGTGTCATCTGAAAATTAAAGGAGATATTTAGAGGGTTTAAAGTGAAGAGGATCAGAGTTGTAGAAATTGTTATTATTATTATTACCTATTAATTAAATATGGCAGACTTGTCGATGTGTTTAAAAGTGATCTCCCAATTTGTCTAAAACGAAAAGTTTTTAATCAGTGTATTCTACCTGTTATGACCTACGGCGTCGAAACTTTAACCTTGACAGTCAAATCTGCTAAGATGTTCAGAATAACACAACGCAAGATTGAAAGATCGATGCTCGGTGTGTCACTTCGTCTGACCACGTCAGAAATGAGAACTTACGAGCGAGAACAGGAGTCACGGATGTTATATACCAGGTGGCTAAGCTAAAGTGGAACTAGGGTGTATATGTAGAAATGGAATAAAAAAGTAAATGGCAGGTTTTTGGCAAAGGAGAACATACAAACAGAAATTGATGAGGCAACAGAAAATATAATGATCTTAAGGGACCCAAATGGAAGGGCAGGTAGCAAAACTACGGATTAGAGAAAACGTTAGGTAAAAAATGGAATAATAATTGAAAAAGAAAAATTCTGGTATATGTAGAAAATAACTTAATAATAACGAACTCAATGCACATTAATAATTTATGAGGACACAGCCAAACGAGATAATAGATTATTATTATTATGTATTTATTTACGGAATCACCTTTACATTATAATTTGAATTTAAGTACAGCATATAGAACAAATAATCAATATAAAACTACACGAAAATTGTAACTACAAACAAAAATAATCAATAACTTATAAGTAAACAATAACACATAATGTAAAAAAAACACATTATAAAAAAAAACATCTATCAAATCAAATCTCAATGTTACTCCTAACCTATATAATAAATTTAAAAAATAAAATAAGAAGAGTAATAAATTAATAAATTAATAAAATATAAATAAAATAAAATAAATAGTCAGATCACAGATAAGTAAATATCACAGTCTGAATATCACAGGCTTAATGTAGAATAAATAAATTAAAAAATATAAAACAAACATGCATAAAACAAATTTTTTACAAACAATAATAAAACATGGGATTAAAAAACATTGATAAAAACAGATTAAAATTAAAATATATGAATGACATTAGATAGATCCACACGTCGTAATCTTCTTTAAAAATATTCAAATGTTGGTGCAAACAGCACAAAGTTGGTGTTGGTACTAATTTCATTAGCGCAGCGCATAATGCGTCCCATCGGATTAAACATCCCATATCGGGTCGGATGAAAATCCAACCGGAATAAAGGTTTATGCCTAGATTGAGAACAGCGCGGAATGTAAAAGTTTAATTGAGCTAATAGTTCGCTACAATTAACTAACCCATTTACCAACTTGTATAAGAACGACATATCCAGAAACATTCTCCTTTCTGCCAATGATCTAATGTCTAATACGCCTAGCATACCACTGTGGCTGAAAGTTCCGCCTCTACCCAATCTAAAATACATTAGTTTCAAAAACCTGCTTTGAACCGCTTCCAGCTTTTGAGATGACGTGCTGGTATACGGAGACCATACAAGAGACGCATATTTAGGTGAGGCCGTACTAGTGATAAATATAATGATATTATTGTACTAGCTTTGAAATTCACCGAGAACCGGTTGATAAACCCCAGAATTATCAGCGATCTGTTACAAGTATCTGAAATGTGTTTCGAAAAATTCAGTCGGCTTGTGAAGGTTAGCCCCAAGTCTTTAATTTCAGATACTTGTACCAATTGGTGGTTATTAATACGGTATTCAAAGCTAATACTAGATCTACGAGAAAAACAGATATAAAAGCATTTACTTAAATTAAGTTCCAGATGATTACGTTCACACCAAAGGGCTAAACCCTTTAAATCTTCCTGAAGACATATTTGATCAGATCTAGAATTGATGCTTCTATATATTTTTAGATCATCAGCATACAGGAGAAAGTTACTGGTTTTAAGATAAGATCCAATATCATTTATGAAAAGATTAAATAAAATTGGTCCACAATGAGAGCCCTGTGGCACACCGGATGACACCTGTATATATTTTGAGATGCATTTACCAATACGTACACGCTGTGTTCGGTTACTTAAAAAACTTTTAAGCCAATCAATTACATTATCACCAAATCCCATCAATTTCAACTTATCCAACAATATGCTGTGCTGTACTCTGTCGAACGCTTTAGAGAAATCAGTGTATATTGAATCAACCTGCAGGCCATTTTCTAATGCGTCCGACAAAAACGTTTGATAAAGCATTAAGTTAGTTACAGTCGATTTGCCTTTAAGGAAACCATGTTGCTGATTTACAATTAATTGTACAGAAGACCTCATAATTTGTTTAGAGATTAACAAATCTAACTGTTTTGGAATAACTGATTGAACAGATACACCTCTATAGTTCTCTATGTTATTTCTACATCCATGTTTGTAAATGGGTACAATAAAGGTGTCTTTCCAACAATGAGGAAAAACACCAGAAGATAATGAATAAGAGAACATAGTATGTATTGGCTTGCTTAATGTATACACGCACATTCTTAAAAAATAAGCAGGAATGCCATCTGGACCAGTGTCACAAGACTCTGAGAGAGACGACAAACAATTAAATACTTCTGTAAGAGTAACATTGAGATTTGTCAGATCAATAGTTTTATCTCCTAAAAAATAAGAAACATCGTTACATGGATCCTTGTATGCCGCAGCAAAATGGGATGCAAACAAATCAACCTTCACATCCGTCGTATTACCTATATCATTCCCCAGGTACATTTGTTTTGGAAATCCATGTGTTTTGCGGCATACATTTATGTTTCGGATCATGACTAATTTTATTTTCAATGCGAGAGATATATTTATTATATAGTATGTTATTCAAGTCAGAACATTGTTGACGCTTGCTTCTAAATATCTCATAATCGGAGAATAAACCACTTTTTTTATATTTTGCATGAGCCATTTTTTTCATTTGAATTAATCTAATCAACTTACTATTGAACCATTTTGGGAAATTGGACGATTTCAAATATTTAATTGGAACAAACATATTAAAAACTGAATACAATACATTATTAAAATTAAGGACATTCTCGTTTATACATCCACTAGAGAAGACTTGATCCCAATCCACGCACGCTAAAAATTGATTGATCTCGTTATAATTCGCCGATCTAAAGTCATATATTGATTCCGGATTTTCACTTGTAAATTCCAGCGATGAACAAGAAACATTTAACGTGTACGGGATATGGCGAACACTGGGGCTACACAAATTATCACTCGCGCGGTTTACACACAATCCAGAAGAATTGGAAAATACTAGATCCAATAGCACGTTCCTATCATTTGGAATCTGATTCACTTGGAGTAGGTGGTAGAAATTTAAAACGTTAGCTAGAACGTCAGCAGGATAACTATTATTCCGTGCGCTCAGCACATTCTCTCCAGAACTTTCCCATATGGCACTGGGAAGATTATAGTCTCCACAAAATATGTACTCACACATTGGGTTTGAACTGCAAATATTTTCGAGATCATCAGCGTGTGAGACATAAGACGAAATATTAGATGCAGGTGGTATATATGTTGAGCCAATAATACATTTATTATTTACTTTAACGAAAAGTTGTTCTATCGTGTCGCAGCAAGGAATGATGCAACTCTTTAAGTTATTTCGAACTGCAACTAAAACACCACCACCTCTGGTTTTGGTGCTGTTGAGATGCGATCTATCCACTCGGTATATATCGAAGTTGTGTAGCCCAAATTCAGCATCATTAATAGTATTATCCAACCAAGTCTCGACAAGAACGATGATATCATAATTAGATACATTTACGTTCAACATGAAGGATCTAATTTTACCTTTCATGCCGCCCACATTCTGAAAGTAGATAGTTTTTTTTTATTGTGAGTAGATTTTACAAGGGATGGATGGCCGTTATTGTATTTAATGGTAAGATCAGTTTCACCCTGTTTTTTTCGTTTTTCCAATTCAGCTTTTAGCAGTTTCAAATGATCGCGTTGTATTGGCGTTAAATCATTAGTGAAGCGAATATTCCTAGTATCCGTAGCACGAGTCACTTTTAATATATCAAGCGCCTCTTTTTTAGAGGAGAATGATACTTTCACTGGGCGAGTTCTATTGCCAGGCTTACCTAAGCGAAATATTTTTTTCGGCTCAAATTTTACTTGAGGATCGATGAGCTTCTTTATTGAATTACCGTCGGCATCTATTCTTTCCTGTAATTGACCAGAGGACTCGGGCAAATTAAAAACAATTATATTGCAAGATCTCAACTGCCACTCCTCTACTTCATGAATGATATCCGCTTGAGCAATTACATCTGATGTATTCGTAATATTATTATTTGCGGCTGCGTTCTCTTCAAGGACGCCTATTCGGTCCTTAAGTGACTTAATATCATTTTTAAAATCCGCAAAAATATTCATTAATTCCATTCTAACTAAAAGCATAAATTCATCCTTAAATATCAATCTAATTGTTTCGATAAGAGACTGATTGTTTGGTTGCCCATCTGAGTGGGACAACGACGTACGGCACGAACCGCTAAGCGATGAACGAGAAGGCTTGCAAGAATTACACTTCCAATAATTACCATCATCTTTGGCTGCCTCAGCAATAAAGTAAGCAACATCTACTAAAGACAATTCGTCTAAGCAATCGACGTGGAAGCGAAGTTTGCATACTGAGCATTTTAAAAACTTTGATCTTGAACCAATATTGTTATTGCAAGATCCGCATGCGCGAGACATTTTATTCAATAATATTTTAAATTACAAAAGGAAAAACAATAAACAAACTTCACGTCAATGGGTCCGTAATGACGAATTTATTAAACACAAACAAGGGTGTAGTAGACCACGGAGAGGTAAACAATAGAAAACAGAGGAATTTAAAGGAATATAATAAATCCGACGAACATATGAATTAAAATTTCAATTAGGCCAATTTATTTAACGCAGGTAGGCGACGAACGTACTGGACGAGACGTAGTGGCCGCAAAAAAGAAGTGAAGGTCGTTGAGCCACGGGTCCCAATCCACACGTCGATATTATTTATATAAATTAACGGACTTACCAATGAGATATTGAAAAAATAATAACACTAATGTAATAACCAGTGAATTAACAATAACTTGTACAATTTTCACAATAAAGAAGTGTGTATTAACTATGTAAAACACAAAAATTAAGGAGCACACAACTAACACTGCACACGCTGCTAACAAAATATATCCAATGAAATTGGAAATTAATTGAAAGATAATTGGAACAAGTTTAAGAACGTAAAAGTAAAGGCTTTAACTTTCAGAAACCATATAATTGCAAATTATTATAAGCGAAAAAAGATGTCATGTTTTGTGTGGTATCTTACAAAATATTTTGGCTCTGAATGCGTAAAGTTATTGTATTTTTCACTTGTTAGATGCCACTTCGAGTGCATCTCTAGTCTGGTCACCACATTTACAAATGGATAGAAAGCAGAAAAATCTTGAGATCTATTAATATAAACAGGGCTTCAAACATATCCAAGGTTCTTATTCTTCTGCAATGGCCCCGCCATGCGTGCCTTGGCTGTTCGCACATCAATATCCAACCTATGTACCCTTCACGGTATTGTCACATATATAATTAATTGCGTCAAATTACACACTATCTGATGCATGATCACAAATTTAAAATGGCCCTTAAGAATAATTTGTAATAATATTATATGATTAATATTTTGTCTATTGCCAGCTGCAAATTTACCTCAACATTAACGCTGGAATGTTGCGAAGCCTTGGAAGAAGTGTCTCGTGACAACAAGGTAACCCTATGCTAACTAAAAGGACACAACGGCAGCAGAGGTAACGGAATAGCAGATGGTTTGGCGAGGAAGGCATCTGGATGAACGATTTGCGGACCGAACCCCTTCCTGCAGCCTCACTGCTAGATTTGATTACCCTACTGAAAATTGCACCAATCGGATGCCATAAGAAGCGATAAGACAATACACCTGGTTGTAGGGTCTCAAAAATCTTAATCGCAATGAAGACGGAAACGGCCAAATACTGTAGGCTACTATCCAGAGAAAACGGAATGTACGGTTGTAAGGCTCCCTACAGAACACCGCAATTTATTGTGTTTACAATAGAGCCGAATGATTAAGGTGTCATCAATATAACGTAGCCATAGGAATAAAATGTAAGGGACTGGTTCTAGTGCGATATTCTCGTAATCTTCCATAAACATGTTGGCGATCACAGATGAGAGACTGGTTTCCCATGAACATGAAGTATGTGTTTGTATGGCAGTGTGATGAATGAATTCTTTAGATTTTTAAAGTTTCGTTAGGGTACTTGGGTGAAGAAGGATTTAACGTCAAAACTAACCAGAATGTCTGCCTTAAATAGTTTTATGGATTTGATGAAGTCTAGGAATGTGATGAGCTTTTAACTTAGGATTTGGCTGTTTAGCAATTGCTTGTAGAAAGAACTGACGATTTGTCAGAGTGGTATATCGGGGTTATGTACTTTGGGTAGACGTATACCTTGGGACATTCTTGCGTGGGGTTTCCCGTAAATAAATAAATAAATAAAAAAGGACCATCTGAAATAAGTAGTGAACAGTATTTGAATAGGCATGGCTTGGAAGGATAGACGAAGAAGAAAACAAAGTTATAGTGAAGATAAAGTAAAGTACTAATTAAAAAAAATATATACCAAGAATCACTTCCAAGGAATTTTAATAAAAATAAAAGACAAAAAGTTAAATGTAAAAAATACCTGCAAACTAAAAGAATAACGGACTACGAGGAATACAAAGAAAAAGGCAAAGAAGCATGGCAAACAAACAAAAAGCTAAAGAAGAATCGTGGGCAGCTTTTGGAAATATAATAAGTGAGTACTTATTTCAGAGAAATCCAAAAACTATCTTACGGAATATATAAGCAACTTAACAAGAAAAAGGAATACAAAATTATGAACATTAAAGACAAATATGGAAACATGGCGATAATATTTCGAAAATCTCACCGAATAAAAAATAGAAGTGAAAAAATGGGAGCTAGAAAAGAACAAATAAGAAAAGAGATAAATATTACAGCGAAAGCAAATATAAAAGAGAACGAAGTGAACGAAATTATTAAAAGATAAGGCGATGAAAGAGGCAAAGTATTTTTTCTTGAAATAAATAACATGCATTTTTTTATTTTGATTTAAAGATTATATGGTAATAAATGCTTCCAAGACAAAATCTTTCTTCATGGACATATTATTTAAAATAATATCTAGTTCCCATTTGTAACTTTTACTCTTTGCTAATAATTAAGATTTCATCCTACCTTCAAAAAATTATAAAAGATTTTAAAAAAATACTATTGATTGATTAATAAAACAATATTTAATTACAGGGTTCATTATAGAAGTAATGCACAGAGATGGAATAACATTTTTATTCCAACAATATATAAAATTTGATGGAACATATACAAGTGATAAACAATATGGGTTAGTCTATCCATTTGGGCTATCGACCATCGGTCTTTCTGTACTAAGTAATGCACATTTTCTGTGAAAATTATATTTTTTGATCTTACCGGTACAAATGCTCAAACTTCATCAAAACTCTCCCTAGTACAACTTGGAAACGTGCCTGGAATATCCTTGATAGGAATGTATTTTAGGAATGTTGTAACATGCCAAGTCAGGGCTCTTGCGACATTGCGATATAATCTCTTGAGCACCTGCTTATAGTTTACTCCTGCGGTACAAACTCAAAATGGACGATTCCTCGAACGTCAAAACGACAATGATAATCTTTTTGGTGTGAAACATGCTCTTTGTGCCTTTTTTGGGACGGCTATAATTTTATGTATCACTTGCTGCTTTGCCTTTCGATTTTGGGTCGTACTTGCACACATGTGTATATTACTGTTTAACCGAATGCTCCATGGCGCCGTGTTACACACTTTCCACTCATACTGCTCGGAGCAAATTGGCGACCGGCTGCATTGTAAGGGTAAACCCTTAACAACATTTCTCGACCCGTTTTACCCCGCTGCGATGGATAGTCGCGTGATAAAAAATAAAATCATGCTCAATACTTTCATATTAGACCATGTATATATAGATAGGTTACTGTCAATAATTTGGAAGGAATTAAAAACAAGAGTGTAGAATATTTCTTGAATTACTTTCTAATGTAACTTGTGGTATTATTTCAATATGCAGAGGAAAATAATGGCGAAAAATGTGATAATTGAAATGAAACAAAATTCAGACAACATTGAGAAAGTTATGAAAGAAAAATTTAAATCTATTTTGACAGATTTAAAAACCTCGAATGTGGTTATAAATTAGTACACAGTACAGAATAATAATAATAGAGTTGAAAATGTAATAACGAAATAAAATTGGGAATAGTTAGAAGATAATATCGCATTTTATACTGTTTCAAAAGAATGGAAAACCTTACAGGTGTTTCTGAGATAATTTTTAAGGATACAAATAGGGAAATACAAATATTTTCTATAAATTGGATAACCTTGAAGGTATTGAAAAAATAGTTACTAGAAAATAACGGTGAAAATAAAGATAATTGAAGCAAAACCAAAAAAAACAATATAAAGTAGAGACAGTCGAAATCAAAACGAGACGAAAGTATTTAGGAGCAGTTTGGATAAAACACCAGAACAACAAACAACGAAGAAAATCTAAACTGCTCCAAAATTCTTTATAATTCTTGATCTTGTATTTTTAATGGGGTAAAATATTTATGGATACAACATAATTTTTTCCATAGTCTTGAGACAATTAGCAAGCCTCTTTTTATGTTTTTTGAAATCTTTCATGCTTGAAATTTATCCCATTTATCAATATTTTTCGGACAAGCACTACTCTAGAACAAATTGAAATAATTTATTTATTTAACGTAAGCTTGCAGTTTATTTGTTTGCGTACTTTTATTTAAGAAATAATTTTACAGAGCTTATGACTATTAAAAAAATAAACATTTTTTTATAAATAAGACGTATTTCGTAACCAATGAAATTAGAGTAATTAGTGTTTTATAAAACGCACTTTAAAGATTACATTTACTAAAATAGTTAGTTATACATTTTGTGTTTAAATTAATGATTATTAATATTTTTTCTGATGCGTTATATTTATACGCATCAGAAAAATTATATTATTTAATTACAATGATTGTTCTGTTGTTGTGCCCCAGTAGAAATAATACCATTCAAGTTAATGAGAAATTTTATATGTTGTGCCTTAATTATGGCGGAGGATCCGGGCACAGAGCGTTAGGAATTTCAGCTTGAAAACAGTTACTTGTTTACGCATAAACCACACATACAATATAAATTTCATAATTTTCATTAATTAAAATTGAAGTATTTAATTAAACTTAATGCCTGTATAATTATAAGGGATGCCAATGATTAAAATTAAATTTATTGACTGAGCCGGGTTTGTTTGAGTTATCCATCCTTTGCCGATACACAATCGGTATTATTAAATGTTTCCTGTGGTTATGAAGCAGAGTAATATATTTTAATTTAATTTTGTAATTTATTCGCTGACTACTACGTATTTTAAATTGAAAAAACAATAATAATATTTCTAATCGATTAAAAAACGGTTTAATTTAACAAAGATATTAAATTTAACATTTGCTTATTATCTATTTAACTAAATTTCATCCAGTAATACCCATTAATAAATTTCTGTTTTTGCATAAAAGTAAATTCTGTGAATGCTTTTCATTTCAAAGTTTAATTCCATTCGTAAATATTATTCCCGCACAGTTTTATTCGTGAGCGCATCACATGTATCAATTATGTGTTTATGTGAAATGTTCGAAATCAAAGACATGTCGCAAATAGGATTATGTCTGGGGGAGATTGTACGTATTTTGTAATACACGTAGTGTTTGGTCTCCCTGCCTCTTTTATTTCGTCGCATTTTCTTCAGAGAGCTTCGGTCGGGAATGTGGGCAGGTGTTTTTAAGCCCGCAATAAAAGATCGCGGGTATTCACCGCCTAAAGTACACCTCGTGCCTCTGAGAATGCTCGTAAAAGGAATACGACCATATAAGATTTATACATTCTAGGTTCCTAAGGAGAGATCCTGTTTATTTCGGGGGATTATGCATTCATTTATATTTTATTGGTATCAATTATATTGATTTGTGCGAGGGTATTGGTGTGAGTGAGTGTGTTGAAATCATATAAAAAAACTTTTATATAATTTATAAGCTAATGTGCCACAAAAAAGAAAGTTAATAGCTGTTATACATTGATAATTGTATATAATTTGAAGTCGATGTATCATGAATGTTTATTTCATATTAATAATGAAATTGTAGATATATCATGTTAATAAATATTTTAATAATTAGTTTTATTAAAAAAATTATTTTTAATAGTTATTTAAGGTACAAGTGTAAAAAGTGATACTTTATTGCACGAACTGGCGTTTAAAAACACGAGCGAGGAACGAGCGAGTTTTTTTAAAGCCAGGAGTGCAATAAAGAAACTTTTTACACGTGTGCCTTACAAAATTTTATCTTCGATCGTAAAGGATTTTAAAGGATATATTCTTATGAGTAATATTTTAATGTAATTTCAATAATTCAATTAATGAAAACATATTTTACCCGCAGTGCACTAATGAAAGCGTTACTTAGCAACCAGTAAACAAGTTGCGCAAATGTCGGACGCCATTATTATTTATGGAAAAAATGTTCGCTTTATTGTAATCGCTTCGACTTGCATTAAATAAAATCTTCAGAGTTCTTAAATCTGCCATTTGGTTTGTATTATATATTTTATTTATAGTTTATTAGTTATTTGTATCAATTAATAAAAAATTAAGTTTTTCGTCGAAAATTTGTGCTATAATATATTCTGTCAAATTTGACATTTCTGTGCAATAAAAACAGTTTGACATTACCGTGCAATAAAAACGTAAAAAAGCACTAGTGCTTTAAAAAGCCACTTTTACAATGAAAAATGATGCAAAAAGCGTCTACTTTCTGTACGATCGTAGATAATAGTTATTTAAGGTACAAGTGTAAAAAGTGATGTTTATTGCACGAACTGGCGTTTAAAAACACGAGCGAGGAACGAGCGAGTTTTTTTAAAGCCAGGAGTGCAATAAAGAAACTTTTTACACGTGTGCCTTACAAAATTTTATCTTCGATCGTAAAGGGTTTCAAAGAATATATTCTTATGAGTAATATTTTAATGTCATTTCAATAATTCAATTAATGAAAACATATTTTACCCGCAGAGCACTAATGAAAGCGTTACTTAGCAACCAGTAAACAAGTTGCAGAAATGTCGGCCGCCATTATTATTTATGGAAAAAATGTTCACTTTATTGTAATCGCTTCGACTTGCATTAAATGAAATTTTGAGAGTTCTTAAATCTGCCATTTGGTTTGTATTATATATTTTATTTATAGTTTATTAGTTATTTGTATCAATTAATAAAAAATTAAGTTTTTCATCGAAATATGTTCATCTGTCAAATTTGACATTTCTGTGCAATAAAAACAGTTTGACATTACCGTGCAATAAAAACGTAAAAAAGCACTAGTGCTTTAAAAAGCCACTTTTACAATGAAAAATGATGCAAAAAGCGTCTACTTTCTGTACGATCGTAGATAAATATAATTAAAGTAATACATTATGATATGATAATTTAATACTACCAACTATTAGCAAAATTTACTTGTCTCTGTGAAACTGTGCTTTACTATTAAAAATACGAAAGGGAAATTTCTTTATTCTCCAAATTTTAAATAAATTAGGCTTTCTTATTTAGTATAACTTCCACGCCATATTCCTATTGAGACTTTTACAGTCTAACTCTAGTTCAAACTCTTATTTCAAAAAGCTGGATTTATTTAATTACTTATTTACTTATTTATTAAACCATTTCGACAATTCGACCTATAACTAAAGCGGGTAAGTTTAATTTATATAATTCTCTTGTAAACACTAACTGGAGCTTTATCTAGGAGGTTAATTCTGATATTAAAATTAAATTTGATCAATTTATGAACACTCTGCAGCAATGTGTACAAGATTCGTTTCCACAAAAACAAATTACTGATAAACAAAATAAAATAAATATAAAATGGTTTAATAATGATTTGAAAAAGATGAGGGAAACATTAGTATTAATGGGAGAAGCTAGCAATAGACTATCAGAAGTTAGAAGCAATTATATAAAATATAAATGATCTTATAATTATACTCTTAAACTTGCCCGAATACACGCCTATCATATTTTTTTAAAATAATTTTTCACAGAAGTCGATG
Source organism: Ontholestes murinus (assembly GCA_963969525.1). NCBI lineage: Eukaryota > Metazoa > Arthropoda > Insecta > Coleoptera > Staphylinidae > Ontholestes > Ontholestes murinus. The sequence goes on from OZ018391.1 coordinate 31,116,400, forward strand.
TGGGTGATTATAAATGCTAGTCATAATACAATCAAATCAAAACGTACCTGTAATATTAATCCAAATGATTTCGAAATTAATCCATTAATACTCGTGATCATATCCAGCGCAAATGTAAGTACACCGTATTTTTCTTTTAAAGGGATCAGTTTTATCGAAATTAGGGAAATAGTGCAATCAATGAAAAACACAAATTGCAAAGATATTTATGGAATTACCGTTTGCATACTTAAAAGTGTTTTGTTATCATAAGCCCACTTACAAAATTAATTAATAGTTGCGTTTCCTAGTGCGCTAAAAAGGGCCTGCATTATCCCTATACATGAAAAAGATGATACATGTGATATGAATAACTATAGACCGATATCATTCGTACCGATTATTTCTAAACTTCTGGAGAAAGTGTTAACTAAACAAATAAGTAAATTTTTGGAAATACATTATATATTAGCCAATATGTTGTACGGTTTTCGTAGGAGAAGGTCAACGTGTGGCACGGGAACTAGCTTTATTGAGGAAATATTGAAAGGATTTGAGATCGGTATGTATTCTATTGCAACCATTTTAGACCTCAGTAAGGCTTTAGACTTTTTCCCGCTTGATGTTCTCCTGCAAAAACTGTACTTTTAGAACGTTTTGCCCTCCAGTTGCAAACTTATATCATCCTATCTTAAAGGTCGGTACCCAATGGTACGAGTTGGAGATTGTTGTTACACATGCGTACCATCTAACTTTGTGGCACCACAAGGGTCCAATCTGGGCCCTTTAATATTTTTAATATTTATCAATGATCTTCCCAACATCTAATAATAATAATAATAATAACTTTATTTACGGATTCAACCTTTTTTACAATAAATTATTACAAACAAACAAAAGCATCGATGGGAAATATAAAAAACTATAAAATAATATTAATAATAACAATAATAGAAACATAATAAATTAACTAAATAACAACTAATAACTAAAACTAAACCACTAGATATTGGAAAAAGAAGATAAGCCAATAAACTTAAGGTGATTTTTAAACTTACTATATGATGCACAGCATAATATAAAATGAGGAGACGAAGATACACTATTACAGAGTCTGATCTTTCTACATAATGCCGAATTTTTCGCAAAATTAGACCTATAAAAGAGCTTACGGAAAACATTGCTACTTCTTGTTTTGAAAGGAATAATAAAATTCAAACCCGCAAGTAGCTCACTATAATTAATTTGTCCGTTGACTAACTTATAAATAATACATAAATCCGCATGTATCCGTCTTTCACGTAAGGAAGTGAGTTTAAGAGACAATAGTATACTACTCCGACTATAGTCAACTCTGTTAATACCACTTTTATAAGAAATAGTCATTAAAAATTTATTTTGAACTCGTTCAATTTGATTAATTTTATTTTGATATGACGGAGACCAAATACAAGAAGCATATTCTAGTTGAGGACGTATTAAAGAGGTGAATAAAGCTTTTTGTGTATTAATTGAAAAATCCTTCAAAAATCTATTAATAAAACCAAGCGTTTGGAAAGCCTTACAACAAATGCTGTCTATATGTTTAGAGAAGGAAACGTTACTGTCGAATAAAACACCAAGATCTTTAACCCGTTTTACATTTGGTAACATTTGGTCATTTATTGTGTAATTATTTTCAACAGCACGGCCATGCATTTACTAATATTAAAATATAGGTTATTGTCAAGGCACCAATTGTAAATATTATTTAAATCATCTTGTAGGTGGACTACATCAGAAGGAGTATTTATCATTTTAAAAATTTTTAGATCGTCCGCAAAAAGTAAAAAATTAGAATGTTTAATATAGGCACCAAGATCGTTTATAAAAAGTAGGAATAATATTGGACCACAGTGAGATCCCTGAGGTACCCCTGATATTACGGAGATAGGCTTAGAGACAAAATTGTTAATTTTCGGACACTGCTGTCTATCGGACAAATAGCTGAGGATCCACTTAGTTATGGAGTCACCAAAACCCAAAGAATGCAACTTTTGAACTAGCTTCAAATGAGAAACACGATCGAAGGCTTTCGTAAAATCGGTGTAGACTGCATCCACTTGGCAATTTTTCTCTAGTGCATTAATTATGTAAGATTGATAAACTAATAAGTTGGTTACAGTCGATCTACCATCACAAAAGCCATGTTGCTCACTGCAGATTATATTTTTGCAGGTAAACATTAACTGACTGGCAATTCAATCGAATATTTTAGGAAAGACAGATTGAATTGAAATCTCCCTATAATCTTCAATATTACTCCTACTGCCACTTTTGAATATCGGCTTAATAAAACTTTTCTTCCAGGGCGCAGGGAAAATACATGATTTGAGAGACATCGGGGCCTGGATTGCATGAATCCGACAAGGAGCTTATTGCTTCGAAAATGTTAGCAATGTTAATTTCAAAATTACACAAATTGACTAAATCAGTGTTCACAGCAAAATCTGAACTTACATTATTTGAATTATCATTACTAACATAAACATTAGAGAAGTGTTCAGCAAATAGGTTAGAACAACTATCACTAGAATTACAAGATTTGTCTTTAAGGTACATGCATTTAGGAAAACCGGATGTTTTTCTGGTCTCATTCACATAACTCCAAAACGATCTAGTATTGGTAGAAATGTTTGATTCTACTTGAGCAATATAATTTAAATAGAGCTGGTCGCCTAGAGTTTTGCATTGAGTGCAAATTAATTTAAATTGTTCATAAAATTCATATTTACCACTACTTTTGAACTGAATATGTGCTTTCTTTTTGAGTTTAATTAAGTTTATCAACGACGAATTGAACCATTTAGGATAAGTGGATGACTTCACGAGTTTACGAGGAACATACTCATGTATCGTATACAAACAGCTAACAATTTATCAACGCAAACATTAACATCACTATGATTTAGATAATCCTTCCATAAGATGCTGGATAAAAAATAAATAATTTTCGAATAATCGGCAACTTTAAAATCATATATAATATCACTATAATTAAGGGACTCAACAACGTCACTGGTGTTAACACAGAGGGCATAAGATACATGATGTAAACTGTCATTAAACAATGGGTCCTCCGACAGCGATACGGAAATATTGGATAGATTAGAAAACACTAAATCTAGAAACACATCACGGTTATTAGGAGTAATATTAATTTGTCGTAAGTTGTGAAATTCCAGAGATTCAGATACAATTTGAGCGTTTGTGCAATTATTATCGGATGATAAAATGCTGTTACAGTCCGAACTCCACGAGGCATGCGGCATATTAAAATCTCCACAGAAAATGATTTTGAAATTAGGATATAAATTGCAAACATAATTAATAGAAGAACAATAATCTATATACAATGACGAGCATGATTGAGGTGGAATATAAACAGAAGAGACAATTAGATTATTACTTACTTTAACATATAATTCTTCAAGGTTGGATTGAACATTCACAATACTGCTGCTTAAACATGAACGAACAGCTATCATAACCCCACCGCCCCGTGATTTCGTTTTATAAAAACGGTCGCACCTATATACAGTAAAATCTCGAAGACCCAGCTCGCTATCAGATACAGATGAGTCTAACCACGTTTCAACAATTATTATAATAGCATAATCCGTTAAATTAACATTAAGATTAAATTTACAAAGTTTAGATCGAATGCCACCAACGTTCTGAAAATAAATCTTCAGTTTTTTAAATTAGTGTTTATTTTTGACGAAATTATTGACGAAAACCCTTTAATGTATTTGATGGTTAGGTCACGTTCACCGTTGTCTCTGCGATTTTCTAATTCTTCCTTTAAAGATGAGAGGTGTTCTCGTTGCAGCTTTGTTCTATCACTAGAGAAACGTACTTTACCAGTATCGATTGCTTTGGCTCTTTTGAATATCTTGATAACAGACTCACGGGAATAAAATGTGAGCTTGATTGGTCTAGTTTTACCTGGTTTTCCAACGCGAATTGCTTTTAGTGGACATAAATTATCATTGTCTAAATTTAAGATGGATTTAATTGAAGTTAGATCATTTTGAATTATCTCATCGGCTGATCCAGAGGAGGATTCAGGAATGTTGTACACCATAATATTTGCGGCACGTTGTTGACGATCTTCCATCTCGGCAACTACATTAGCTTCAATTAAAATATTCGATGCTCCAACTGCAGATGAATTCTCAAGCTTAGAGATACGTTGTTTAATGTCACTGAGTTCATTCAATATGCCCTGCATTGCTGCTTGAAATTCCACTTTAAAAAGTGAAGCCAATTCCTTTTTAAGAACGCTTTTAATTGTGTCTATAATAGTTGAGGATGAGCCCACCTCTCTTGGTTTTGCCGAAGGATCATTAGGTAAACAGACATGACAAATCCAATGGTCACAATTGCGTTTTTTACCTTCGTTAATGTAGTATTCGATTAAATCAATAGTATAATTTAAACAGTTTGCATGGAACCATTTCCCACATTTACCATGGCATTTAAGAGAGTCTGAACGAGGACTAATATTGAGTTTACAAATATTGCAATTGATAGGAATTATTACTAGCAGTAATAGTTAACAAAGGAAAAACAAGGGACACACTCTTCACCTCACAGGGTCGATTGTGAGGACAAACAAGGTAGACCACGGATAAGTAGGGGATAATATAGTGATTACAATGCTACAATGATTCATTAGCTTTTCTATATGCAGACAATACAACTATAAAATATGCATCACATAATCTTCAAACTGTAATGGACCTAAATACGAATTCACTAATTTTAACACGTCTATGGTTATGGTTAACATCTAATATGCTGACATTAAATGAGAACAAGTCAGCAAATGTTATATTTTCATTAAAACCTAATAATTATTTCCCGATACCGTGCTTAAAGTTCTTAGGCATATACGTAGACTCTAAGTTAACAAGGAATACACATTGGAATGAGCTTGCTAAAAAACTAGCCAGCAACAAATTTTTACTGAGACGACTAACATTGCCTAAAGTAGCACTTATATCAGCTTATTTTGCTCTATGCCAATTTCAAATTTCATATTGCATCTTAGCTTGGGGAAATAGTGGAATTATTGATCGAATATTTAGGTCAGAGTAATCTCTAATAGACCTTATAGAGAGGACTGTAAATCTAGTTTCGCAATTTTGAAAATATTAACCTTATTATGTATTTATGCACTTGAATGTTTTATATATGTCAAAAACAATGGTCATCGTTATTAAACTTACGATCAAATACATGAGTATAATACCAGGCAAGCACGTAGATTTTACTCATCCTATCTTAAATTCAAGACAACCCAATTTCTATGGTCCTAAATTATTTAATTTGCTACCTAATAAAATAAAATGTCTCTCATTAAAAAAAATGTAAAGCTACCATAAAACAATATTTTATTAAGAATGCATTCTATAGTATGCAAGAATTATTATCAAGCAACCTGCGAGATTTATAAAAAAAAATATATTTTTACCAGATTTTAATGTGTTTTGTAATTAGTATTTTGATTAATTGTATATTAACTTATTTTGTATTTTACTGTTTGATTTTTATCTTTAATTTTGTATCTTCTTAACCGCCAGTTTAAGTGTAATTTACTTAACTAGGCACTTATTTTATATTTATATTTTAATAATTAACATTATACTTTATGCTTATTAGCAGTTTATAGAATCTAAATCATCTACATATGTATCCAATTGACCTGTGTAACTCTGATTGTATTGACAACAAATATATTACTTACTTGCTTACCTACTATGTTTTTGAAGATTTTTAGATACAAAAGTTTGGAAATGAATAAAATAATTGTTTTCAGTTTACCAAACAAAATTAAATATTCAAAGGACAGGTTTAGCTGAAAAAAATAATTTGCTGTAGATATAGAAACATTTAAGCGAAGTAGGTTATTTTGTAGAGCAGAAGCAATCCGACGCAGAAATAGAAATTAATTTAAAATTTTAAAGAAAGAAAAATAATAAATTAGATTTACGATGAAAATAATAAAAATAAAATATGATGGAATTTCTTAAATGAAAATATCTATTTTAAAGTTCACTTATATTATATTATTTTATTTAAAACCTTTTTAGAAAAAATATGTTTGTATATGTATGTTTCTGTGTATCTGTTTGTTAGCGATGTATCTCAACAAGAGTTTGCAAGAGTTTTGTTATAAAAGAAATTAAACTTTGCATTTGTATTTTGTTCTTAGAAAAATTAAAAGCTATTCGTAAAACAATTTTTTTATTTACACATAGCAGGACACATCATATAAATATGTATTTAATGAGAGAACTATAATCAGTCAAAGAGAGTTAATTCACATAGTGTTTCATTTATAAAAAAATAAAGCATACGGTTTAGGGTTTCATTATTTAATATTGCAGTGTTCAATATTAAATAGTGAAACACTAAACGGTGTATTTTATTTATATTTTCAAATGGATTTTCATCAAGTATCTGCCTTATCTATCTAATTTTTATTTCATTTATCTAATAAAAATGTTTTCTATATTCAAAAATGATTAAAAGCTCAACAAAACTTTAAATTTTTTGCATTTGTATTCTTCCTCGGAAAAACATTTTGTGGTAATATTCTCTCTTCTTATTTCCATGTTTTCTTTTTTATTAGTGCTTCTTTTTATATTACACTTTTTCAGTCCTTTCTTATTCCTTTATTATTTTTTCATATTGCGCGTGTTTTGTATATTCTTTTGATGTTCCTTTTTTCTTTTATTATACATATGTGCCGATACTATCTCATTTGACCCTTAGTTTTTCATTGATTAGTTTTATCTGTAGGTTTTCCTTCTTTTAATAAGACAAACATTATTTAAACGTTAAACGTTATTTAGAGTAAGCTTAAAATACTTCATTAATAATTAGCTAGTCATTATTCTAGTATAATATTAACCTACCTCAATATTGACGTGCTCTTAACCTATTCCAATGAAATAACTATTGCCCTAGCGTACTCTTGGCATAGGCTTATAAATTAACCAGTGTTCTATCGTATTCTTGAGCTAGACCAACCCTTTACTCATAACTCTAGCCGAAAAAACATAAAAATTCATGCTTCATTTTTAATATGCTTTGAAACCAAAACTCTCATACGTTTAAATCCGCTGCAAGTTTTTTATATTTTTCTAAGTACTAAAGGGTATGGAGAATTAATAAAATAATTGTACTCGGCCACATGCTTAAGAAAAAAAATAATACAACTTTTTTAAAATTTTATAAAAGGAAACCAATGTAAAAAATAATTTGCTGTAGGATGTAGAGAGATGTAGGTTATTTAGTAAAGCAAAAACAATCTGATGTAGAAATAGAAGTTAAATTATGTTAATAAAGAAAGAAAAATAATAAAGTAGTTCTAAATAATTTACCACATGCTAAAAAATAAATAAAAATACAACATTCCAAGAATTTTCTAATAAAATACAAGTTAAATTATGTTAAGAAATTTTTTTTTGAAATTATATGCTTATGAATTAATTGAATCTGTTTGTAATAATGATATTCTAATAGTAATATGTAGGGATTTTCATCATCAGCATTCTATTAAGGGTACTGATGGTAACCAAACTTTATCAGATTTTTATAATTTTCTAAATTTCAATAATTTCAGACAACATAATAATATAGTAAATATAAATAACCGCATATCACACATTGACTGGGAGCAACCTTAACTGTAGTGTGTCTAATATCATTGGATTGGTCACCAGCCTGCATTAAATGTATCAATTGAGATTGGTTCCAATCCTACTAAAAGGTTCATACTGGACATAGAATCAACTTGTTACAGTTATAACTACAGCAAAGCTGATCTTGGTAAATTATATCATAAAATGTTGTTAACTGATTTGTATAAGGTCTTACAATGTACGGATATTGAGGATGCTTGCAGTAAGTTTTATAATGTTTTCTACAAAATTGTTGATGAATGTATACTAAAGAAAATAGTTCGCAAAAATATAAAATATCCATCATGGTTCAGTGTTGCTTTTATTAAATTAATACGAACAAAAAACCATTACAGCAAAATGTTTAGTAGGCATAAATTAAATCACTACAGTGCAAAAATAAATTGCCTGCGTAAAAAAATTCGAAAAGCTTTAGACACAGATTACAGGCTATTTATAAAATCTGCAGAGGGCTCTATTATTCATGATCCACAAAGGTTATGGATATTTCTTAGTAAAAAGAAAAATAGTTTACGTCTCCCGGGTATTGTAATGATGTTACATATTGAATTGACGAGGCGGATACATGATGAAACTCCATAACAAATTGAAATAAAACAATCATTATTCATCTGCCTGATGAAGCCACTGAGAGGCGAAACATGTTGCAGTGTTCAACAATAAATTTGAAACCCTCCCAACTGTGTTGTTTTATTTCAATGTTACGTATGATAGGCCGTTAGATGTAGTAAATGGATTTGCCAACTATTTTTCTAGCATATATAAACAACACACTCCAGGGGATATTATCAACCTTTCTCAAAATGTTAACGCTTTCAGTTTTGAAGATATTTCTGAAACAGATATTGTATATGCTACTAAAAACTGAAAGGAAATTTCACTTCAGGTCCGGATAATATTCCAGCATTTCTAATAAAAGATGTAATGCTTAATTTTACTACTTGTATATATCTTCAATATGTCAGTAAGTTCATCAGCATTTCCTAAAATATGGAAGACCTGCAGAGTTACACATGTCTTTAAATCAGGAACTAAAGATGATATTAAAAATTACCGGCCTATTAATTATTAGTAATTTTGCGAAAAATTTTGAGACAATAATTGCAACAAGGATATATTATTATGTACAAAGCTGTTTTTCATTCAAGCAACATGGTTAGTAACGAGGCGAAATATATCTATGGTCGTATGTGTATATAAAATCATTAATTATATCGGGAGTATGCATAAATTCATGCGGTTTTCTAAGAGATGGCGTTACTAGTATTATTTCGCGTCGTGTTCATTCGTGACTATATTCATTTGAAAGCTACTGCCATTGCGCGTCTTTTTCAGTATTTGTAATTTCATTGAAGCGTAAACAACATTTTTTTTCTATTCATTTGAACATGTGCCAGAAAAAGTGTTTTTTACTTTAACATGAAGAAACGTGCTACCGAACGTCTTCGTATTTTAGTAAAGGTTTATGGTGACCATGCTTTTGCTAAAAGAACGTGCCAGAAGTTGTTTGCATGGTTTAAAAGTGGCGATTTCAACTTAGAAGACGATGAACGACCCGGATAGTCAAAAAGGTTTGAAGATGAAGAATTGTAGGCATTGCTTGATGAAGATGTGTGGGAGTTAATCAAGCAACCATTTCCAGACGTTTAAAAGCATTGGGTTTCATCCAAAAGCTTGGAAATTGGGTGCCGTATGAATTAAAGTCAAGAGACATCTAACGCTGATTCTGCATGTCAAAGGATCAAAGGGGATCTCTACCGAACACCATTAATTCGTTTGAAGAGAGCGATTGCGGAAAAACGACCAGAATGTACAACTAGACACGAATCCATAATTTTCCATCATGACAACGCTCGGCCACATGTTTCAAGACCGGTTCAAAACTATTTGGAAAACAGTGGGTGGGAAGTTCTACCTCACCCGCCTTATAGCCCAGACATAGTCCTTTCTCATAACTACTTGTTCTTTTGGGATGGAATCCACAAACTGCCAGAAAGATGGGCAAATGTTGTAGCTTGCCATGGACAATATTTTGATCATTGAGTGTATAACCATTTTTTCACAATAAAGCCTTAATTTTCGGAAAAAAAACGCATGAATTAATGCATAATTGATGACCCACGAATATTAGCAATGATTAATATACATGTCCCAAGAATTACATCCCGTAACGCCATTATATTTAAACGCAAACAATTTCATACGGTTTAATATTCGTATTCCCCACTGAATAGGTTTATAACACTATAATCCACTGCATTATATAGGTGATAGTTTAAAAATATTCCAAAGATTACTTGATCGTGTAATTAATTTTTTTACAGTTTCTTATAATAAATTCCAGGGTTCTATTAGCAATAGTATAAAATTCATCAATATGCAGTTTGTAAATTTTGTATCAAAAAAACCACCCAAGAAAACTTGTTCCACTATTTTATTATTAATATTATATTAATTATGCAATGTTCTTTCCTAGTGCATGTCATTATTTTACATTTATTTATGTTTAGTTTCAGGCCGTTGTATCCACCCTATGTGTTGATTAAATTTAAGTTATTTTGCAGAATAAGAGAGATGTCATAATTATTAATTTCAGTAAACATTTCATCTGCATAAATATAGAGCACAGCAAGAAAGAGATTTAATTAGGTCATCAATAAAGATTAAAAACAGTAAAAGTCTAAGGTTTGAACCCTAAAGTACTTCGAATGAAACGTTAGCCATTGATAAATTAAAGGCATTGTAGGATACATACTGACATCTGGTTTAAAAATAACTATTAAAGAAGTTGATTAAAGAATCGTAAAAGCCAAAATTATACATTTTTAAAGTAATCAATAGTGATCTATGGTATCGAACGCGTTACTGAAAGCAAGATATATGACATCGACTTGTAACTTTTAATCTTTGGCGCTTTATATAAATTGTGTTATATGGACAAATTTGTTACTATTTAAAGGCAATTAACCAACCCTTGGTAGAATTCTGAAATATTTAATTTTATTTTTACAAAAACGTTAAAGTAGATAGCATTTTCAAATATTATTATTTAAAATTGAGATTGTGCCGGTAATTATGTCAACGCAGCTACCACTTTTGAATACAGGACATATTCTAGCAATTCTCCATATACAACGTGTCCACGTAAGTATGCAACAAATGGGAAACTTTTTTATTACTAACTTCTCAGAAAATTTTATTCTTTATAAAAGTTGGTGCTTGATCTTAAACGTACAAAAAAGACAAAACAAATGACAGTCGACGCTATATTGGCAAGATATTGAACAATTTCTATAACTTTTGTACTTTTTAAGCGAATTTTATCAAGTATTCTCAGTTTTGACGTATCTGTCATTAATATTTATCATTAACAAATAATTAATTAATAATTTATCAAGAGTTGTTGTCTCTTAAATTATGACAGAGCGATTAACTGCAGACAAGCAGCTGATATTTTTAACGACAGGAACTCCCAAAAGAGAATCAGTTATTCACAAGTGTCAAGAATTTTAAAGCAATTTAAAAGTTTCGAAAAATTTGAATTGCATTTAAAAAAAGAACGTACTAAACCAGTGAGAAATGTGGAGAATTCGTTGGATATCTTGCAAAGCGTGGTTGAAAATCCTTAAATATCTGTTAAAAAGGGGAAGTTTAGGCTTGGGAAAATCAACAGTACATAAGGTACTAACGGCCAAAAAGTTTAAAGCATTTAAACATTTGCAAGAATATGATTGTTCTGAATTTTGTTTCTGGTACAAAGTGAAATAGAAATTGATTGTACATTTCCTAAAAAGATCCTGTTTACGGATGAAGCTACATTTACTACAAATGGTGTAGTTTCATCACAAAACTGTCGTTGGTGGTCAACAAAAAAATCCAGCATTCTGAATTATCTGCAAAAATTAATATTCTCGAAAAATAAATGTTTGGTGTAAAATATTACAGGGCCCTACATATTTCGACAGAGTTTAAATTCAGAAAGATAATTTGAATTTTTAAATATGAAATTGTACAATGAATTTGACATGTTACCATTGGCAACAAGAAATTCTCTTTGGTTTATGCCGGATGGGTACCTGCACATAGTGCTCGTGTCGAAGTTGAATATTTAAATGAACAATTTAATAAGAAATGGATTGGAAGACATTCAAGATTTCCATGGCCTGCTTGCTCACCCAATCTAAATCCTCTTGATTACTTTTTATGGGGGTGGTTAAAAACATAGTTTATTCCGAAAGGCCTTTTTGATATTTAGATGATTTGTAAAATAAAATTAGAAATGGTATAAGATATTTAAACAATCATCCCAATATTCTTGAAAATGTAATCAGAGATTTAACAAAAGAACAAAAAACCGTATGTCATTTGTTTTGTCTTTTTTGTAAGTTTAAGATCAAGCACCAACTTTAATAATGAATAAAATTTTCTGAGAAATTAATAATAAAAAAGTTTCCCATTTATTGCATACTTACGTCGACACGTTGTATATGGATAGGTGAGAGTGCGCAAAGAAAGATTAAATTTTATGTTAAGTGTATATGGAAGTACAGGACTACAATCCTTTGCGAAGAATCTTGCCAACTTATTATTTCCAGATGTAATAGTGTTTCATAGCTTTTTAGAGCTTTGAATTATTCCTTCTTCAATGATATTAAATGAAGCTATGTGCTGATGATCTTTAAATTCTAAATTGTAATTTGTAAGGTTTTGTAGGTTTTGACGAGATACACTAATTAAATAATTGATAAATACATCAACTATAGTTTGTGGATCATTATATTCCAGGTTATTATTATACATTAGATTTGGTATACGTTCCTATTTTTGAGCTTACAAAATTTACAGTTTAATTTTCTCATAATATTTTGTATACGTAATTGAAATTCGTGCTTCTATTAATTTTCGCAGTCTTTTATATTCACATAGATATGAACAATCTCGACTATTTTTTTAACGATAAAAGTATTTAAATTTAATATTCGATATAATTTCTTTTGTGTATTATTCAAGATATGTGCATTTAGGTATGCGTTTATCCATAATTGAACATAAATTTAAGTTAAAAGCTTGATCGGAATCATTGACATTATTATATGAGTTGAGGTGAGATCAATCTGTTAGAGATAATTCATTATAAAGCTCTATTTAGTTTGTCTTCTTAAAATTATATAAGGCGAGTCTCTAACCCAGAATAAATTCAGTAAATCATAGAAAGTTTATTTTTCATTCTTCAAATTAGATGTTTGTTACATATCTTGTAAATGACAGGAAATACAAATTAGAAATTTGACACATATGTGTAACTTGATAACTTTTAAAGAATAGTGATAAAAATTAGGGTTGCTATTAAAAAAATAGTCGATGACGTCATATCTCATATTTGTGACACGCTATATAAAATTTTATTACATAAAAAAGAGCGTAATTTAAAATAATAATCGACCTATCCGAGCATATTTAAAAAAAAAAACTTTCTATCATTTACTGAATTTATTCCAAGTTAGAGACTCGCCCTGTATAATATGTAGTTTGTATCAACTGGAAATCTTTTTGTTTAGAATTTCTTATACCTTATCTTAATAATCAATGCTGGATGATTGGTATCTTCAGGAACTATCAGCAGATTATCGTGTTGTGTTAAATTATTTAAGTTAGCCAATACAAGATCAAACATTCTGTTTAATGAATTACAAACTGTGTTAATTTGCGTGATGTTTAATAAGTTAATAAATTCGTTACATTGATTTTAAAGTATTGGTACTGTAATCATTTAGTAAAGGTATATTAAAATCTCCAAGTATTATAATGGATTTATTTGAAAATTTAGAAGCAACTGGATCTTAGATTGACTCAAGTGACGCTTAGGGAGCATCCGATGGAAAATAAATTACAAAAATAGTACCAAAGCAGCATTTGCAATATATAATATCTAGAAGCGGATCCACAGATATAATTTCTGAAATAACTGTTTATTTTTTTTTTAATAAAGCAAATAATACACCTCCAGCTTTTGAACGAACGGTTGCAGTTTTGTCTCCATCCTTTAATTAGAAGCAAATAGTTCATTATTGTTAATGTCAACCGTACGCCATATTTCTGCAAAAAGATATTGTCAATTTCGCATATTGAAGTTTCGGAGTACAATGTGTTTGCTTTTATAATAATTTATATTTATAAGGTTAATATACTTTAAAATCATTATAATATAAATTGAAAGTTACTCTATTAGTGTTCTATTTATGTTAAAAAATCTTTTCTATGTTCAGTAAAAGTTTAACAATAGCTTAAAATTACCATTTTTTAAGAGAACTTAAATTTGTTTCTTACAAGAACTGAAAAGTTTTTTTTTGTGAAACCTTCAACACTGGTTGCGGTTGTTTACTCATGGTTTATCTTATTTTCCTCTATAAATACAAAATTTTAGAAAGAAAGTGTTTAAAGAATTAAATTAAAATGGTTAACTTTTTTTATTTTATACAATAGCTATAACAATTACATGAAAATGATATCAAGTAACAATACTAATATGAAAAATGAATGAGTTATATTATTACGTAGGACAAAAATTTTCAAGAAAAGAATGGGTCAAATATTATAATTATTCATATATAAAATATGTATTTAAGGTACAATGTTTTATTATATACAAGGGCATACGAAGTAGATAAATAAAAAACGCACGCAAGGGATCACAATTATCTACTGTTTTAGCCAATATAATCATTGAGGATATTATTAATTTTTGCGGCTTCTACTTCGTTATACATGTTTGAGTATAAATAAAACACTTTGTAACTTTGTTTGTATAACACTATTTATTTTCTGTTTACTATAGTTTCGGCATCTCAACGTGCCATTATCAAAACATACATTGTATGTTTTGATAATGGCACGTTGAGATGCCGAAACTATAGTAAACAGAAAATAAATAGTGTTATACAAACAAAGTTACAAAGTGTTTTATTTATAATCATTGAGGATTTCGAAACTATAGCAATAAGAACTGCATCACATTAACCGTCATTATAGTTGCGATATGTAGAAGACAGTTTCGCCATTTAGAGACACGGAAAGTATCTCAATGAATTCCTACAACACTTAAATAACATACACCCCAAAATTAAATTTACTATAGAGGTAGTTTAGACTAATAATAATCTATTCCTTTAGAATCTTATCATGATGCAACACTATACCATCAGTATATAAGAAGAAAACACATATAAACTGATACGTTCATGCAGAATCCAACCAGCCAGCTCAACTACACACAATAATTAAAACACTAACTACTCGATCGGTAAATCCTACCGATTCAACAAATAAAGAATCAGAAATGAAAACAGACAAAGAGGTGCGAAACTAAAATGGGCTTTTATCACAATATAGTCATAAGAAGCAAAACACACTATAGAAAAGAAGAATAACTTTCAAGGGCCATATATAAGGGGCACAAAATATACAATTTTATGCATTCTTAAAAAATGTGCTTTAATAACTACAACAAAAATCAAAAACCTGACAGACAAACACTAAAATCGAATACTACACGAAGGCCAAGAAATGCCTTTAAAGTCGGTGATCTAACATAAATAGGACAAACAAACAGGCACATTTCAGGAAGAATAGAAGAACATAGAAACTGTAAAAAAACATACCATGGCATCATGGACACAACATCAACTACAAAGGGGCCATAAAATAGATTTAACAAACACCAAAACATTTGCTAAAGCAAACCGTTTGAGCATACGTATCATCCGAGAAGCAATTGAAATTGAAATACGCCCAACGTCTATGAACCGATAAGATGAGTCAGAACACCTCCTGGAAACCGGTTCGAAAACAATTGAAAAAAGGCATGCACTAGTAAACCTACCATAAATACATATACACACCATAAATACAAACATACAACTGCAAGCAAGCCAGTGGTGCGTAGCCAAACAAGAAGTAATGCTAAAAGGGGAAGAAGAGTTAAATATATAAATAGACAAACATCCCGACAGTAGACTAGTGTTTTCCCCAAGACTTAGCGATTCATCGCTTAAGATCTAACTGGAAAAGTTCCTGAAATAGTCAAACAACATTGATCGCGGAGGTGAGGTTTTAGTCCGTTGGAGTCCGACACTACCCTACTATAAGGGTGTCCATGCAGGATTTTCTCTCCTCTAATAAAAAAAGCAGACT
The DNA here is from genome assembly GCA_963969525.1 of Ontholestes murinus. Lineage (NCBI taxonomy): Eukaryota > Metazoa > Arthropoda > Insecta > Coleoptera > Staphylinidae > Ontholestes > Ontholestes murinus. The sequence continues at coordinate 31,132,323 of OZ018391.1, forward strand.
AGTGTTCAAAGAGCTTGCTGCAAACTTTTATACCAAAATATACGACTAAAATGGAATAAAATTACGATGTCCCTGCTGACAGCAAACATCGAAGGCCACATATAATCCTAGAACCATTGTGACCGATCTGTAACACAGCAGCTTTCGAGGTGAGCACCATAAAAAAATGACCCGATTCCAACAAATCATAGCGTTATTTCACTTGAGATCCGACTAGAAAAGACATTTTGGTTCTGGACTAGTCACACCAGCGTTCCTCTTTTCTCACCAAAGAAACGCAGACTAGTATTACATTAAACACACAAGTGTACACAATTGAAAAAGATGGCAGAGAGTCTATCGCAAAGTAAATATAATTTACAATCTACGCGGAATATAACCCAAAAATCATCAATAGATTAATTTCATCTATCAATACTGGACTGTTGTCTTTTAATTACGTAATAGTTCACAGCTAATAGATGAAACAACTTCTCTTCATATTAAAGCATCGCCAGGCATTGAATTATATAATTAATAATTGACATTAAAAAACTTAAATCACAATCATCGATTTATTTTCGTTTAAGTGTATCTTTTAGTTGAAAAGACACATATAATTGTGGCGTATTGTCAATTGTCAATTGTGAACGACGTTAGATAGACTTTTGGCCGATTTCAAGAGAGTAGCACAGCAATTTTTTTAAGTATACTGAATAAAAGAATCCAGATATATTGTAGTTTTTTGCGGGGTAGTTTGATAAAAAAAAAAACTGGATTTCCTAAACACAAATAAACTTTATTTCCCCCCACATATTTACACTAACTTAAACTATTGAAAACTCCTCATTCCTTTAAAAACGTGTGCACATCGAGACTGACTTGCTCTGTCATTGCCTGTCAACCGTGTGCACGTTTTGGTGCCTGCACGATCTAATTTATTTACAACATACATTACATATTACATCATTTCTATGTTATTTCTAAAATTATGTATTCATTTAATTGCTGGACAACTTATTATTCATGGATCTTTAATTACTTTAAAGTACGCTTTATTCTAGGCAATCTTTAAAATAAGTCAATTATTTGAATCAACTTCTTGGGAATTGAGAAAGGACGAGGGCTGGGTAAGATATACTTTATTCTAAGAATTTTGTTTATTAATTTATTACTAGGCACAATTATTAATTAAAATGATTGACTTGGATAAATCTACAATTAACTTATTAATATTCAAATTTTAATCTTGCACTAAAGTACATAAACTATTTATAAATTACAGGAATACTCACTTGAAAATTATCTTAAAATTTTTAGAATTGAATTATTTTTCTTTGATATTTTACTGAATCAAATCACATAGTAAATGCTAGGATATACAAATATTACAAAACTAGAAAAAAATATGGTACCGTATTTTTGAATAAAGATGTGTTTAAGATTAATATTAAGATTATCTATTTATTCCACATACTAGACATGTTTTATTTTATTTCACATTACTTTAAACATATAGAATATACAATCTATCACAAATAGAAAATAAGTTTTTTTTAAATATTTTAAAACATAAAACTTTTTTCAAATTGTATCAAGAGATATATTAATTAATATTCATTTTCCTTGAGGAAATATTTGGTACTACATACTAAACATTAAAAGTTAACACACAGTTTTAATTATTTACAAGTAGAATTTGCAATGAGGTTGAAATTACCAGAAACTAATAAAATAAAATATCATCCCAATAAAATTTATATTTGGCAGGTAAAGTTTATGTGGCAGCCAGTAGACAAGTGGTATAAAACACGTACATAGGTAAATACGTGCATCCTCTGAGGACGCGATCCCACAGTCATCAGGACATTTAGACATCTAGGACATGCGAGTTCTTGCCAGACATAACAATCTTATCATTTATGCATGTCCTGCTCTATTGCACTTTACAGCGTGTATACGTCTACATGTCGGGATTATACGGATGTTATGAAAATGCCTCATGCTTCTTTACATTATTCAAAGGCCATTCGGCCGAACGTAACTCTAAACCTATGAATGCATATAATAAAGTGGCCCTAATTGATACAGCGTCTGAAAATTAAACTTTGCGAGCGCCCACAGCACGTCAGTCTCGAGGCAGTATAACCTGAAGTGAAAACACAGGTACTCAAAACTTGCTATTTTTTATGCATCGAACTTAATCATTCTAAATATTAATACATTAATTATATAACTCTTGTTGTTTGAAAATATTATCTTACGGTTAACTTCATCATCATCATATTGATCATAAGTTGTGGATGTATTATTTACCTTCTTACTTTATAAATAATCATATTTGACATACATTATTAAAAATGATGCTACGTGCTTTAAGATTATTTCTCATAAAATATATTAATAAACAAACCATTTATTATAATACCGAACGTGCTCAAACGCAAATTAAAGGCATGCCGTTTGCATTATCCGGCATGACATCATTCCGATGCAACAGCCATCGTTCTTATGGGAAAAAGAATCGCTGACCAAAGGGAAATCATAACATCCGCTCTCCCGAGGAACTTGTAGTACAATATAGTTTACCCAAAGTTTAATTCATTCATCTTAATCCTTAAAAATTACGATTTAATTGTGGAAGCTTTTGCTTGATGGTACATCTTGAATATAATGATGATTTTGTTTTTTACCACTTTATTTCAAATAAAGTCACCCCTTCTCCAAAATACGATTTGTCAAACTCTTTAAAATAGGCTTCTATCCTGATGATAATCGTTTGAGTTATTGAGAAGTGAAAATAAAAAAGGCGCAAGGAGCCAAGTCGAATGATTGCGATGTGTGCTACAGAAATTCATAGTACAGTTCATTTAATTTGGCTGCGACAATTCTAGATGAATGGGCTGGTATATTATTCTTGCGAAACATCATTTATTAACTTTTTTCTTTGTTAACTTAATTTTCCTTCCATTTTGTATGCAATAATTTACTGTAGTACTGCCCCGTAATCGTTCTTCCTTCCTGTAAAAAAGAAAACATAAGAATTATTCTATTGAAATCACAAAATATCGTGGCCATAACCTGTAAATAATTGCCGAAAGCATCTTTCGAATAATTTTGCCAATTGTTATTTTGACTTGATTAATATATTGGAAAAGAGACATATACCACAATGAAAGTGAATTAGGAGATGTTGTGCAAATGTATCTAGTTTTGGAAAATCCAGAAATTTACAGATGATGAAAACATAATTATTACTTAATGTTTTGATGAGATTGGTATTTATGCGTTACTAAAGCATTAGAAAAGTCAATAAAAGGTATAAGTGAATTTTAGTTCAATTTAGTAAGTGGATAAAGGTAAGACTCTGCTTTTGGAAGATGTTGCTTATATAGATTATACAATTTGATAAATATATATCTAGACAAATCATATTTAGCAGTTCAATATTACACGGCTAGTAACATTTACAGACCTATCAAAACTAAACTTATTTTTGTAGAGTTTTTTTAAGTCTATCAAGAAATACTAACTACAAGAGCAGATGCTATTACTTAAAGAACACATTTGCTTTAATAATAGAAAATATAAGTAGGTAGATTTGGTATCTGATGAAATTTTAGCCAATTATGTACTATATGTTGTAAACATGTTTTCTTGCGATGTTCCTTCAAATAATAATTCCAAGTTGATGGATCTATCAGTAATAAATACTGTGCATATATTCCCGATTTTACAATTGCATTAAGAAGCTTAGTTAGAAGTGAAAGTATTAAGTATTTTACGCTTTCAATAATTTCAATTTAAATGGTTTATTGCAACTAATTCCTTAAAGTATGTAGTTTTGAATATAAAAGTTTCTGTTAGTACATCATTTGTATTTGATCTGTTATATTAACAAAAATATCATATCACTTCTTATCTTACATTCAACTTGTATTTTAGATTGTAACATATGGGATTTTTGAAGCTCCGCGACTTTTATTGTTATAGTTGTTTATAAATTTATTATTTGTATTAATAATATTTTGGCATATTGCTGCTTGATAACTTTTACGATTATAATGCCTTAAAGCTTTGTTAATTGGCTTGGGATATTTTCTATAGACTCGTCAATAAATCTCTTTCTCTCTCGCATATTAATTAAGTTATTAAACTAACACGCAATTTTGCTTATTTTGTTTTCATTTATTTAAATAGAAAATGATATATTTACGCATTCGCCTAAACTTTTGTGTAAAAAGTCCCATTTTTCTTGAATACATATTGAGTTATTTGAAATGAAATCCCATTGTCTATTGTAAATAATATTATAAAATGTTATTTTACCCAGTCCAGGTATCAGTCTGAATATACTTTTGTTGGGGTGATTTATAACTTGTGGTAAAATACGATACCTAAGTTGTCTAAAATCGTTCATTCACTTTAAATATTCATTAAAAAAATCTAAACACTATTGTTTTCTTGTATTTACATACCTAAATGCACAGTATGAAATTCTTTGCGAGGTTTAAAAAGACCCACATTCATTTATAGTCTTTATCGATACCTGTGTAAATATTCTTGTTAAGATTTGCAATTGCGTGGTTAGTTGATGTGGTTATTAAAAATCCAAACTGGGAAAGTAAAAAAAAAAATGATATGTTTATTTAAAAATGAGATATACTGTTTTTTTATGAGCTTTCCATTAATTTAAGAAATTGAGCTTGTTAATACTATTGGTTTCTAATTGCTTGTTAATCCTTTATCTCAGGATTTATATAGAGGTTTAATAATAGTTTCTTTAAACATACGTTAAAATGTGCCCGTAGGAAAACAAATATTTACATTATGGGTTATTGGTTTTAAAATGTGGCTACTTACTGATTTTATTATTTCTGCTGTAATATTATCTTCTGGTGAGTTATAGATAATGATTTTATACATAGAGCTATGTCGTTTTCAAAGACTGTATGAAAAAATAAAAAATTTTTGATGGGAGAATATTGGGTTTATTTTCTCAAGAACATGATCAATATTATTGAAGTCATTTTTATTTCGATGTTATTTTTATTTTTCATAGATTGTTTGTACTCTATTTCTTTAGTTCTTATTGATTGTAAAACACTAGCCGAGATTCAAAGCTTTTTTCGTATGTTTATTTTTAATTAATTTATTTATTTACTAATTGATGTATTAATAAATGTTTTACACAAGTCAGCAATACAACAGATAATTAGAACTTAAATTAATTCGAACATATATTTTAAATTACATACATTTTAAGTAAAAATTGTATTAACTTACAAATACTGGCAAAAAAATTTAAATACATACATGGGTGTTTAATTATACTTTCAAAAAATTCATTGTAATTTTTCACATATGGGCTAACTTGTTATAAAATTTTGGCCCATAATAATTTTCACTCAATAAATAATCACAATTATTACGTGTTTTGTAGGCATTTAATAATCCTAGATTATCTATTATTCTGATTGCCTTCCTTTTTAAAGAAAAAAACCTGATTTGTGCTGATTGACTCCAAATCATAATGCTATCGTATGGCATTATGGCAATGGCAAAGTCCATAATAAGCGTTAATTAATACTTTGGTGGATACAGATCTTGTAATATTACGAAGACAGTATATTAAAAATAATATTAATCCTAGAATAGATGCATGTGAAATACCTTGATGTACTGTTTGAATCATTATCACCAATATAACAATATAAACTTGTTGTAATCTATTTTCAAGATAGGACCTGATTAAATTAATACTTAGTTGATTAATGTTTGCCATTGTAAATTGACCTTTTTCAAAATATTCAGCTGTGAATAAAACAAAATTTTGAATAGCATCAACCTTTGATTCTTCATAGATCCAAATTGACAATGGGAAAGGAGGTCAATTGAAAGAATGTAGTAATTTGATCCTTAATTAGGCTTTCTGTAGTTTTTGCAATTATTGGCAAGATGGATATAGGACGATAACTTAAGTTATCTGGAAAGATACCTGTCTCAAAAACATTATTTATTAATTTGGTTATTGGTAGAATAAGAATATTTATTGAGTATTTTATTTTATTTATGGCATCTCTTACTTGTGTGATAGACACTTTTTGATATACGAACGGACGAGTAAAGGAAATATTAATATTTAAGGGATTTCTGTTAGTATGCGGTAATGAAAGTAATAAATTATCTGCAACCGTCACACATTATTTGTTAAGAGTATCACAAGGTATGCTGAATTTTTCATTAAAGGAATTTACATTTCTTTCCGAGCGAATTATTAAATTCTATATTCTTTTTTGTCATCATCTTATTTGCATTGCAGCATCTACATGAAAACTCAACTTACCAATAAAATTATGTATAGCTTCATCAACTTTATAATATAATATAATTTCACGTTTCCAGTGCATTTTTTTCTGTAGTTTTGTATAATTAACCTTTTTGATTGTGAAAGTTTTATTTCTGCCTGATATTTTTGTTTGATTTATTTCAATGGAAGAATAACTAGGTTATTATCAGTTATATTGCTATGCAACACATATGGTGAAATATTACATTTGGACATATCCGTTTTAAGAAAAAAATGATCTAAACATTAGTACATTCTCATTGGAATGTTAATACGAGGGTAATATAGGAATTAGGTCACAAAAGGATCACATAAGGTATTATAAAAAATAATAATGTAAAAACCAGTTTTATTTTTCGATAAAGTCTCCACCAACATTTATACATTTATCCCATCGCTTTATTAATGCTGCAATACTTGTTGCATAAAATTCTTTGGGCTGCCGTCTGAACCACATGCATACCTCTTGTTGAAGTTCGTGATCACCTTCGAAATGTTTGCCGCCAAGATGCCTTTTGAGTGGACCAAACAGTTGAGAGTCGCTTAGGGCTAGGTCGGGACTGTAAGCCGGATGTTCAAGAAGTTGCCACCCTAATTCTTCAATTCTCGCTTGGGTCAATTCTTTTAAATGTTAAACGTTATATTTAAACGATCTTGCAAAATTTCTTGGCTAAACCAAGAGAACACCCTATTGCAGTTGCTATACTGCTTATTGTTACCCGTCTGTCAGTTCAAACCACCTCGTCCACCCTTCGAATTGTTGCATCTGTTGCAATCTGAACGGGGCGGCCAGTTCGATGTTCATCAAATATTAAAAGAAATTGTGAGAATTTCTCGACCCAGTTGTACACTGCTTTACCCGACAAGCACTGTTCACCTTAAACATGAGATATTTCCTTATAAATATGATTTGCAGGAAGTCCCTTTGCCCAGAAAAAAGGCACAACAGCACGCAGTTCTTCGAGTACGATAGGCATTTTAACATCGTCCACACATGCGCACATAAACTGTCACTTGAGAATCGTAAAGCTGGATTATGCTGCTACCAATTGATACATAGGGAAATAACTAGCCGCTATTTTCAGGTTTCTCACATCATTTTGACTAATTACTGAATTTCCCTCGTAAATGACTGATATCCATAAATATGTAAAATATTTAAAGATATATTTGTATGCTCATGAAATTATCTAATAAATTTTAGTTTGTATCTCCACAAAAAATTCTCTTGATTAATCAACTTAAATAAAAGTCGAGATGTATTTTTATTGCATCAAAAAGCTAATTCTATTAATACCCAGATTTCCAATTTTAATAATGTAAGGTATTGACATGTAAAGAACCGTCCCATCATACTGATTAAATCACTGCAATTGTAGTAAATACCATAGCCTTTTAATTAGTAATCATCCAAATTTCTATTTCTCAAGTTTCTGTTAGTATGATAATATTAAAATAAAATTTGCTTTATTGCAAATAAGCCTAACGTTTCAAAGTTTTTATTTAATCTTCTAATGTTTAATTTAGTAACTAGACTATTATTAATACCATAACCGGAGTCATTTAAATTCTCAATTCTTTCAATTAAAGTTATATTTATAATAGGAACATCAACATCAACATTGATGTGAAAATTAAATTGTATTTCATTCAAACTAAATATAATTGAAATTCAAATATTCACGAATAATTTTTATACATAAACAGAACATAAAATTAATATTCCTTGTAATAGTAATCGATTATTTGCTGGGTAAATTTATTTTATTTTAGTAGAGGTGTGACGATTAAAGTACTCTCCAATATAATAATGTTTATAATTTTATTTTCTGTACTAGTTTCAGCAGAAAACTATAAAAACAATAAATTTAAAAAAATATATTCTGATACAATAATAAACCATATTAAAATCCAATTTGTAACCTAAACATTCTAAAAATAATTAATAAATATTGTTAACTTATATGATCGGTATTACAAAATTTGGTGTACGATTTTCGTTTAAACAATGATGTAAGAAATAAATATGTGTTGATGATTATTTTATTTATCTCTGTACTTGTGTGTTTTATCAAAATGTATTTTTTTTAATTTTATATATTTTTTGTTTTTATAGTTTTTTGCTGAAGATTGGGAATAATACTCTCCGAATCAAGTACAGAAAATTAAATTATAAAATATATTACTCTCTACTCGTCACATCTCTACTAAATTAAAATAAAAAGAATAAATAATTTTAAACACTCTAAAAGAAATCACCAAAAAAAGGAAACGAAAACAATATGAACACTACGTTCCAATATTAAACACAGAAAAGGTTGTATCATTCAACACGTGCATTAATTTGACTTACTCATCGGCCATGCTTCCATAATGTTATCACTTATTATTGTACAAAATTTGTTTGCAAACATTTATGAAAAAAAAATTCTCTTGATAATGCTTTAAAAAGTGAAACTTGTTGAGTAAATAGAGAAAAATTGTGAAACAAACCAAATGTAGTTTATATTTACCTTCATCAATATTAGTTTAAATTATTTCATTTAAGAAAAAGAAAAAAAATATATCCAATACCTTTTAAATCAATGTTTTATCTTTATCACTGTTTCATGAAATTCTACGAAGTGGTCTTTGTCCATTGTTAGGCATTTAATTCAGAGTTTTAAACAGAGCACACGATTTCACGTCCGTTTAGTGTGTGCACATAGCATATAATGAATATAAAAGTCACCTGATGGTGGACTAAGTTTATTAAAATATACATTTTCTAACGAAATTAGTGGTATTTTTGAGTTCTTGAATCTTATCTATTGCCACTTAATTTTTAAAAGAAGAATACTCCTTTGGGTACGATTTTTATTTTTCACATTTTAATTGCTTAAAGTCCTGATTATTTAAATAACAACTCAGATCAGTTCTTGTTAGACTATTATCTAAATATTTAGCATGTACAAAATATCGAATTGTTGCTCTTAGAGAACCAATAGTTTCTATTGCCGTTCCTTCAACTAAATTCTGTTTGGGGTTTGGTCTGTTTCTGGCTGGTAATTCAGCTAGCTTTATTGATGGTCTTAAATATATTGGGTATCACTATTGGCCTTAGGTTCCTCAGTTGTAGACTTCTTTTTTCTCCCGCTTTTTATTGGCTCCTTCAACATGTAATACTGTAGCTTTTGATATTGCTCCTCTTGAATTATTGATTTTTGTACATTCTTTTCTTTTTTAGCGATTAATTCGTGCTATCTTTATTCTAATAATTTAAACTTATCTGTATACTCGCTCTTTTCTAATAGAATTTTTTCAATAATTACTTTTAATAAATTACTTTCCGTTACTAAGACCTCATATGATGGTTGATTGTCACTTCAAGCAGCTGGTTCATTGCTTGTATAAACTGGGGAGAAGCACATAGGATTTATCAAACAGCTCGGATTGTATAGTTTGTTACATTTCTCGCACGTATTTCTACTTCCAACTGTCTTATTACATGCTGCTGCGCAAAAAGATTTTGTCGGCATTGCCTTATTGAATTTAAATTCACAAAAAAAATAAAATTGATTTCTAATGGAAATGGAACCCCTGAACCTTTTGTTGGTAGTTGAGTACGATGCACTACACTCTAAATTGGTCAACACTCAATTACGATTCTTGTATTTATTAATCACTATATATTGTTTGGATTTGTTGTTACTTTTGAAGTGAGTGTTAATTTGTGGGTTAGGTAAAATTGTTTTATATTTAATTAATTGAACAGCCACAATATATAATAATAATAATAATAAATTTATTGCTCATACAGGAAACTAATTCCAATTACATGACGACTTAAAATAATACAAAATATTAATTATACTAATCATACCAATAACTAATTACACATTGTGGTCTAAACTAGAAATAACTGAATCAAATTTATCGCAAAATATATTATCATTTTGTTCTGCATTACTGAAGTTACTAAAAATAATGTTTAACGAAGATTTGAGGCGATAATTAGTTCGATGAGAAATCACATTAAATGTTGGCCTCTGTCTACTAATGAAGGAAGGTACATGCAGTCGTATTTTGTCCAAGATAATGGGAGCGTTAATTCTACCATGTAGTAATTTAAAAAGAAAACCAATGTCTACCTTTAGTAGACGGTATTCAAGCGATTCAACATTAAATAATTTCAATAATATATAATGATCAAAACTCTATAATTGGATAATTACCTAACTTGAGATACATTTTTTTTAAATTTGTGTTGAACACTTTCCAGAAGTAGAGACTGTTGCCTAGTTTGGGGATATCATATCAATGCAGCATGCTCCAACTTCGAACGCACATATGTATATTGAATGGTTTTCAATATACAGGGTGTCCCATTTATGTGGGGAAATGGCTAGACCATAGATTCCTGATGTCAAAATATGGCAATTTAACACAACTTATCTATATCAAAAAATTTATGGTTAAGCCGGAATTTGTCTTCAAAGTTAAAAAAAAATTATTTATTTTGTTTATAACAATTGAACGCTTTATTCGATTTGAATGAAATTTATTATTAGTAACTACTATAATATGATACATCATTTCAGTTATTGTGGCCATTATTTGTGTATTTAATAAAAACTAAAAAAATACCACTAAAAGGGCAGAAAGACCTACGGTCGATAGCCCAGACAGTGACGGACTAACACTAATCATAATGTATATATGTAGTTTTGTAAATATGTTACTGTAATAAAGATGTTGTATATATACCACTAAAAGACCGTTTAATTTAAAAACTTTTTTGTCTCTTAATAATATTTGATATCTTGTACAGTTTTTGCACACAAAAATAAAAAAATAAAAAATAAAATATGAAATTTTATGCTCATTATGCACTCATTAATAAGTAAATCAACTAACTCAATTAAATAAAAATTAAATAATATCAATAAATTAAATTAATAAAAACAACATCTAATACTTTTCAAACAATTTCCGTCGCAGAATCCTAATACAAACAAGATATCTGTTTGCCCCAAATATGAATATTTATAAAATATAATAATGTTAAAAATTAATTATTAAAAGACGTTAAATACATATTATTATGCATAATTAATATTGTTTAAACAAAGACGGCCACGAAAAACATTTATTTTCGATTCGATGAAAAATTTGATTTTGTTTTTACTAGATAAAAAAAATAATTTATTTTTTTGTGGGAAAACCGTAAAAGATATCAAATATTATTAAGAGGCAAAAAAGTTTTTAAATTAAACAGTCTTTCAAGTAGTATTTTTTAAGTTTTTATCAAATGCACCAATAAAAAAATAATTTAGTTTTTAAGTGGTGGTACTACTGTTTTTTTATACTTGTTGTTAACCAATAATAGCCATAGTAACTGAAATTACGTATTATATTATGTTGTTATTAATAATAAATTTCATTCAAATCGAATGAAGCGTTCAATTGTTAAAACAAAAGAATTAAAATTTTTTGGAACTTTGAAGACAAATTCCGGCTTAACCGTAAATTTTTGGATATAGATATTTTGGGTTAAATCATCATATTTTGACCCTAGGAATCTATGGTCCAGCCATTTCCCCACTTTAACGGAACACCCTGTATATAGATTTTGAAAATTTGACGAATTTCGACCAATAAAGCCAACACATTTGAAAGCATCATTAACAACAGTTTCAACACTATTTGTTAATGGTCAATTTGCAATCAAAATATACACCAAGATCCTTGAAAACTGTTACTTTTTGTATTGGGGTCTAGTTAATGCAATAATTGAATAAAGTAGAATTTGATTTCTTAGTAAATGACATATTTTTGCACTTCTCAATGTTAAAATCCAGTCCATTTTCCCGATACCAATTAGAAATTTTGTAGCAGTTGACTTCGCTTAACTTTTTCCAAAATGTATGTGAATTCTTCTTTCCTTCATAATAAGTGTATGTTATGGCTTATTTACACACAACTTTAAAGAACACAGCATATTTAAAGAAATAACAAATGGTATTTGTAGCCTAGAAACTATTGTCATATATTTTGTAAGCTTCAGAAGACCTTATGCCGACAAAGTTTTAAAAACATATTATTTCCATTGTTAATAACAGTTGAATGATTTATTCGATTTAAATTAACTTTATTACTAATAATTATCATAATATACCACATTATTTTGATCATTATTGATTAACAAGAAGTATACAAAAACAGTAGTGCCACCACATTAACAATAAAATATTTTTAGATTTTTTTTACTAAAAAATGCTACTTGATATACCATTTCATTTCAAAAAAAATTTCATCCATGCCTATAAGTGTGCACGGGTGAATGTAATTTATAGAGTAAAAAATATGTGTTTGTAAGAATTTATAGAGCACCATATAATAACAGTATTGTTAAAAGTTTTTAAAAACTAAACTTTTTATTGAATAAGTTGTTATTAGAAAATACAACTTACATTATATCTGACGAATTCAACATAAATAAATGCTTTTTATAATAAAATAAGTATAGCCAAATACTTGTACAAGTAAAAAGAAAAGATTATTCAAGAGAGTGATAATAAAACCAAACTACTTGGAAGATCGGAAAGAATAACTGTGAGGGACTTGAACATGTTTTAAAATACACCAATGAAGTAACCACTTATTTCAGCATTGCAATTCAACTTATTACACAGTCACCTGATATACCATTCCCTTGTAATATTAAACGATTCCACAGTCAATAGTGAATTAGTATTTTTATTAAAGTATTTAGTTAATCAAATATTGAAAAAAGGAGTCTTTCTTTCTTTTGAAAATTAGGAATAATAGAACCTATATTCAAAAAAGCGACCCTGATGATTTCTATAATTATAGACCTTCATCATTACTAAGTGTATTCTCGAAAGTAGCTGAGATAGTGGAAGCTTTAGAAAACGGAAAAAATCTTTGGGAATATTTCTTGATCTTTCTAAAGCGCTCGTCACCATGAAACATCAAATACTATTTACAAAGTTAGAACTGTATGGAATACGTGGTGTTGCACTAGATGTGATAAAATCATATTTGAACACAAATAGTGAAAATAAGAGATAACGTATTCAGTGAAACTGCTACAAATATTGGTGTCCCGCAAGGAAGTATTTTAGGATCCCTTTTGGTTTAATAATGAAATATCAGTCCCTATTTGATATAGTTGTAAATTGAATAAATCAATATTAATTAATTCAACAATCAAATTAAATAAAAACAGGACTGTTTAGAGTTTTGCTTTATTTGTAGATTGGCTGATGTAGCCACAATGTGGCGAAACAATTGTAGCAGAGTATCTACAAAAATAAATCTAATAATATTCAGTGCTAAATACTGAAATTAATGATATTCAATTAAGAAATGCGAATATTAACCTTAAAAATAATTGTAAAATATTAGGATTATCTATTCATAGCTTCTTAGATTGGAAATAATATTGTGTTAACCTCTTTTCAAAGTTAAATTCGGCGTGCTATACACTTAAAATTTTGGCATATTTTATTACAAAACACTACATATAATATATTGTTCTAATTTTGAATTCACTATGAGATATAGAATCATATATAATGGAAGAAGTACATTAAGTAGTTGAATTTATAGTATAAAAAGGCAGTTAGGATTCTTCTAATAAACAAATTAGTAATTTTTGAAAAATCTCCGTACTACAATTCATTAATTTTTTTAACTTTCAAGAGAACTTTAGCTTGAAGTCAATTTAAATTCATTTAAGAGAAATCTTAAAAATTATTTTTAAAGAGAACTTTATTCACTCACTGAATTTTAATTTTAGTTAGGATATCCTGTTGTATTTGAGGCTTTCAATTTAGTTTTGATGTATTTATTTTTCTATATTTGTATTAACACTATTTTTTAATAAATTGATTAATTATTAATAATTTTGATAGAAATAAAATTTTTGCTCATAGAGATGTCAGTTTATTTCATTACTTTCATTATCTCATAAATAAGATAAATATAAACTAGTAAAGCAACGCATACCACACAGGATCAAAATTATTTAGTGTATGCAGATGCAGGGAATGCTGTTAGACTACTAACTAAATTCATTTTTGGACTTATTTTATTGCCCACGATTGAGAAGCACTGTAACAACTTTTGAATTGGTTCAGAGAATGAGAATTAGTATACTGTCCTATTCAGAATAGCCGTAAATATGTACGGTGTAACCTAGTGACCTAATCTTGGGTTGCAATTGTTGGAGTAAGAATTAAAGGCTATTGTTTGTGGTAATCAATAACTTATTTTGTTTATTAGAGACAACTACGCTCAATGTTATGGATATTGTATAACTTACTTTTGTTTAGACGTCCAGACGTCCTTTTGTGTGTTTTTTTTTCCTTTGTCAAAATATGTGACAGCCCATGTCATAAAAATATGTCTATTTAAAGACTAAAATATGCTGTATTGAAGCATTGAATATAAAAATGGATATCAGTAAAGGTATTTCGAAACACTATTGATGGTTGACATTTATGGATTTGAGTGGAAGATGCATTGAACAAGTGAACTCCGTCCGTTCTCCCTTCGGTTAAAATTTTAAGTATATTTTCATATTTTGTAACATAATTTCGAAATTTTTGTAAGAAATGAGTACAAAGATGTAATAAATAAATAATATGATATTTCCATAAAAGTGGCATTAATATTTAGCAAATAAAAACAAATTTCTAGCTCTAGCATATAAAATAAATTAATACTAATAAGCCTTCCTTCCTTGATTAATAGATGTTTCAAGATGATTTTAAATTCCTTTTGTGGAAGCTTCTTTCGTCATATGATATTGCAATTTAAAGAATCATAATTAGTAAGAAATATAATATCATTATATAATTTAAATTCTATTTTTGATCCTGTATCAATACTACTTAATATTATACTATACAACGTGTCCACGTAAGTATGCAACAAATGAGAAACTTTTTTATTATTAATTTCTCAGAAAATTTTATTGTTTATAAAAGTTGGTGCTTGATCTTAAACATACAAAAAAGACAAAACAAATGACATACGGTTTTTTGTTCTTCTGTTAGAATCTCTGATTACATTTTTAAGAATATTGGAATGATTATTTAAATATTTTATACCATTTCTAATTTTATTTTCCAATCCTCTAAATTTCAAAAAGGCCTTTCGGAATAAACTATGTTTTGAACCACCCCCATAAAAAGTAATCAAGTGGATTTAGATTGGGTGAGCGAGCAGGCCATGGAAATCGTGAATGTCTTCCAATCCATTTCTCATTAAATTGTTCATTTAAATATTCAACTTCGACACGAGCACCCAGGTACCCATCCTGCATAAACCAAAGAGAATTTCTTCTTGCCAATGGTAACGTCAAATTCATTGTACAATTTTATATTTAAAAATTCTAAATATCTTTCTGAATTTAAACTCTGCCGAAATATGTAGGGCCCAATAATATTTCACACCAAACATTTATTTTTCGAGAATATTGATTTTTTCAGATAATTCAGAATGCTGGATTTTTTGTTGACCACCAACGACAGTTTTGTGATGAAACTACACCATTTGTAGTAAATGTAGCTTCATCCGTCAACAGGATCTTCTTAAGAAATGTAGTATCAATTTCTATTTCACCTTGTACCATGTAACAAAATTCAGAAAAATTATCGCAATCATGTTCTTACAAAGTTTTAACATATCTTGGTTAAAATGCTTTAAACTTTTTTGCCGTTATGTACTGTTGATTTTCCCAATCCTAAACTTCTAGCGCCGTTTTTAACAGATATTTAAGGATTTTTAACCACGCTTTGCAAGATGTCCAACGAATTCTCCATATTTCTCACACTTGTGAGTAACTGATTCTTTTTTGAGGCGCCTGTCGTAAAAAATATCAGCTGCTTCTCTGCAGGTTTTATAGTTATTATATTAGCACCAACTCTGCTCTGTCTTGTAAAGTTAATCGCTCTGCCATAATTTAGGAGACAACAACTCTTAATAAATTATTAATTAATTATTTATTAATAATAAATATTAATGACAGATACGTCAAAACTAAGAATACTTGATAAAAATCGCTTAAAAAGTGCAAAAGTTATCAAAATTGTTCAATATCTTGCTAATATAGCGTCGAATTTCATTTGTTTTGACTTTTTTGTATGTTTAAGATCAAGCACCAACTTTTATAAAGAATAAAATTTTCTGAGAAATTAATAATAAAAAAATTTCCCATTTGTTGCATACTTACGTGGACACGTTGTATTAAGGCCTGTATCGTCCTACAGTATATTTCTATTAAATTGATCGTTTGAAGGGCTCAAAGGTGATAATATACTTTGTCTTATGTTTACACCTGCCTCTATGACTTGAGTATCATTAATGCAATTAATTTACGCCCGTGAATTATTAGCTGAATGTAATTCTAAATATTTGTTTCATTGAGTATTGAATTGAATTCACCGGCATGATTTTTGTGATATTATTTGGAAGACATGAAAAAGACATAATGATTTAGCAGATGGAGTAGTGCCAAGTGTAAAGAAACTATTATTGAATTTACCTAATAATTATACAACTTATTCGTCCTTTCTTTGTTTTCATGGCTATCGATTGTAAGTCTTTCAGCCTTGCCTTTATATTTTCTATTTACTTTTATATTGAAATATTTTTTTAAATAATAAAATTTCATATTTGACACAAGGCTAATAATTTTTGGTATGTGTATGGTTCATATATCATAAGTGAATTACCCACATAATTATACTTTTAAAAACCCTAATTTTGAGTATTTAATTTAATTTATTGTTGAATTGTTAAGGGGAATCATTATGTACAATTTAAAAAACTGTGAAATGTTGAAAATAAACGAAATAAATACAAGCCAGCTGAATTTCTGAATTTATCGAACATGTCTTTAAATCTTTGCATCTTGGAATTTTTAACGTTGCCTTAAGCCTAGATACGCAGACATGCCCTCACCGTTGGTGGTCCGTATGCAAATACCTATATTCCCGGTGAACGTTGCCATAAATCTACTACTCATAGTTGATTCAAAATGCTCACTTATCGCACAATCAGATTCTAAATTGTTAGAATCAATTTACCAACCTAACCGAGCTAATTGCCCATTATTCGCGTTTCAAAGCAGACTTGGTAGACTAATAAAAACATCAAAACCCATTTCGCTTATGAGCGTGTGTCGAGATTTCTTTGCCGGGCGCTAAAGAATTCTCGGCATAAATTTCTCGGGTATGATTTTTTAATCGTCGTAGACATCTCCACCGACTGACAAATCAAGCCGAGATTTTGATCAACGATGCGGAGGAGCCGGCTCTCTGTAACAAATGGACTGGCAACGTTTCTGTAACTCATTTAAATAATTCACGTGTTATTTCAAGAATCTCAAAATCTATATATTCATTATTCGGACAGCCGGAGGAAGAGGCGATGCCGCGCCAGATAACGGTGATGAATGCGGCCTTAATCTAGACTCTGGACGGTCCCGTCATGACCCCCAGAGGGTGTTATGGGGTCTCTCTTGGCCTTTGGTACTTGGTTGAATTGGTGCGGGTGTGTGTCTGCAGTTGAGGCAGAATACAGTCTAATAAGCACCTGCTGGACCTGATTCATGACCGTTAAATACAGGACTGGTGCGCTCGTGCCTGCGGTCATCGTCCATATATCTTTTACATATTTCCACAACTCTAACGAATCTTTAATTCGTTAACTTACCTCGGCTTGTAATTAAAACGTGTAAATTTTCCCAGAACAATGGTAATTATTGTAATTATCCCGGTGCAGGTATAAACGTTTAAAACTTCGAATGAATTACTGCTCTCTTCAATAATATTAAATCTTATCTGCATCAGTCTTGTATACAAAGTGTATAAGTATATAACTCAGTCAAAAATATATAATTATCATACATCAGTCAGTGATAAATTAAAAAATTAAAAATCGAGATCGCCTCTCCACTCGTATCGCATAATTAAGGGCGCACAAGAGATATTAACGGTTTGAATTTCAAATATATAGTTGTTTTAATATTAATTAAAATAATATTTTCACTAATCTAATCTAATTATCATTATTAATTTTGATATAACGGTGTACTAAAGAACCGTAGTGCGTTACAATTAAATGAAAAATTATTCTAGTTGTAAAATAGATCAACATACAAATCAAAGTTCTAATTGGCATTTTGTTCTAAAAAAAGTCATACTGGTAGCAATTTTAGTATGATAATTTAGAAAACATTTTTTAGATTCATAAAAAGAGAGGTGAATATTACATTTGATGCACTGAAATGAAATTTTCTTGATCCAATCGGACATTGTTTATTGATCGAATTTACCTGGATGTTGTAGGTTCTTTTGCGAGTTGATGCCGATCTTAGCAATGAAGAAGGCGACACGCAAGAACGTTCAATGTTTCTCGAAAATTGTGTGATGAGTTTTCCGCAATATAAGCTCTGAATCCCAAGAAGTCAAAGAATAAGTCTCAGATCGTTATTTTTAATAGATCTAAGCATTGGCGCTAATAGGTTTAAGCATTGGCGCATGAAATAATTATAGCATGTGCAAACAAATGCAAGGCCTATTTAGTTTCTCAGCACCTCCCATTAAAATGTGGTAGTCCCGATTATCTTCTGGCCAAGCTACATTTAATTCTCTTTTTGCAACTTGTCCCACTGGTTGATAAATGTTAGTTAGACATCTTTAAAGTTGAGGCCACTGACACGCTTTTTTGTCATACCATTTGACTATTATTATTCCATCCTTGCTGATCACTTTTTCAGATTAACAGCTTTTCTTTTTTATTACGAATCGTAGATATACCGATTCCGACAGTATTGTAAGAAATTATAGCTGCTGAAGTTGTTGTCACAGATTAATGGAAATTCGGTTGCGCCGTGCAAGCGTTGAAACTATCGCTTCAGTAGTCTCTAAAACCAATAACCAGATGTCTCATTGGTGGTCGAACCTTGATAGATAATGAAGTCATAACAGAGTCCACTTTGCCGCTACATTTTTTCTTAAGATGCTTTTTATTGAAACTACATTTAAAGGGGATTATTTATTTATTAACATATAAATCTGTTTCGAGTTAGAGAGAGAAACAGGTTTCACGTAGGGTGTCGATTAAGGGTATGATTTAATATCAATTGTTGCCCACTGGAGGAGTGAAAGTGTTAACAAATTGTACGTGCTTTTGTAATTGGGAAATTTAGTTTCACGGCATGCTGTGGAAAATTGAGAGAAAAGCTAAACTAGGTTGCTATTAGCAACGTATTCTTCAATATGGGCAACTCCCTATCCATTGTATTCCGACAAATGTCAGCATTTTGTCAGTTGTGGTATGGTCGCGCCGCCGAGAGCTGACCATGACTCATCGCTCGATGTTGGAGGAATCAGACATACGTTCCTTTCATTTCATTCTGTCGCGGTCATCCTACGATGATGATAGAACGAGATAGATATTAATTGCTGCACGATTCTTAGTACGAAAATGCATGAGTCACAGTCAGCTATCGACGGCCCGACTATAACTCGGAATTTAGTTAACACTTTCTTCACAATTAATTTTTAATAAATTCTATACTTCACTTTTATATAAATTAAACTATTTAATCACTTTCAAATATATTGTAAAACGCTACAATTGTTTCGCCACACTGTGGCTTCTTCAGGCGAAGAAAACATTTCTTCGCCTGAAGAAGCCACAGTGTGGCGAAACAATTGTAGCGTTTTACAATATATTTGAAAGTGATTAAATAGTTTAATTTATATAAAAGTGAAGTATAGAATTTATTAAAAATTAATTGTAGCGTTTTACAATATATTTGAAAGTGATTAAATAGTTTTATTTATATAAAAGTGAAAATGAACTTTCAACATTTATCAGCCTCATCAATCAATTATTTAAATTCTATACTTGTTTTGCTACATTCTTGATGGAACCAAATTTTCATATTGGGAGAAGTAATATACTTGTTATGTTCCATTTGTTTATTATAAGATAACTGACACCTGATACTTGATAATAAATAAATGGAACATAACAAGTATATTACTTCTCCCAATAATTAATTTTTATATACATCTAGCGAAATAAAAATTAATTGTGAAGAAAGTGTTGGTGTTTTAATCAATTTTTAATCATATCTTCACGTAACTCAACAACAAATTTCTATCGGAATTAAGTCCTTATCTGAAATGCGTTGGTCTGTTTAACCTTATAGTCAAAGTGTTCTCTAATGAAATATTTGTCAAAAATTACTTTGGGATTTCCGTTACCTGTGTTTTGACCTCTAGATTTAGTGGCTTTTCTTCGTACCTTTGAACGTGAGAAGATACTTAAGTCAATTTTTTATTCAAACAATATGTTTTGGATAGTTCATTTTTGGTCATTACCTTGTTCGTCAGGATTTACTTTTTATTTTTTTTGTCAAGGACTTACTCTCAAGGATTGGTGCAGCAAGGATTGGATCATCGTAAATAACAACTTTCTTTACACAGATTGGCGTTCTTCAGTTTGATCCACACCCTGCTTTTTTAACTGGGCATTCACTTTGAGGTTGATAGGTATCATTGTTGTATTCATACGGTATCATGGTTCTCATCAATCAAATTATTGTAGTCGGAATTAGCGTTTTCCAGAACTAGCACTTCCCCATATATTAGTAGTAGTTGAGTATTGAATATGCTCTAACATACATTAAACTTGACTTTGTATGAATTTATAAAAATAAACAAAACTTTAATGATTGTTATAACTTTTTTTATTATAATAATAAATAAGTTTTTCTATAACTGTTATTATAAAATTAAATGAAGAGGTGAACGTTGCAGAAGTAATTATAAAAAAAAACTTCTTCTTTTAAAATTCAGAAGTTCTACGATCAGAAATAAGAGTTTTAGAGATGAGGTGATGATATTATGGTATCTATCTTGTTTGAGTAGCTAAGAGCACTAAATATACCTGATATTAAACTGTTCGTTCAACAAGAGGACATCGAGATCAGTTTCCCAATACGTTTTTTTAAACAAATAAATACAGGAAATATAAAAAATATATTACGTATTCCTAAAAGAAGAAAATTAATGAAGTAGTCTAAAGTAAAACTTTCCGAAAAATCGCTCCAATTATTGATCCAATGACACAATATATAGAATATATTACGAGTTTATTTGTAAAATCTGAAATTACTTTGAAAGTTTTAGATTAGTTGACTATTAACATCGTCAATTCAACTAATAATTTATTTAATTAAATTATTGCAAAGACTGTAAACTATTAACAGCACATCCATATATATCATATTAGTGAAGGCAAAATTAAATGAATTTGTGCAAAAGGTTAATTATTAGATTAATTTTATACGCCTATAAATTTACAAACCTATGCCAAAGAAAATTAAATATTATAGATACATTTTAAAAAATATTCATAATATTTACTTCCAAATATGGTTATAAAAGTAGCTTAAATATTCAAAAACGTAAAAAGGTATGACTCCCAGATATATTACAGTCGTAATTTTGGATCATAAAAAAATAAACCAATTATATTAAGAACGTATTTAGGAGTTATTTTAATAGATAATATTGGAACCTTATAGAGAATGCATATCGGGTCTTGAAAATCTTAAATTATAACAGTTTGGTTAAATAATTTTGTATTATTTGCCTCCAAATAAATAAATTGCAACATCGGCTTAAATGGATTATTAGACTGACGCCATATGACTAGACAAAACAAGGCAGAAAGACCTCTGGTCGATAGCCTTTTGACAGATTAACATAATAACACCTCATTCATCATTTATTTATTATTTAAATAATGTACATATTTACAAATGAAATATTAAAATTTCTAGTGCAGTGTTAATGATAATAATTAATATTGAGAGTAATAAATCTCTATGAGCATTACTGCACTAATGTTTTACATAATAATGTAAAAACTCCAGCTAACAGTTAAAACAACTACTCCCCGTACTAAAGCACCGCCAGGCATTGAATGATATAACTGTTAGCTGTCGTTACATGTCTAAAATAATATTTAGCACTATGTAACAATTTTGTGGTGTTATCGTTTCTTAACCGCGTCTCGAAAAGTGTTATGTAAGACAATCTGCAGACACGTGTTTCGATGTATCACAGCTCATCAGTGCAGCTATGTCGTAATTACGTAAGTACGGGGAGTAGTTGTTTTAACTGTTAGCTGGAGTTTTTACATTATTATGTAAAACATTAGCGCAGTAATGCTCATAGAGATTTATTACTCTCAATATTAATGTACATATTTGTCAATAAAGATGTATATATATATATATATGGATTATTATTAGTATAAGTAAAATATGAGAGTGGAGGACATAAAAATGCCATCATCAAAATTAATGATAATAATAATTGAGCACATCCTTAGTTAATCTAATATGATAATTATTAGGGGTTAATTTAGATATGTATCAGAAAATAAAAATAGTTTCTTCAGAGATTTTTTTGATATTTCTGGTATAATTTACATTTAAACTATGCTATGCTGTAAATGTCTGCTTTAGAAGATTAAGATGTAATCCCCTATTCTTTTAACCAGTGCTCACTGAAACAAAGAGCATTAACATTTGCTTTATTAAATATTAATAATGACTCTATTTATTAGAAAAGTGAGAGAACTAAAATTTGTAGCAGTTAAAACACAAAAGTTCATGCAAGTAAATATCAGCTAGGCATTAAATTAAACTAAATCAATTTTAAACATCATAAAAAGTAAAAGAAAAATATAAGGAAGTTTTGTAAATTTTTAATAACATGTATAATATTGTATCAACTTAGTGAACTATTTTACGAAAAACTTCAGATGTCCATTTCGGACACAAAGTGTCCATTATCAATCTGGATTAAAATAAAATATTGAAGACAGGTTCTAAGTATTTTAATCAAAGTTATTATTATCTTCAAGTAACTCAATCAACCCAATTAGACATTATTCAATCGAGCAAATATTCACTTTAACTAAAGGTTTTACAGCAAAATTAGTTAAGTTTGAGTCAAATATTTATTTCAGTTTTTGAGTCTTTTGCACATATGTATCATATTTACTTAGACAGTTTACAAAAATAAATTGGAACGTTTCTGTCGTATTATGCTAGTTACTAGGTTTTAAACAATTAATCTTGTCTATTAACTAATTGATAATAAAGCTAATAAACATTAAACGTTGAGGGTTATTGTTTTCTATTAAGCGTAAAATTATTTTCTGCTTCTTTTTGGTAATTTTGAAGCTTTTGGACAGAAGACAATTAAATATTTCAGATTAAAAGTCGTTAAACGAGAGCGTTCTAAATATAAATTTGATGATTTAGCTTGTTCAAATAGACCGAAATATTCAAACGAGCTAAATTATTATATTTATTGTTAAGAAGTCAAGCAATTGAAAATTTAATAATTTCTTTTTTTTAGAAACAGACTTTATTGAATAAAAATTTGGCGTCCAAGTTAAAAACACCAGACCTACCAATAAGTGCGAAATAATATAGTATTGCAGTTAAATGTGTTGTGCAGAGTAGAAACCTATGAAATAGATTTTTAAAAATACAGAAGTAAAAGACAATAATATACGCATACAATAATAACTAGCTTCAGTTCAAATGGTAGTTTGCATAAAAGTAAATACACATCTGACTTAAAGAATCTTTGAATTATAAAGTTAAAATTGCAATAAAAATACTAAAATTTATTTACATACATTTATAATACATTATTTTATGATTTATAATACAATAATTTATGATTTCTTTCTATATTACTAGAGTCTGAGCATTCTCTAATTAGCTCTATCATTGAGCATATTTACTTATTACCAATTATCAAGTGTAATATTAAACTTACGTTACATTGATTTTTGCCTACAAGTTCTTCAGTCAACATTCTTAAATCTGTAATTAATTATTTTACGTCATGTTTAATTTTTGGGTCAAATTATTTTTTAGTCCCTCCCTGTATTATTATACACGCATGTGCATCATATGAATAATCAAAACTAAAATAGTCATTTACATATTTTTGGTAAGATGAATAATTATAAAATAACTTGTAATCACTTTCTCCACAGTTTATTTTTATTTTGCTAAATGTACATTTCGTTTACGATGTAAACATTTTCAATAGCTTGTACAGCTTGTATATCAATCAACATTACATTAAGGTGAATAATTACTGATTTAATTTTCATATTATAAAACCACAGCTAGTATTTTTTTAGAAATAACTGATGTTACCGTAAGATTACAAGAACAGATTTTAATATGTTTTTTGGAGAAATTTATCTAAATATTCTTAATATTTTGGTATTATACTTGAGTGCTTCAGGGCACCAAATATTTATAATGTTTTATTATTCACGTTCGAGTTACATTAATATTTTGCTGAAGTCATTGTCACACATTGTTATTTCTAAATGAAATATAGTTTTTTATTTTGCTTATTTGTGAATTTTCCTTATTCTTCAAAAATTCTTACTTATTAGGTTTTATATTCCAGAATTTTTCTTTTTTTCTTCAACTAGAGTGCTTAAAATATATTGCTTAGAAATAGAATATTAACAGTAAAATACCAAATTCAATTTCCTAAAATATATTGCCCTTGTTTATTAGTCAAAGGTATCAATAAGCGCTATAATATGGCAGAGTACGACTCAGTTCAAACCATATTAGAAAATTGAAGAATGTTAAAATTCTTCAGAAATTTGCTATTTCTGAATATGTTATTTTTATTTTGTGTTTTCATTCTAGGCTAGGTTACTTATACTAGTTTGGTTGTAATATCGTGTATGAACAAACTGTTTGCACCAGTGACCAGATAATAACATAAAGAAGATTGCATAAAAATGAAATTGCGAACATAATTAGGTAGTAGTTCTCTTTTCTTGGAAATATTTTAATGTATTATTTATATTTGTATTTATTGTATTATTAGTTCAGTAAAAATATCGTTAGTAAATGTCAAATTGACATAACATATAAAACAAGGTCTACAAAAATTTGATCTAAATATGCTAGAAATGGCCAAAATATTGCCTCAGTAGCCAGAAATATTAGATAATTATCATAACCAGTTACAAACTATAATGGTTCAAGCGGAAGAAACGAAGAGACGTGAACTCCGCCTTTCAATTTTCAAGTTTGTGTATTTGTATATGTATTTTTATGTATTTTTTTAATAGAACTTGTAAAGTGAGTATACTAAATATATAAAATAGATCACATTTTTGTTTATACGAGGTGTGCTATTTAATAACCGGACTTGATGCCGCTCTCAGTAAACAGAGAGCGTGCCACGACGTGTTTGACTGTCCACCCTGAGCTCGCTGGACAAGCCAGTGGGTTGCTCAGTTTGACGGTAGTAGCTCATTGAATTAGTCGACGCACTAGTGTTGCGTCGGAAATATGCCAAGTGGTCGGACGAAGCAACGGGTTAACCTCAAGTTTCTTGTTATCCCGCACATAAATGTTTGAGTGGTTTAAACGGTTTACAGAAGGGCGTGAAACAACGGAAGATGATCAACGTCAAAAACGGACGAACACTTTGGAAAATTGGTAAATTAAACCGCGCTGATCGTCGTCTGAGCATCCAAGCGCTTACTAAAATGATAGGAATCGACAAAGAAAGTGTTCGACATAGTTTGCATTAATCATTTAACATGCGGGAGGTTTGCGCCAAAATGGTGCCAAAACAACAAGACAGAATATTTGTACTGACATCCTAAACAACCGCGCCACTGGTCCAGATCTGTTAGATTACTTGTGATGAATTGTGGTTTTTTACTTACGATCAGTAAGCTCGCCAAGGCAAAGCCAAGATGAGCAAATACAAATTCAAGGAGTCTTTTTCGACATTCGTGGCATTGTCTATGTTCACTGGGTTCCCGTGGCCTCTGATGGTTAATCAATATTCCTACATAGAGGTCTTGAAGGCCCTGCGTGAGCGTGTGAGAAGACGAAGACAATCCACCAGCCCATTATGCCTTAGCTGAGAAAGCGTTCCTTACAAAATATAGCATTCCGTGTTGGAACATCCAACATATCCAACATATTTGCCTGACCTTTTTTTTTAATCCTCACGGTGGTGTCGCTTAGCGTTCCTGCTTCTTCTAAGAAGTCCAGGAGTTTCTGCCAGGGGATATTCCTTAGCTGTTCTACAGGAAGCATGGGCTTCCCTAGTTTTGCCTTGCGTTCTTGTTTGTATGCTTCGCAAGTGCACAGTAGGTGTTGGGGAGTTTCTTCTTCTTCCAGACACCCACGGCATAGGGGCTTTTCTCGATGCCCATCCTATGTTTGTGCTTGTTCAGGTCACAGTGCCCAGTGACGAGTCCTGTGATTTTTCTTAGTTTCAATCTGTTCAGTCTAGATAGGTACTGGACCATCTAGGAAGAGTCTCGTGTGCCTCATTCCATTTTGGTTTTGCCATGCCTTTTTGCGCTCCTCTGCTAACTTGCGTCGGAATATTTCCTTTCCGGTTTCATAGGGTATACCGAAAGCGGGTTCAGGTCCTATGAATTCACCTGCTGCTCCTTGTTTAGCCAGCAATAATTTTTTGGTCCTTGGGTATCCATACTAGCTGTGTTTCTCTTGTTGTCGCCAGTGCGTCCAGCCTGTTTATGCAAGTCATGACCAGCCTGGACTGCACTATCGGTGAGGCTAGCGCTTTTATGGCTGCCTGGCTATCTGTTATAATGGTAATTGGTCCTTTGTTCAGTCCTGACTCCATTACGTGATGAGCACACCAGTCAATGTCGGTTATTTCGGCCTGGAAGATAGAGGCATGCTTCCCCAGAGCAATCGCGAATTGTTCGATCCGGTTGCAGCCTCCATAGATACCAGCCCCCGGTTACTTTAGTATTTTTGGCCCCGTCTATGTACCAGCTGGTTCTTTTACTCGTTCCCGGGTATATTCCATTTGTCCATTTACTTCGCTGTGGTATGATCGTTTTAAATCTGCAGGATAGGTGTACGATTTTGGTGAAATCGGACCTCATTTTTAGTGTCTCTTCTTCTGCATACCCTAGTGCATATATGCCCTGGCTTTCGAGTAGCAGCAGAAGGTCGTCCATGACGAGGCACCATAGAAACGGCGAGAGAACACCTCCCTGGGGGCACCCGCCAGCGACTAAAGCTTCTGCTGTTATTCCATTTTGAGTAGTTGTCACAGTCCGACTTCTGGGCATCTTGTTTACCCATTGTCAGACTTGCAAATTAATTCCTCTTTTCTCCATTGGTGTTGCTATGATTTAGCCTGGGGATATTAATCACGCCCTGGCTTAGGTATGAATACCACCTTTACAATCCGCCAGCTGCTTGGGATGTATGAAAGGCCAAGGCTTGTTCTGAGGATATCACATAGTGGTTTCCTCAGCGTTGCTATCCCCTTTTGTAGCATGACAGGATATATCCTGTCAGGACCTGGTGATTTGAATGGTTTGAACGTGTTAATTCCCCCACTCAATGTCACCTTACCTTACCTTACCCCTGCGACTTTTTTCTATTTGCCAAGGTCAAGTCGGTCAACTACCTGGCAGAAGAGGACTTCCAGCACTGCTTTCAACAATGAAATCGTCGTAAGGAGCGGTGTAGAGATCGCCAAGGGGAGTACATTAAAGATGATAAAACTTCTGCTGTAATTGGTGACGAATAAAAAGGGTTATGACTTATTATGTTAATAATTAAATGCTAGGTAAGGGAACTGTCCAGATGATACGAACTAATAAATTCGTGTGTTTGTGCTTGGGGGATGTTTGTATTTTGGGGGAATATAAGGATTTCGAGGGATACAAAAATTATTTATAGAGGATAGATTAAAGGGTTTTGCTGCAAATGTTTCACCAATGTATTTTAAAGTATTTTTCCGATTAAATTTGCAAATTTGAAATTACTCTCGAAAGTTTGAATTCAGAATGCATGAAATTTTATAATAGTAGTAGGCAATTGGTTTAGCTAGGTTTCAATTTACTATTACTAGGTTATAAAAATATCTTTATATCTTTTACTCAACCTAATAATATAGAACACAACGTTTATTCAAAATACTATAAAAACTATCCAAGTTTTATGTTGGAGAAGACAAAATTAAAAGTAATTCAAGGAATAATCTAAAGGTTGGTGATCAATCAACAATTTTATGCTCTTATAAATTTGCAAA
Organism: Ontholestes murinus; assembly: GCA_963969525.1. Taxonomy (NCBI): domain Eukaryota; kingdom Metazoa; phylum Arthropoda; class Insecta; order Coleoptera; family Staphylinidae; genus Ontholestes; species Ontholestes murinus. The sequence goes on from OZ018391.1 coordinate 31,160,850, forward strand.
CATTAGCTAGTTTGTGTTTTAAAGAATTTTTACTTCCATATATGGTTATACAAGTAATAGACATAAACAAAGCTCAATAGCTTTCAAAAATTTTCAGATCGAAATTTTCTACCATCAGATAATTAACCAGTCCATAAAGGATTTCAGAGTTCTTTTAATATAACATGTTTAAACAATATTATTACTGTTAGCAATCATAAATATATACCTTCTGCTCTTAATAACTCTATAAAACATAAATATATTGCAGATTAGTTCTTTAAAATAATATATGACAATACCACAGTTTGCTACATTGACTATCAACAATTAACTCCCACTACTCTTTACTAAAGTAACTTAAAAGTATGTTCTAGATTCTAGAACTAATATGTTTGATGTGCCATCATTCTAGAATCTAGAATGATGGCACATCAAACATATTAGTAAAATAAATCATTATTAATTGGCTCCTGTAAATTGAAAATAGATGATAATGTCAATTTCCGTAGTGTAGAATTTTTCTATTAAAAAATCATACAGCATGAACCTTAATTAATTACTGCTTTTATTTGCTTTTAGGCTTATATAACTGTTATATAGAAAACCTTTTTTCTTCTAAAAGTAGTGATTTACTTAAATTAGCTAAATCATTAAGTCCACTTTTAGAAGTACAATATTTTTATTGAATCAAAATTAATTAGAGAGTTATACATAAAGGTAAAGGCCACATACATCACTCATTGCGAAACTATAGAATAAAGTTCAAGCAAAATTGAAACTTACTAAATAGGTCTATCAAAAATAGAAAAATATAAGGCACAATAAAAGATAGAAAACAACAAACATATAAACTATAGAAAAACATGTTATAGATATATTATTCCAGCCTACATGGTTAAATATGAGCTAGGTAGGCTGGAAAAATTCAACGTAAGAATACATCAGTGAGCAATTTTGCTAATGAAGTAACTTAATTTTTTCTATAGACTTTTATGAGTTTACGTTTTAGGCTCCAACGCAACAAGTTCAATAAAGAACTTTAATTAACTATTAATGGAAAATATATAGCATGTTGAATAGAAAAGGGAAATTTATTATAAATATATAGTATAAACGCAACAAAAAATCTACATATGGTATTATATTACAAAAAACGAGTAATCGATATTTAAATTACAAATGTCGAATACTCGTTTTTTGTAATACTTATAATACCATATGTAGATTATTAGTTGCATTTACATTATAAATTTAGAATAATTACCCTGTTCTATTTAACATACAACATGTAAACAATTGAAATTTTTCATGTTGATTTAATTTTTTTAAATTTTTAAGTACTTTAATCAGATATTTCAATATAATCAGTTAAAAATAATGCAAACTTACAATAATTTCCAATTAATAATATGTAATAATATATGTGGATATTTATAAAGAACCCAATAGGATAAAAAGTTATATAAATTATTATATTTTAAATTTAAAATATTAATTACTATTATTCTTAATTGTAATTTATTTTTTGTCTTTAGTCACATTTGAAACAATAGTAAAATGAGACATATTTTTGTTGATGATGAATTTTTCATTAGACTTAATACATATAATAAGTTTCCATATCGTAGCGTAAATGTGTATCAAACAATAGAGCCCGTTTGTATTATTCTCCACACATAATCTCCACAATATCCACATTTTACATTTAATGCGAAATACGGCCGTTTTGCAATGATCGCTCGTAATGCCACTTGTGCAGGTTTATGTTTACCTATTTTTAGCATATACAATCTATTGAGAGTGTCTAATTCTATATGTGTACCGTGAAAATTCGCGAATTTCCAAATCCCCATTGTCTGGCCCCCGTAAAGTTTTTCCTTTTCAGCACTCGAAACGGATCGCCCGCAACGTCGATTTTAATCCCTTACACTCGCTCATATCGCCGTGTTCTGTGTATGGTATATCCCCATTATATACACAATATATGTACGACTGTACTTATAACATTAAAATATCGTACTTACATTCAATTCATGTATAATTCCTTAAAACTAAAACGTTTTTTTTTTGCCTCACAACGTTTATTTTTTAATAAAAGTAGTTTTGTTGCTGTAAACCGCGGTGTATTCTTAGTATCAAGCAAATTTACCTTAAAAAAGGTTAAATGAAAATAATTTTTAAGTTTTTATACCACTATTTATTGTATAATATACACAAACAAAGTTTACAATATATTATCAATTTTGACACAACTATAGTTTCGACCTTTGCAGGTCATTATCAAGTGTTGAAATAATGACCTGCAAAGGTCGAAACTATAGTTGTGTCAAAATTGATAATATATTGTAAACTTTGTTTGTGTATATTATACAATAAATAGTGGTATAAAAACTTAAAAATTATTTTCATTTAACCTTTTTTAAAATGAACTACCACATAGTAACGGTCGCTACCATCATTTTCATCAAATTTACCTTAACTAATAACTAATAATAATTACCAACATCGATTAAATAACTATTTTTTTCTTCAATTAATCCATAATATATGTGTTAGAAACATTCATAATCTGTAATGAATTTCTTCTTTTAATTCCATAAGAACAAAAGTTTTGATCTATTTAGGATCTTATCAGTGTTGAACGATTGAACAGAAGTCCAGATTGCCATAAAGATAGATATATCATTAGTGTGATTTTATGATTTCTATTCTTCTATAATATAAATATCAATTTTAAAAGTTTTACAGTCATAATTTGTATTTAATTAATAAAATAATATTTCATTGGTCGCATTACTGATTTTTTTCCGGTTTAAAACAATTTAAAATGAGCTTAAAATATGTTTATATCAAATTTTAAAAACGTACACATTTAACACAAACTATTAACTAAAAATTGGCTTAAAAATAAAAACTGAAAACTTTAAACTAGTTAAAAATATTATAAAAAAACAAACATTTTGCAAAAAAACATTATTTGTAATTTTTAAGTCTACATTTGGTAGTGGACATACGTTTACTTAAAACTTGCTTCATCTAATGTAAAGCAATGAGCCTCAGTCAACTCCTGACGGCTCGACTATAAAAAAAGTGCTCAGAAATTACAATTTTAACAAAATAAAAACAATTGAAAATCTGCTAAGAAACGGTTTATATTATTATAAAAATATTTTTCTTCATTTAAAAGAGTTGAAACTCAAGTTGTATTATTGGTAGGAATATCTGACTTATTAATTCGTATTCTTTAAAGATTGATTTTCTATATTTTTTGTATAAATATAAAAATAATAACAATTGGGAACTGGCGTGTTTTTTTTAATTAATTTAAAATTAACTTTATATGTTTCATAATAAGTTAAATAAAACAAAACAGAAAAAAAATATCCTAAAGGGGTAAAAAAATTAATAAAATTTAAAAATTTAAAGTTAGCGCGAAATCGCCAGAATGCAGATGGCGGGTTCGTGACGCATTTGTTCACGTTGTGATCTGTTACGAACTTTCATATCAGTTCATTGAGCATTAAAAGAATCGTTGGAGCTACAGTTGAGAATAAAATAAGTGTATTTTGTGACTCTACATTTATTATTGATCCTAATTTATATACAATGGAAGACATAGGTCCATACACTTCGACTTACTATAAATATTGTTTAGTGCCACGCTGTGTAAACACTACCTTTCAAACACCGAACAAAATATTTATATCGTTACCAAATGCAGCTAATAATAAACAGCTTAAAAGAAGAAAAATGTGGTTAAAAGCAATGAGGCGAAATGATAAAGACATCTCAAACAAATCAAATGGTTTCGTTTGCAGGGATCATTTTAATGTAAGTATTAAATCGGTTACGAACTGACTGAGTCTAAATTTAGAATCAAATTAATTAATTTGCTATTACAGTTAATTTTATTTGATGATAAATTTAGCTCTGCTTTTTGAAACCGTGCATAATAAACATTAATTCAATATGTATAGTTAGAAGAAGACATGGATAACTACATAAAATGGAAGTTGGTTGGTGGATATATAAAAAGGAAGGAAAATATTGTTCCACATATCTTCCAATGTCAGGCTGACAGAAAACGATCTTTGCCACTACCACAAAGAAAAGGCTCAAGCAAGAGGGCTCGAACGGAAATGGTTGGACAATTATTAAAAAATGCAGAATTTCAGGATTCCATTCAAGAGCAAGAACAGACTCAGGATAATCAAATAAGTGAAGAAGTGTCAATTAAAGTTTCTTCACCGCATAATGATATCCAAGAAACATCTGATATTAGTGCGTCGGTATGTGAGAAAAGTTGTCAAACAGATGTAATTTATTCTACAATTGGTATTCAAACTAGACCAATAAACTTTAAAAATCGATATATTTAACAAACAATGTCGGTGATTTAAAGAAGGTAACAAGTTTAGCTTGCTCACCTATTAAAATAAAACCGATAAAGAAATTTACAAGTACAAGCTTCGAGCCCTAGTCGTGATTTGATTAAAAATAGAATTAGTTCGATTTGTATTGAACGTTGTTTGTATTTATATATAAAAAAGTGTATAATTTATTTAGGAATACCAACTGACTGTTATTTTATAATTTTATTATTAGTAAAAACTACAAACGGCAGCTACAAGACATTTACATAAATTTAAGAAACATTAGAAGTAACCTCCCTTTAGATGAAATAGCTGATGATATTGGAATTTCTCACAGTCAAGCTGCAAGATCCTTTCGGAATACAGTCTCCCAAATTAGTTTTTGTTTGAATGCATGTATCTTTTGGCCAGAAAGACAAAAAATTAAACAACTTCTGCCATTAGCATTTCATGCAAATTATTATAATGTTCACAGTATTATTGATTGTTTTGAAATAGAAATTGAAAAGCCTAATGATCCCATAAAGCAAGCAGCTACTTGGTCAGAATACAAAAAGGCAAATACTTTTGAATACTTAATATCGATTACACCAAGTGGTTTTATTCACTTTATTTCAAAAGGTTTTGGAGGGCGTACAACTGATGTTACAGCCGTTAAAAGATCGGATTACTTAGAAACATTAAAACCAAATTGTTCAGTGATGGCAGATCGTGGTTTTAAACAAATCGATGCAATATTACATCAGAAAATTGCATTTTAATCAGACCGCCATCTGTAAAAGCAGGTGTAAAGAGTTCTAAAGCAGAGGTGTTGGAAACCAAGAGAATTGCATCATTACGTATTCATGTAGAAAGGGTAATCAGAAGAGTACGGGAATACAAAATATTAAAACCTCATTGTGTAAATAATAAACTTATAAAATATGTAGACTACATGGTGATTATTGCATGTGGTTTAGTAAATTTACAATCAAAAATAATAGAATTATAAATATGTTTATTGTTTATTATGAAACAGTTTCTAATAATCTAGAAAAAATCATTGCTTCCCAAAATATCTTTGCCTTTCCTAATATATCCATGAAATAATTTTCATCGTAATTAATTTTAATTATTGTTATTTTATTGTTGGTTTCGAATGAAGGATCTACAACGCATAAATAACCAACTTTTAAATTTAACATTAACATTTGTAAATGTAATTGTGCTTTGCATTTAGGAGATATGTGACCGTTTTTTAACAAATAATCATTTACAGTTTTTAAAGACGATGGACATTTAATTTCAAACACTACATTATTTGATATACCATCGGGTGAAGCACCAAATTCTGGATGGTGGTTATTTAATATTAATCCGCACTTTTTTATTTTAATATTTAATTGTTTTCCCACTTGTTTTCGAACATTATCTTCCAAATATAATCCTCTCTTCATTGCCTTTGTCTGAAACATTTTGGAAACACCAATTACACTTTTCACTAAAACACCATCACTAGTTTTACAGAATGCTGCGGAATATATTTTTGAAGCTGTAATCCTTCCATAACGAAGTTCAAACCACAGTTTATTTGAAGTTTGTTCAATTGTTGCATTTGCAGCATTTTTACAGAATTGCTCATTAATTGCAGTTTCGCAAAATTTTAAAAATTCCTTGCAACTATGTTCCCCATGAGTATTTATGAAATGATGCAATAATAAATGCATACCTAAATTATTAGGTTCATCTCCAGTTTCTGTATCATCAAAATAATTTAAAATTTGTGCCGAGCATTTTAATTCTCTCCCACTTTTAATCGTTTCTTCAAAAACTTGTGGTCGATTATATACGATTTAGGTACAACACCAAAATTTTCTGTCGTAACAGTTTCATTTGCAGCACCTGTTAATTTTGTTTTTTTTCCAGTAGCATTCAATTTCAGTTGGTGCTGGCTGGGTACTTTTACAATGTGCCCACATTAAAAATGAAAGTGCGTGTTTACATCCTCCTTCAGAAGCCGAACAATCAAAACATTTCACTTTAAGAATTTTTTCCTCTTATTCACAAACCACTAACTTAACTTTATAATTAGAGGCCCTAATTCTATGTTCGGGGCAAATTTGTCCAAGAATGGTACATGTATTTCCTGTTCTTTTAATATGCACATAATCAATTGCAGTATTGATGTAGGGGTCCCTCATTGATCTAAAATAATTATAAATTTATTAAAGTAGTCACACCTACAATGTTATATTGTCGCAGAATGGACAGTTTTAATTGTTTGTTTTTAAATTTTTAGGTTAACTATTAGGAATGGGTAAAAAGGTTTTGGGGACAATATAATTGTATATATTCTCTTCGTTTATCATAATTAATATCAATTAAAATATATTATGTAAATGTTATATATATATATATATATATACTTAGAAATCTGCTTTTAATCCACGAATTTCTGTGGCATTATAACAATCATTATGATTTATAAATTCCATTAACATATATGCATCAATATTCGGCAAATTATCACTGTATGCTTTAAAAAACTCGGTATCTTCCATTATTTTAAAATAACACAAGGACTTAACAAATAAAATGTGAATGAACGACGTCTAAATACTGCGTATAAATCGTATGATAAACAATGACGTCACGCGATCTTCGGTCAACTTCGTGGCGAGGTCGGAAAATTCAAAAATATTATAATTTTAAAGTGCATTTGTTAAATAAATAAACAAATATTTATAAAGAAAAATATATAAACTGAGGTAAATCATTATTAGCAATCATAATAACATAAATTTATTGATATAAAAATTGTATGCGTGTACCCAATTCTTTAAAACAAAAATAAATGAAAAAAATTAAAAAAATTTAAGTAGAAATGTCTTTCAAGTAATATTTTGTAAATGTTTATTTATTTATTTATTTATTATGATGATTTGAATAACCTGTTAACAAAATACATTAATAGACACATATATAAAAAATACAATTTTGAGCACAACTGAAACCCTGATGCAATGTTCCCATTTATTCCAGAATTTATCCCAATTGAATATTTGTGAATGTTTAGTAAAATTATACCTTACTTAAAGCTATTTCTACAACTATAGATATTTATTTTACTTTACACTTCAGCTTAATATTTGTTAAATTTATGTTTATTAAATTATAAAATATAATTATTAAAAGCTGTAAATTGACTGATTTAAAAGTTATTATTTTTGCATAAAATACATTGATCGAGAAAATATGATGATTTTATATGTATGTCGTATTTAGAAATTGCCCAATGAAAGTTTGGTTTAACTTTATAGGCCCGAAAACAAGGTGTATAACTATTAGAATTTATACCTTCAAAATATCAATTTTGAAATAACAGTTTAAATTTATTTTTTATGTCTAGTAACGTACCATTTAAGTTGGTGAAATTTCATTACATACAACCTCTGTCGATAAAGTTCGATGAATAGTTCTGTATAATTAACGTGCATGAAAGATTCGAATTATCTCCCATAACTATCCATCGCTGAGATCTACTACACATGTCCTGGAAACTTTTCAAATAGCTTCTTTTGAGATGGAATTCGAAAGTCTCGTCACGTTTCGTTGGATGTCATAAACATCGTCAAATCTCTCAACACGACATTTTGAAATTTGGATGCGATTTATTTAGATTTTAAAAAAGCGTTCGATAGCATTAATCATAATAGAGAAGAATTCTAACGTTGGTTTTTCGCCAATGTTGAGTTCTCTTATAAAATCATACCTTAGTAATACGACCCAATATGTGGATTATAATGGTTTCAAATCACCCGAATTTATTGCTACACGTGGTGTTCCGCAAGGGTCAAATCTTGGTCCTTTAATATTCATATGCTTTATAAATTATATTGTATGTACTTTGAACTCTAATGTATTACTTTATGCGGATGACATAAAATTGTATCGTGAAATTAATTCGTATGACGACTGTTTAGTTTTATTGCAAGACCTACAAAGAATTGAGTAATGGTGTGTAAATAATGCCTTGGATTTAAATATAAATAAATTTAATTTTATTAGTTTCAATAGAAAGGACAATCAGTCCTATTAATTGTAATTATTTTATCGGCAATTATCAACTTTCGAACTGCAATATTATTAAAGATCTGAGTGTTTTGCTTGACATCAAATTAACATTTCAAGCACATATCAACAAAATATGCAGCTCCAGTTATAAAATGTTGGAATTTATGATACGATATTTTTGCTTTAAAAAGTTTTTATTTCGCATTTGTCAGATTGAAACTTGAATATTGCTCGATCATATGGTCTCCATTCCATTCACGTTATATACAACAAGTTGAAACCATCCAGAGCAAATTTCTAAAACTGCTATACTTTAAAAAATATAAAGCATATAGTAATAAATAGAAAAAACACGAAAATATTTTCGTAAAATCTACAAAAAATGAGTCTTATTAAGACTACAAGAATAAATCACTTTTGAAACAACTACTTCTCTAGCTAATACTTGTTTCAAAAGTGATTTGTTCTTGTAGTCTTAATAAGACTCATTTTTTGTAGATTTCACGAAAATATTTTCGTGTTTTTTTTCTATTTATTAGTAGAGATTTTATGAAAATATTTTCGTGTTTTTTCTATTTATTAGTGAATTTTCTACAACCTAAAGGACTTATATATTTTATTATTAAAGGATATACTTTATATTTTTTCAAAATTACAATCATGAGTTGTTGCTTTTGGAATTCGATATACCATCACTGGAGTCTCGAAGAACTTTATCATCATTATTGTTTCTTTTTAATTTAATTAATAATAGAATATGATTTAAATTTACTTTCCAAAATAAATATTCACGTTCCAAGACTGAATTCCAGATGCATCAGCTCTTTTATTTATTCAACCGCAAAAACTAATATTTTGTATTATTCTCCTTTGGTTCAGATGGCCAGGCTATGTAATAAGTTTTCTAATATAGACATATTTAATACTACCCCTTCTTAAATTAAGAAGTTTATCTTTATTTCAATTAAATAATAAATATTGGCGGCATACATATTAGTTCATTCCATTTAATAATAATAATAATAATAATAATAATAATAATAATAATAATAATAATAATAATAATAATAATAATTACCACGCAATGAAGGAGGCAGAGGGATGATTGACATAATACAACTTCACAACAAGCAAATCTCAACACTAAGACAATATTTCCACTCGAAAACATCCAGCAACTTACACAAAGCGGTAATCAATGCAGACAAGGAAGCTTCTCCACTGAACCTCAGCCTAAGTAATGCAGAAAATGTCCCATACAACACTCAGTCACTAGCTGAGAGGTGGGCATCAAAACCTCTCCATGGGAAACACGTTAACATTACCACCGATCCCAATATAGATAGACACGCAACACATAGATGCTCATGCAAGGTCGCCTATTTCCGGAAACAGAGGGCTTTGCGGTAGCCATACAGGATCAAGTCATTAATACACTAAATTATAGAAAATACATCATGAAACAAAATATAGAAAATGACGCCTGTCGCAAATGTCATCTGTTCCCGGAAACGATAGATCACATTACCAGTGGATGCAAACTTTTAGCTGCTACCAAATACACAGAGAGACATAACAATGTCGCAAAAATTATACATCAGGCTCTAACTCTGAAATACGATCTCTCTAAAAACTCAGAACCATATTATATATATAAACCGGCACAAGTAATTGACACAAATACGCACAAACTATACTGGGACAACACAATACTTACGGACAAGACAATAACAGCCAATAGGCCAGATCTCGTACTAACGGATAAAGTACGCAAAATAACTTATATTATTGACATAGCTGTGCCTAGCGACCAAAATATTTTAAAAAAATATCGCGAAAAAATTGAAAAATACGAACCGCTAGCTATCGAGATCAAACGAATATGGAAGCAAGAAAAAGTCAGTATCTTGCCATTTGTAATATCAGTAACGGGAATTACACCGAAAACGTTTATACAAAATCTAAGTGTACTAAACATCCCCGCATACATACACACAAATTTACAAAAAGCTGTGATATTGTCAACACTCTCTATAACACGACAATTCCTACAATAGATAAAAAGGCAACTTGGCTTAGCCCGTTCCTTTTTACCCAACCAGGGAAATAATCCCTGAGAAACCACTACATAATAATAATAATAATAATAATAATAATAATAATAATAATAATAATAATAATAATAATAATAATAATAATAATAATAATAATAATAATAAACGAATTTATTCAACTCAGGAACAATACATGATATAATTGATAAAAATAAAAATAATTATAATTAAATCACAATCATCCGCTAAATGAATACGTCAAAAAAATATAGAGCGTATACTCTAGTTAATATATTCTGATATGGAATAAAATTCCTGTTCTATTAAGTATTTTTTTAATTCTATCTTAAATCTATTTTCTGTAGTTATACTTTTGATTTCATTTGGTAATCTATTGAACATCCTCAACGCGACGTACATTGGTGAACTTTCGAAGAGGGATATCTATGCGGGGGATAAGCGTATTTATTTAAAAAACGTGTATTGTGCCTATGGTTCGATACATATGCAAGAAATTTATGTTTATTTTTAAAATTGAAAATCAAAATTTCATATATATAAAGACTATAGAATGTGAGTAGCCCAGTCTTTTTAAACATACCTCTACAACTTTCATTATTTTTTAAATTAAGCATAATCCTAAGAGCACGTTTTTGTATTATGAATATATTCTTTGCAGATTTTGAGTAACCATAATGTATTATGCCATACCTGATTAAGCTTTCAAAATTTGCCCTAAAAGTTATTATTAAAGTATTGATATCTATTACTTGCTTTAATATTCTTAAAGAATAACATGTTTTATTTAATTTGGAACATAATTTTTCACAATGATTTGACCAATTTAAGTGGTAGTCTATTGTTACGCCTAAGAAATTTGTTTCATTCTGAATTTGAAATTCAACATCATTTAATGTTATATTATTCAATAAATTTTGTTTATTTTTAGTCCTGAAAGAAATGACATAAGTTTTTGTTTTATTTATAAGTAATTTGTTCATGTTCATCCAATTCTGCACGTTATTGTATAGTTCATTCGCTTTATGTGTCAGTTCACTGATATTTGAGTGTGCTATCACGAGACTAGTATCATCTGCGTAGGATGTAATAAAGCATTCTGCTCTTTGATGTGACTGGGTAGGTCATTGGTATATATTATAAAAAGAATTGGTCCAAGGATACTACCCTAGGTATTCCTATGTTTGTTTCTATTGGTTCAGAAAGTTTATTATTTATTTCAACCCTATAACTTCTGTTTTCAAGATAAGAACGGATTAATGAACGACTGACACCCCTCAACCCATAATATTCAAGTTTCTCAAGCAAGATATAATGATTCACCATATCGAAAGCCTTGGAAAGATCAAGAAAAATTCCTAGTGGCATTTCGGATCTTTCCAGTGCATTCATGATTTCAGCTACATAATCAAATATGGCTGAGTTTGTTGATTTCCCCTTTATAAATCCATTCTGGGCATTATCGAATAAATTGTTAATTAAAAAGTAGTTCATTATTCTTGTACCTATGACTTTTTCAATTATATTAGAAATTACAGGTAAAAGAGTTATTGGTCTATAATTATTGAAATCATCGGGGTTACCTTTTTTGAATATAGGCTTAATAATACCTATCTTTAAACAATTGGGAAATATTCCATCTTTTAGCGAAATATTGATTAAGTGGGTAAGTGGTCCCACGAGTTCATTGACAGCTGATTTAATTAATTTTATTGTAATTTCATCATATCCACTTGATGACTTATTCTTAAGTGAACAGATAATATTAAAGATTTCTGATTCAGAAACTGGCATAAAAAATATTGAGTTTAATTGCCTATTTACATTACAATTAAAGTTGTGTTCGTTATCTTTTGTCGTCCTGCCGTTGAAAAAACTATTTAGTTCATCTTCTCTTCCTTCCAGATGAGCATTTATTTGATTATGATCGCCGGTTTTACCCATTAATCCATTAATTATAGCCCAAGTAGTTTTAATTTTATTGTCACTGCGCACTATTTGATTGACTATTTCTGTTTTTTTTGTGCTCACGTATCAAAATGTCATATTCATTTTTTACTTTTTTATAGAGTTTTTTTGCATCCGAATTGTATTATTTAACAATAGCTAAATAATCAAGAATCCGCTTTTTTTCTGTAATTGCTGGTGGTAAGTTATACTTACTTTTATAATGTTTAGAATGCCGGAAGACCACCGGACAAGATGTATTTAGTGCCAATTTGAGGATGTCCATAAATTTTACCCACGCTATATTTACATTATTGTTTGAATATATTAAATTCCAATCCACAGACGAGTTTAAAAAACTAACAAAATTGTTTATATTTAAGGAACTGAAACATCGATATTTTACACTCTTACAATTTGAGTTGCTAGTAATTACGAGCGGCCAAGCAATTTTTTGCGCATAGTGGTCGGATATATGTGTTTCAAACACACATATCTTGAAATCGCGAATCCTATTGGTGATTATGTTATCAATTAGCGTTTCCGTGTTTTTAGTAACCCGCGTCGCACAGTCTACTGCTGCCGTTGCGTTATATGATTCTATTAAACTTTTAAAATTTGCTGATTCTGTTGTAGTACTATTTAAGTTTATATTAAAGTCTCCCGCAATAAAGTATATTACATTTTCGGAGAATAGTTTATCTAGTAATAGTTCAAATTTAAATAAAAAGTCATTCAATGTGTCATGACCAGGCGCACGGTACACTATTACACACACATAAGTTCCATCGTGAGTAGACCATTCAATTGCGGCACATTCGAAGGATCTACACACTGCCATAGTTTTTATGTCTTGACGTTCTCGGCACGCAAAATCCTTACGCACGTAAATAGCTGCTCCTCCGTACGATGTCATACAATTGTTTGAGGAAGGTCTTGAATATGATGATACCAATTTGAAATATTGAATCGCTGTTTGTTTGATATTGGGATCCATCTGCCAATGTTCAGTAGTTAGAGAACTGGATTTGCGCTTCTCTTGCGCTCGGCAAAAAAAGAATATTTTTGAATTTTTAAATTCTTTGGCAACTTTCAATTTCAATTTTAAAAGCCGACTCCAATTCATTTCTAATGGAAAGTTTTAAAACTCTCAGATGCCCTTTAAGACATAAATTATTACGTATATAATATTCTACGTCCGCTTCCCTTGTTAGTGAATTTACTCGGCCAAGGAAATAGTAAGATAGTCGCGGGACCGCGACTATTTTATCGCTATTATTTCCCGTACCCATAATAAATTCGCTTCTTCGTTTTTTTCTTGCTTGAACCGTTTTCCATTCACTTGTGGAATCGCGTTTTTTTGGTACTTCTATATTAATGGATGGAATATCTAGTTGATTACTGTTTTGGTTTTTATTGCTTATCATGGACGAGTATAATGGAATTTGCTTTACCTTGGGTACGGATTTTACTGCATTTATTTCATTATTAACTCCGTCCATCTCTCGTATTTTTGAGGCATTAGTAATATTGCAGATTTCTGCAGTTTCACTTGGTTTGCAGATTTCCTCTTTCTTATCGTTTGAATTGAGCCTTTCTAATAAATATTTATTTGTTACGATCAGAGACTCGTTATTTAATTTTAATGTACGATTCATATCTTCAAGTTGATTTATTATTTTTGTAAAATATTCGAGTTTAAGTTTTAGTGTGGAAATTACCTCAGCAGACGCTTCTTCTTCATCGGCCGAGGTTATGTTTACATCACCGACTATATTAATTTTCTTGGGGTCCGTGCAGACATGTAGATCCAAACATGACTTGTGGAATGGCTTGTTGCACACACTACAAAGTCTTGCATCAGTTACTCTTTGTTTGCACTTTCCACATTTTGCACTTTTCACAATATTTTCATCCGAAACACTTAACGTTGGCGGCGCCATTATCACGTTATTAATTAGTTTTTCATTATTTAGTTAACTTTAATTTTATTTATATTTCTCCTTATTTTGTTTATTTGTTTTATTTCTTCTTAAAAAAATATTTATATATTGTGACAAGTCAAGGTTACGCTAGAACAATAAACAATGTATTGGGATAGGTCAAGGTTACGTCAGCACGATGAACAATGAGGAGTTTATTGTTATAAGTCAAGACTATGGTAAGCCAATGAATGATTTTTATTGAGATAGGTCAAGAGTCAAAATAGTGAAAAAAATATATTTAACAATACATTGTGATACACAATAACTTTGCTTGGGCAATCAAAATATTGGTAAGCTATATAAGTAAGTGTTAAAGAATTCAAAAAATATTTAACGTACAAAGAGTTATTTTATTGTCAAACAATACAGGGAAAGTATTATGATGGACACATTACCATTTTTTAAATTTGAAGGTATAGCATACTGCTCATTTCTTCGGATGTGCATTGATTATTAAATTAGGTTATAATGAAATATGATAATAAATATAATGAAATTTAAATAACTTACTCAGATATGTACGGCAACTGACACAAGAATGAAATATAATCGACTGAAGGTCTGAATTTATACCTGAGGTGGATTAGTGAATTCTACAGAAATCATTACTTTCGGGATTAAGGAAAAATACCCACTTGGAGCATATTTTAGTAAGTGTTTTTATTTGTATTTAAAATCAATTTTATAATTAAGCTGTACTGAAGAGAGCGAACGTTCGAAACACGTGTCTGCAGATGATTATGAACTTGAATGCTAGATTTTTTAATTGCTTTTGCTAATTTAATTTAATGAAATCAGGTTAAAATTCATTTTTCATAATTTTTAATGTTATAGTTACATTTAAACAATCTAAAGTACATTTTATCATTTATTAGTTTATTCAACAGAAATAATTTCATTCAAATTAGTGTTGCTTTGATAGTTGTACTATTTGTAACACGCAAATTAATTTGTATTATTCAATGTCTGTCGAAGTATTAGCTAGAGAAGTAGTTTAGTAAGACTCATTGTTGTAGATTCACGAAATGTTTTCGTATTTTTAAATTTATTATATATTATTAAGCTGAGTATTAAGTCATTTCGGTTTTTTTATAGCGATTTTTTATAGAAAGAAATAATTAATTTTAGTTATGTATTGACCATTTGTGTCGATGATGTTTTGTTATCTTTCTCTGGCCTTGATCGTCAAAAAGCAAGTACTGTTTGATATCATTGTCTGAATTATTTTTTTTTTACTATTCAAAGAGTTCTGCAAAGATCGAAACATATATATATATATATATATATATATATATATATATATATATATATATATATATAACCTTTCTTTGGCATACCATTCCAGCCTATAAACTTATACATTTGTACAATAAACAATGAAATAATAGTAAAACTAAACATAAATACAAAAATACATAAAACCATTACAATTCTTGAAGTAACCATTAACTTTCGCTTCTAGCTACACCTCCCTAATTTCATTTTCATCAATTCAAACTCTTACTCTTAAAATTAGGTCCCTCAATACATTCATACAACCAATGCTCCCATACGTCTATTCCCCTAGTACAAAATCCACACACCATATACTCCTTTCCCAACCATACCTTTCTTTCCTCTTTCTTCATTTCCACACCTTAGCCTAGCTAGCATTCTTACATCCTCTCTATTCTGTAGGCCAAAGTAGCGCGGGGATGTTCCGAAAACTTGCAGGTTTTTGTAGTTCGGGCAGGTCCGACTCTGTGCTATTTTGTTTTGCCGACTTTGTAGTTCTTCTGCCCTCAGTTTTTCGACTACTTCTTCTTCTTCTAACTTCTGACCACGCCCTAACTTTTCCTCTACCAGCTTTTTCATACAGCTTTGCTCTCTTTTGCATCCATTTCATACTCTCATGCTTTTGTTCCCATTCCCTATAGCATACTTTTCAAATTTCTTGCACTAATCTTCCATTCTCCATTTCACTCAGTCTCCTTTCAAACTTCACCACTCTCTTTGCTGCCATACACACCACAGACACACTGTTGCGTTCCTGCAGCACCACGTATCCGGGTGTGGTCCTCTCCAACCCTATGCACCTTTTGAGGTACTGCAGTTGCAACCTTTCCACCTTTTCCTCCACACTTATACCCCATACTTCCGATCCATACAGTAATATTGTTCTAAAGCATCCATCCCACCAAATCATTTGCATTCTCACATTATTTCCTAGCGCATCTTCACACGTTCTCCTCAATCGCTCCATCGCCACTCTTGCTTTCTTACAAACATATTCAATATGTCCTGCCTTACTACCCGTTTCCGAGAATATAAAGCCTATGTATTTGAACTCTCTCACTCTTTCCACACGCTCTCGCCTCCATACCAACTCTTCTACTTTCCCCTTTCTTCCCACATTCCGATATATCATCCATTTTGTTTTCTTCACATCCATAACCAATTTTCTTCTGTCAAAAACAAACGGTAGTTGGACGGCGCATCCAATCTCCAGCAACTTCTGACAGGTCACTAAACTTGTATGTGGTCTTACGTTGTCATGGTGTAACACAACACCGTTTGTCAATTCTGGCCGCTTTTCGCCGATGACTTTAATCAATGACGACAGTCCATAGCCGTATTGATGGTTTGGTACTGTGGTAGCAGCTCGAAAAATACGACGTCTTTGCAATCCCGCCAAATTGGGAGCATAACTTTCTATTGATAGATATTTGTTTCTGAAGTGGTTGCAGATTGTTCGCCGGGTTTCGGTCATGATCATTTTGCACGACGTTGTCGTACACTATCATTTTTCATCACCAGTGATAATACGTTTGAGTAATGGATCATTTTAATTGTTTTTCAAGAGCTATAAGAGTTTATGCGCTTAGTTAAATGACTTTGAACCTAAAAATTGAGTTTACAAATATATCCCAACTTGTGCAAATGTCTTTCTATTGGCTTTTGAGAAATGTTTAATATTTCTGTGATCTCTCCAATCATTTGGAGGCGGTGTGCTTCGATTAGTGTGAAGTGCGTTCATTTCATCGTCTTTGGCTTCAACTGGCCTTCATAAACGTGAAGCATATTTGACATTGAAAATCCTGGAATTAAATTTCACTAGCCAATCCTGGTACTGGCGTTCTGTTAAGCAACCTTTACCAATATATAACTTTTTATCTGCTTGCTTGAACTGTCTACAGTCAAATGAAATTGAGGTTGGTTAAAAATACAAGTGCAGTCTTCTATTGGTTGGAACCGAAATGACTTAAGGCTCAACCCAATATTTGCATAGTTAAACAAAACCGTAATATTCTATCATCTGATTGTTCCGCCAATCAACAATTTTTACTTTGAATATTCTTTGTAACTCTACTTTAAATTCATTAATTAAAGTATAAAAAGGCTAAATTAAAACATTTAATATATGAGAAATTTCTTATACGTTTTCATAATTTTAAAATTATTATTTAAAGTTTACAGGTCAAATATATTTAAAAAATCTTTGTGGCAGGAGGTAGCGAAAAAACAAAGAAGATATAAGATACTTTTAAATAATAAGATAACACAAATACCACATACATTAATTTCAAATAGTAATTATTAATGTATAGATAAAATTATATAAATAACAGTATGTCTTATTGAAATTAATGCATAGCATTAATAAATACTTTAAGGCTTCAATAAAAAATTGATTAAATAATAAATTTAGTTAGAAATTATAAAAAGTTAAAAGGACAAGAAAATAAGATTAACTATATCTTGTCAAATGGGAAATTCTTCTAACTATAGATAGCTTGCCCTAAACTGCATATTACAATAAAAATTCTGTATTTTCAACACAAAACTAATACAAATAAAAAACCTTAATTACTATGATAATAACGGCTCAGAAATAAAATTTGGACAAAAAGTTAATAATATTACAGATTATGATTAAACTGTGCACCTAATTAACCTAATTAATATGTACTCCTTTATATTTTAATGGTATTATATATTTGATATAAGCAAGTGATTGCTCACCACTAAATCCTGTTAATTATCTAGGGTGTCCTTATTGCGTAATGCCGTTGGGCGAATGCGAAATTACAATAAAGCTTAATTAACGGAAGAGCGTATACAATTAACGTTAATGTTAATTGTGAACCAGATATATATTCTTTATCTAAAAAGAGAATGGCGTCATTTGGGGTGGTTTTAAAACGGCTGACAAAACTTGCAATCAGCCTTTTTAATAAACACTACATACAAATTAAAATTCTAAAAATTTAATTTATACATTTTTGTTTTTATTGAGCTTTATTCTCGAATGAATAATGAAACTTGTATGTTGAAAAGCAAAGTTTGTTAGTTTAAACAAATTGTGTGTTATTAATGATGAAATGCATATTTACTTGATATACAAATAGATACAGATATTTTGATGACTATTGTTATTTGTTTAAAGCTAATAAGCTATTTCACACTATAATTTCATAGTGTTATCAATTGTCCCAATTTATATATTTTCAATATACAGGGTGTTCAATTTAAGTGAAGACATTGAAATATCTCGAAAATTACACATCGAATAAAAAAATTATAATTAAAATTTGTTCGCCTCGGAGGGGGACATCTAATGATGTAAAACTCGACCCACTATCCTCAACCCCCTAGGGGTAGGGGATGAGAAATAGGAACCCCCATTTTTTTGTACGGATTTCAATACTCCGGGAAAAAATAAGAAAGTTTTATCTGAATTGTTTTTGTATTCGTGACAGACGAGGCTATAATCGACAAAATTAAAGATTGGCAAAAATCGTTGAAAAACGGGGATTTTCTGAAAAATACGAGGGGGTTCGTAAAATAAGGTTGCCTATGCTGATGAGAAATAATGCGACGTGCTGGGAAAAATGTAAAACACTGTCTTACACTGTCAAATCTCCCTCTGTCTATTCCCACCTCTCCCGCCACACTACATCGCTCAATGCCGGCCTAGCAGTCTTCGAAGATGGAGCTCCTTATCGCTTTTACCGCTAGATGGAAGCTTATGGAGAAACTCATCATAAAACGACAATAAGTCGACTCACATGCTCACCTCTGACAAAAAAAGATTTGGATAGTATTTATTTTCTGCAGAATGCATTTAATTTAATTTCTATAAAGCAATTACAAGTGAAAGTATCATTCTAAAAGTTTTTCGTCATTCCTACTAAAATTATTAGCAAGAAACCTGTTTTAGCTTCCATGAAGGTATTATTTCATATTAATTATTTTATTTATAACGGGTCTTCTACTTCTGATCTTTGACAGTTGATGCGGCCATATTGTTGAAGCTGCATGTGTTGAATTGGCTGTCATTTATTCAGTTTGTTTTCCCAAATCACCATGGACAGATATAGTGTTCAACAACCCAAGCAAGTGATACAATTGTTTTTTTTCAAAATGGGGATTCTGTTCCGCCAACGTTCCGCATGCTCCGCCCATTTTACGTTCGAAAAGGAGTATTCGCAGTGTGGTGGATAAATTTGAGTCCACTGGTTCAGAAAATAATGACACTGTACGACGAGGAAACGCAATAATTACCGAAAAAAGTCCGTGAGAGTGTGCAGGAGAATCCGTGGCAGTTGATTTCTCGTCGTTCTCAAGAACCTGGCCTTTCGCAGACAATAACTTAGCCAATTTTGCGTCGTGACTTGGGCCTACATTCGTATTAAATTCAACTGATCAACTGAGTCAAGAGGTTAATATGAACGACCTTATGCAACGATGTATTCTCGCTGAATGTGAGCAGTTGGAACCTGACCCTAATTTTCATCAAAAAATACGGAAACAAACAAAATTGTCGAATTAGGGGCAATACCGATCCACACGAGATCCAAGAGCGTCCAATGCATACTGAAAAGTCACTGTTTGATGTGAATTTTGGGTTGGCGGCGGCATCGGTCCATATTTCTTCGAAAAAGACGTTTGCTAGGCCATCACCGTCACTGGCGAGCGCTATAAGTCAATGATTACTAACTTCTTTTGCTTGACCAACTATAATATGGTTGTAGTTGGTCAGGCAAAAAGGATGACGCTATATGCCTCATTGGATATTCTGTACGATTAGAGGGCATAGTTATGTCACGTAGAGGTGATGTGAACTGGCCACAGAGATCGTGTAATTTTACCCCGTTAGACTTTTTCTTGTGGGTTTTTTTTTTTAAGTCGCACGTTTATGCGAATAAGTCATAAACCACAGTGGCCCTCAAAGCCAACATGACCCATGAGACCTATTAAATTTAGTGATTTGTGCGCCAGAGTAATGGAAAATTGGATTTCGGTTGGGTGCCACCCAGTAAAGCCGTGACAGATATTTTTGTATAAAGTTATATTTCGTCAGGCCTTCCAAGCGAATAAAAAAAATCGTAATATCTCTTACACACTTTGTTTTCTTTAAATTCAAAGATAAAAAGTGTTTAATGAAAGACCCTATATCTTCAACATATTTATAAACTTCCAAAATAATTTATCTTTATATTATAGTAGTATATAGTAAAGATTTTAGCTATTTAAATGGGCTGATATTTGTTAAGGTTATTAGGATCCGCTTTTTTGTATATTGGTTTTTACTATTCTGAAAATATATTTGGTCTAATGCTTTGATTGATAAGCGTTGATAGTAGCGGAATACTACAAGGGCTGAAAAGTCTTTGGCTTCACAATGAAAAACGAAAATGTATATAAGAGAAGTGTTTTATTCATCTCCATTTAGAGCAGTGTTTTAATATTAAAAAATTGAATTATTCACTTAAGAAACTTAAATGATAGGCTTTAGGTAGAAATCACTAGGAAATTGTTAACGAAACGCAGTAAGTAAATTTTCAACACATATAATGAAAAACTGAAATTCAAATTTGAAATAATTTTAATAAAGATTAATTAATTAATTAAATATTAATTTATTAGAGATATTATGTTAGGTTCCAATTTGGTTAGCTTCAGTCTCAAGTCTCCCCATTGTGCTATATCCACGCGATTTCTTTTTTTACTAGAAAAACATTTACAACACTAAATTCACATTCAGCTAAATATGAAGATGGAAACGGCAACAATAGTTTTCTTCTACATTTGGTTGAATTTGGGAATTTGATTTCTCTTTCCTCACAAAACCATGCAATCACTCCTTTATATTAAATAAAGTTTTAATTGACTAATCATTTTGTATTTCTGCGAGTTCTTCTTCATATTGCTTATATGATATATCGGACAAATCTACTTACATTTCCCGCATCATCTATGTTGGAAAATAAATGTATTATAAATCAGAGAATCTTCCATTTAAATCAGCCGATAGAATTTTCAGATGATCGACAATAACAAGTTTGGAGCCAATGAAACTGTTCAAAGTTTTTGTTGTTAATATATTTCTGACATAACTCAATATCAAATCAAATATCTTTGCTCTCGCATCGACGTTTTATTTGTTCCTTGAAAGTGCTTATTTAATATATTTAGTTTTGCAAAGATATAGGTCAAATAACTCACCAATGCTTTACAATCGAGTGTTAACAATAGTTCATTTCAGATTTGTCGCTTAAAAAATGACTAAGAGTATCAAACAGTTCCATACATATTTTCAAGCAGTTCCTTTTGGAAAAAGAATTAAAAATCTCATATGGTCTGCATTTTGTTCATCACAAAATAGCTTGAAGAGACGCTCACATTTGACATTAGCTTTAATAGCATTGATACACTTTATGACTGAATGTAGTACTTTTAGAACAGGCGAGATGTTTTTAGTTAACAAGATTTCCCTATGAATAACACAATGCACAAGAATAATTTCTGTATTCTCATCTTTCATCAATTTTAAGCAGCCATTTTTCTTGCTTATCATATTAGGAGCACCATCTGCAGCACAAGATGTTATATTTTTCATTGGTATATTATTGACATCTAAGTAGTTTTTAGCTTATTATATATCTTTAGAGGTTATAATACTTTCTAATCTTTTACAGAACAACATTTTTTTAACAAAATGCCAATCAATATATCTTACGAAAGTTATCAATACTGCCTTACTGTCTCTAAAAGTTGATTCATCCATTTACACTGACAATTTTTTAGTTTTCAGCTTTTCAACAAGTGGTTTTTCAATATCTTCACAAATTTTGTCTATTATTCTCCTAACGATATTGTTACTGAGTGGCATAGCTTTAACATCGTTGTCATCTTTTTCAAGAACCGTTTTAAGAAAAGCTGATATTGAGGGTTTTACTAGATTCTCTCCTATAGTATGATTTTTGTTTCTCCAGATTTAGTGATGAATAAAGAAATTTGATAACTAGCCTCAAGAAAACGATTATGAGTTGAAGTATGAGCAGCAAATAGAGACTTTATTGTTGTTCTCTTTTCAAAAAAATTAATTCAAATTAATATGAGCACTATGTCTCGTCTTCAAATTCGCCTCAAGATGACCTCAAGCATTGCTGGCATAAAGGAAACCGCTCATCGTGCACAGCGGGTATGAACTCAAATTTTAAATATTCCTCGGGATATTGAGGAATTATTTCTTGCTGCGCCACTCATTTTACTAAAGTATGTGTAAATATTAATTTATTGTGACTGATTTGTTATGATTTGTTAACAATGCGCATTTCTGCTGAAGGTTTTACACATTGCAATCCGATTCCGATGGAAAATCGGATTTGAAAGACTCCATTTGCAAGTTGCCCCCTGTGGGGCGTGGGCCCCAAGTTGGGAAACACCGATTTAGAGTAATGCATTTAGTGTGACGGTCCGCTAAAATTATGATGGTTTAATGCCCCTTAAAATAGGCATATGTTTACAACCTAATCTACTTATTCGAGTAAAATCTTTTATCAGCAAGTCACTGATTCAGTCAGGGGAAAAGGAAATAGTTGCTTTGGGCAGGTCTGTGGAATACAGGGGGTTGTGAGACTAATTCCCGATCCACTTTCTTCAATTTTAGGTCGTATCGCGAGTCATTTGACTTTCACCTCGTCGTCTATATGATCCAGTACTTCTTTATTGATACTTTTACTATGTTCAAAATAATCAATGAGATTAGGTCATGCACATCCCAAAAAAACTCTGGCCAAAACATTCCCGGCCGATTATTGTATCTTCCGGTGCTTATGATGGCTTTCATCAGATAAAAACCACTACTTTCGATTGGACTCGGGTATGTGGTGATTCATTCATTTGTCACAAATCGATGCCAAAATTATTTCTTACTAAGGTTAAATATAAATTTTGCTTTGAAAGTGTTCTGTTTTTTTTAAATTCATTTATTGATTTTACTTTACATGTCCACTTAAAACATATTCTAATGATTAATATAAATATACAAACTACTTAAAAATTTAGAGCAGGGAACATGCGAGCCATCTGAATGATGGAATATTTTAGCCATTTTAGGCAATATTTAGGCCATTACAGGTTTATTTCTGTTTATTTTGTATCAGACTATTTTCTGTGACGTTTCTCGTCAATTATCAAAAATGTCCGCAGAGATTTTCTATGAGTAAATATTTATGAATGACATGACCAACGTATTCGTTTAAGATGCCTATGATGTTAACTAGCTCACTTAATATTATTATGATGACATGATTTCACTGTTTTTCTAGATGTTTATTGAGTGTCATTTGTAGAAACTTTAGTACAATTTGAGGATTATTTGTAATCAAACTTAAGCTTTGCATGAAACAGATTAAAATTATTTGTAGGCTTATTCAAATATGCTTCGTTTAAAAGTTGTAATTTTTGTTTCTTATGCCTTAGATTATTATTAATGAACAGATGACATAAAAAAATATTTTTTTCTGGAAATGCTATTTTATAATGGTTTAGTAAAATATAAACAATCCATTCTGTTTATTTATTACTACAATCTATTTCGCGTTTAAATCTATAAAATTAAATTGCTGCAATAATCAAGTTAAAGAGACAGAATGAAAATATTATTGATGATTATTTATGGGAACAGGAAAAGAATGCATCAAGAAGTTTGTGATATTTTAAACTAAATTAGATGGATATAACGTTTTGTAGTGACAAAAATTATAATACAAACCAAATAATATACAGGGTGTTTCATTTCAAATTTTAGAATTGGTATTACTCCCGGAAGTTCAAAATTGTTAAAATCATTAAAAATAAATACACAATTTATTGAAATACCTACTTTCCAAATTGCATTTCGATATCTCTAATCATTCTAGTGATAATTACTTGGAATCACATATTTATCTATTACTGTATGTGTCGATAATATAACCGTTGATTGAAATATTGTACAATATTTCAATCGACGATATAACACTTAAAGAACGTTTATTTTCTATTGCGTCCTTGAAATATATTTTAATAATATTTTAACAATAAATAAAATTTTAATGTAAATATAGATTTCTTCGGCCACAATATCTGTCAATTTTAATTATAAGTCCTTTGCGATGGTCATACGTATTACCCTCGCTCATCAATTTGTATCATATGCTAGACAGCACTCTCCACACTAATAAATGATTAATTCCGCCAATGGAGACATATTCATCACTTATGTATCCAATGCCATCCATTATTTCAACGAAACTTTTGCATCCGCGCGCTAACTAACCTTATAAATTTTATATGTATCATTCGGACGTCAGTAGCTAAACAACCCTCCGCGTCCCACGCTGATCCACCAACTGTCAAGTGTTTGCTCATCTCAAAGACTGCAAACGGTGCAAGGCAAATACTAGATAAAGAGTGATACGCAAATGTCCCCCAGACTCCATGGATTCCCGCAAACCATATGCTGCCAGTACGTGTGCATATACGTACGCACACTCTTAATGAACAAACATGAAAATTTACATTTAATTTCATTAATACATCAAAAAAACACACAAGTAGAGTTAATGTATGTATTTTAGCGAGGTATGTATGTTTATATGTAATAAGCTTCCACTAAACCTGAAACTTTTGTGAAAATTAAAATTGTTTTGGTAATAAATAGTAATATCTAAACATATTCAAATAAACTAAAATTTAAACTCAACAATATTTTAATGTATTTAGTGTAAAAACATATGAAAAGAGAAATAAATGTTTATAATAAAAAATACGCTTTTAAATTACCCAAGAATGAAATCAAGTTTAAAAACGTCTGTAGACATGTGCTTCAATCTTTAAGATCTCACCAATACAGTTTTAATTATGAACTTGACTTTCAAGAAACAATTATTAAATATATAAAATATACCTTATATGACCATATTGATACAGTTTAAGTAAGCAGTACCATTAATTAATTTTTTCTATGTAAATTGAACTTTAACTCAAGATTTTACTTAATAACTCCTGAAACATTAGAGAAGATACATGAGGAATAGAGGAATAGAGGAACTAACAGAATTACTGAACGAAATATTAAAAACGAAAAAAACACAAATTGAATGGAAGACAGGAATTATACTCTCAATATTAAAAGGAGTTAAAAGGAATTCTGAAGATTACAGAGGTTTCACAATAATAAGTATGTAAGGCCAAAAATGAACAAGACTTTTAGAAAAATGGCTGACATATAAATTAGAAGAAACAATAAAGGACAAGGTAGTTATTCATAATATTTATAATAAGACAAGTAAGCGAAAAACTCATAAATAAAAGCAGAGTAATACACAAAACGATTAATAAAAAGACAATTCATCTTTAGAAAAACTCAATGATAAACCTGCTAAAAGATGCGTATAATGAGAAGAAAAATGTATTAAGAATGAACATTGAAGAATCAAAAATATATGAAACAAAAAAGGTGTGAAATAAGAATGCGTGGTTAGCCTACTGCTACTATTTACTAGTGTAAACTAGTATTAGAAAAGGCAATTGAAAAAGCAAAGCAAAATATAAAAGCAATAAAAATTTTATACTGGAAAATAGAATCAGTACATCCGATAGTAGCTTTGCAGGTGACGTGGTGATAATGGCATAAACTATGGAAGACATAAAACATAATATGGAAATATTAAATGATGAATTGGCTAAAAACATCATGAAAATAAATTTTGAAAAACGAGGACTATGATAATTGCACATTATAAACAGCATTAAATAATAGAACAAGAGGAACACAATAAATACCTAGGAACAATAATTAAAAATAACGAAAAAAAGCAAATGAGAAGAAACAATAGCAAAATGAACTCTGATATACAGAAGCCAATCAAAACAGATAGAATAAGGAACGAAACATGCAGAAAAAATCAATACATAAAAAATAACGGAAAGATGGACGAGAGAATCACATACGCAGATTGAAAGAGGAAAGAAACACCAAATAAGTGCAATAGGGAAAAAACAACAGAAGAAGACCAAGAAAGGATTGTAACCGCACATTAAGAGAAAACACACAAAGAAATGGGTATAGATGAGAATAAGTAAAGAAGACGTGGAGGATATACTACCACAAAAAAGAAAAAAACTAAGACACCAATTAATTTTAAAGATTAATTAAAACTTAGTGACATATCTGAATTACGCCTATCTGAATTACGCCTATCTGAATTACGTGATCAATAATAATTCTAAAAATAGTTTGAAAACTAATGATTTGCTCAAACATAAAGGTCGCGTTATACTAGATCACTTAAAAGACGCCAATGCAGCTAATGCGTAACTTTTAAATTCAGTTACTGATGATGATCATATAAAGTTATATAGTGACTTCTCACTGGTGAGCACTAGTTTAGTTGAACGTTTATTATTTAAAATTACCATTCTGCCGGATCTGATGGTATTAGTGTAACAATGATTAAAATATGTTGTCCGTATATTATCCAGTACATTACACATATCATAAATTGTTGTCTCGAGCTGTCCGTTTTTCCTAATATTTGGAAAATTACTACTATAACTCTTGTGCCAAACAACGAAAATCCGGAAGAATTAAAAGATCTGAGACGGATTAGTACTTAAAATATTCTTCTAGATAACCATCACATTCTGGATTTAGACCAGTTGTTCTACTTTTCTGCCAAACGTTACATATAATATTATTTTAGTCTCTAATAAAGGATAACTATCTTGCATAATATTAGTTGATTACAGTAAAGCTTTCGACACTATTAATTCAGTTTAATTTTTAATGTATGCAATTCATTTTTGTTTATTACTTTCCCTATATAGTATATATAGGGGAAGTATTGTTTTCGTGCGAGAAAATGTCTGTGGGCGCTGTATCTCAAAAACGAATGATCCGATTCAGATGAAACTTTAAACTTAAGGTTTTATCGTTAAAAACTAGAACTGAAAAGCTTTTGGTGAACATTCATAGACCGGAAGTGGTTGTTTACTCGAGGCCGTTTTTTGTTTTTACGTGATATTTTTCTAAATATGAAAAACTTTCAAAAACAGTTCAAACAAAAGTTAAAGGGAATGAAAAACTGAATAAATTTTATTAGAATATATTTTTCATAAAATTCTTAACTTTCGAGAAAAAAAATAAAAATTGAAAATTTTAAAATTTTTTGCCAATTGCTATTAAACTATTGGAGCTACATGAAATTTATATAACAAATAATTGTAGATAATTCAAAATTAAACAAATTACTAAGAATAGCCTTTTTGCGTAAACATCATAGTTTTCGAGAAAAATATAGGGAAAGTACTATGATGGCCACATCACCATTTTGTGTATATTATAAGCTTGTACGATATAATTTTTATGAAATTCATTATAATTTAAGTTTTTGTAGGTTAAGTGGTAGAGCAGTAACAGGCATCATTACCTGACTGAACTTCGCCTACTCTTATATATTGTTTTCTTTATCTTTGTACATACTTTTTTGGTAAATAATAAAGACATTATAATAATAATAATTATGTCATGTTGACATTAATCAAATATTTACACAAATTTTACAAATTTTAAGCAAAATGCTTAATATATTAAGTATAAATTAAAATAAATATCTACAGAATGAAGAATGAAGTCCGCCTGCGATTCCTGTGCTCAAAATTTATTGTATTTTTATGTATGTATCCATTCATGTATTTTCTTAACAGGTTATCCAAAGAATCATAATAAATAAATAAATAAATAAATAAATCATGACTTGTTACTAGCTCAACTAAAATACATTGAACTCAGCCCAAGTGCCTATGCTTTATTTTATAGTTACCTTAAAATTCGGTCCCAACAAGTATAAATCCATAATAAAAGAAAAGGTTCAATTTTAGGTTCGATTTTATTTTGTATATACACATCCTCCTTAACTGATGTTTTGAAATTCTGTACACCTAATTTATATACTGACGATATCCAACTACTTCACCACTTTAAAATTGAAAATGTCAATACAGCAAATTACAAAATAAATACTGATCTCTTTAATTTATTGAAAATATCTCAAAGACATTCCTTACTAATAAATCCTAATAAAACGTCTGCTATGTTATTTGGTCCTAAAAAGAGTATTCATATTGCAAAGAGACTTCTAACCATAACCTTAGATAGTGTATCAATACCTTTTGTGGATTCTGTACGTAACTTAGGTTTAGTTATTGATTCAGATTTGCGCTTTAAGTTACGTGTAAACAAATGTATTTCTCGTGGTTATTACCACCTAAAAATTATATATATGGTATGTCAATAGATATATTTTAAATATAAAAACTAAACGTCTGCTTTACGACACATTAGTGTTGAGACACTTTAACTTCTCAAATATAGTCTATGATTCTTGTCTGGATAAAAAAAACTAAGGAACGCATCCAAAAGTCAAAAACTCATGTATTAGACTAATACTTATATGGAATTATAAAGTATGATCACATCTCTGGAAAAGTTGCTGAATTGAATTGTTTAAATATGGCCGACAAAAGAGATTTCGGGGATTAATTTCACCACTCATTCATAAATCAACATTATTTAAAAGATCATTCTCATATAATATCTCTAAATTGTATAATAAAAACCCTATGTACCTGAAATCAGTCACACCTCAACAATTTAAGAAATATCCATAGACAATAGCTGCTGTAGAATTATTAATATGGAATTATTACATAACTTTTCATAATATAATATCCTCTACTCATTAGAATGTTCTTTTTTCTATTTAATTTAGTTATAAGTAGGTTCAGTAAGAGGTAACAACCTCATTGAACTTCGCCTACTCTTCAATTGATTTTTGTACATATATATTTCATGAAATAAAGACAATTTTTTATTATTATTAAATACATTTAAATAAAAATTTTAAAAAACGCTTGTTTTAAGAGTGTTTATTTATTCTATAGAGACACTTAAAACATCCTTGCTTTATTAATTTCAATGCATAATGAAGTTTCGCCAAGCTTCATCAATCCAATATTTGAAAAACAAATAGATATTTACAAAATGTACATGTACACCGAAATCGCACTTTTAATGATTGTAGCGACTCTCACAATCCTTAGGGTTCTTTTTTAATTTCATGAATACAACTTTGTCAATTCAATAATATTAAAAACTGCAATAATAGATTTGGTATTATGTAATTCTGATTGTAAAATTAGCCTGGAATACATGAACATGAACAAGTTTTTTCCATTTGTTTTTAAAGATCTTCATCATCTGGCTTTGTCAGACTTAATGTAATTTGAATCGTCATGTAAACCAAATATTTTTTCCAAAAATTAATACGATTATTTAAATTTAGAGAAAAAGCTAATTTCATTGACTTATTGAATTACAATATACAATATATTACAATATCCTGTTAATATTAGATATATAAAAACTTTAAGATGTACATTCTTAGAGTCATAGTTTATCCAAAGTCGCCGTTAAGAAATTTTACAATTATCTATTGAGGTATCCTAATATGCACGTTATGACATTATACAATGGTAAAAATACAAACCGTTTTCCACCAAGTCTCACTAAAATATTTAGGAACATTATTAAATCGAAACTTCCTATTATCACCAATAAATAGAAATCCTTTAATTCATCTTTCCTTCTCCCCGAATTTCAAAGAATGTTAAGCTTTACCAAATCTCAGATAAGCATTGCATAAGTTGCGTCCTATATATGAAATATAGAAAATAATCTTAGTAGTAAACGTAAGAATATTTGGAAATTTGTACGGTAGAAAAAGGTATTTCAAGAATTTCTAGTTGGATGTTGTACGAGGATTCTCAATTATCATCACTACAAGAGATTTAGCCGATGCTCTTACTTAAAATTACCTTCCCAAAAGTAATTATAAAATATATTAAAATCCTTTAGTTTATTGTAGAAAATAAACTAATAATTTAAAAATACTAAAATATATATATTTCGAAGTATTAGCTAAAGAAGTAGTTGTTTCAAAAGTGGTTTGTTCTTGTAGTCTTAATAAGACTCATTTGTTGTAGATTTTACGAAATATTTTCGTGTTTTTTCTAATTATCAATTACATTTGCAAAACTATTGATAAACTAGTTAATTCATACATGCCTTTGAATTAATGACTTAATTAACAACACTATTTTATTATTTAAGGTTAGTGCTTCTAATGTTACTTCTCAATTAATAATTTATATCATCTTACCTTAGAAATAGTACTAATTATACTAATTAAAATGTTCTAAAGTTTAAGTTTGATGGCGCTTCTGGTATTTATTAATGACCTCTTCGATTTCTTTTTCGATTTTAGCCCATGCCGATAATTTAAAGATTTATAACAAAATGAATTGCCTCAATGATATTAACTGTCTGCAACTAAACCTTAATATTTTATTTCTTGAATCACTTTCTCATTTATCACTTGGTAAAACATTTTGAACTATTATTAATGAAGGTGATGAGAGAGAGATGATCTCTTGATAATGCCTTAAAAAGCGAAACTAGTCGAGTAAATATAGAAAAATTGTGAAACAAACTAAGTGTAATTTAATTTAACCTTCATTCGTTAATATTTTAAATTGCTTATCATTTGTCTGATAAAGCTACTGTGTGGTTGGTTAGTATTGTCGCAGTGTTCTGATATTAAAAACTGTGTAAATTCTTAATCAGAGCGTTTCAATCACTACATACTTAATGTTTTGACTTAATAGTATGTTAGCAATAAACTCAGCAAATTCTGTGCGGTTTCGTTTTGGATAAACGTCATCTTCTGCATTAACTAAATATCGAATGCAAGAGCAGCTGAAATATAAACATTTTTTTAGCCGTCATCTAAAAATGATTACATTAATATATATTGTTTGTTGTTAATATATCTGTCTTAGTTTTTCAGACATTGTAATTTTTAATATGAACCTCAAGGTACTTCAATGATATGAG
Organism: Ontholestes murinus; assembly: GCA_963969525.1. Taxonomy (NCBI): domain Eukaryota; kingdom Metazoa; phylum Arthropoda; class Insecta; order Coleoptera; family Staphylinidae; genus Ontholestes; species Ontholestes murinus. Next base: position 31,192,528 of record OZ018391.1, read on the forward strand.
ATTATTGAAAACCATATTGTATTTTATTGTAAACTTATTTGAAGTAAAGTTGAATAAGTAAATCTCAATCTCTAAAAAGATGGAAAATAAGCCTAAAATAAGTCAAATATTATTGGTAAAGAGAACATAGACAATTCTTGGACTATTAGATATATGGACTAGAGTGGAAGATCATTGTAGCCGCATGAACTTTTTCGATCTTCTTCCATCCAAAATTTTGGTATTATAATTTTGTGAGAAGAAAGCTAAAGTATAACAAATAAACAAATAAATATTACTGCAATTAAAACAAATTATTGTAATAAATAGAAAAAAACACGAAAATATATTCGTAAAATCTACAACAAATGAGTCTTATTAAGACTACAAGAACAAATCACTTTTGAAACAACTACTTCTCTAGCTAATACTTCACAGACATTGAATAATACAAAAGTAATTTGCGCGTTACAAAATAGCAAGGCTATCAAAGCAACACTAGTTTGAACGTATTTCTTTCTGTAAAATGAACTAAAAATGATCGAATGTACGTTAAAATAGTTTGTGAGTGACTATACTATGGTAATTTGGAAAAAGAAATGAATTTAGGTTGATGTAATTAAAAATAAATTAGCAAAAGCAATTAAATAATTCAATACTCAATTTTATAACCATCTGTAGACACGTGTTTCGATATTTCAATCTCTTCAGTACAGCTTTATTATAAAATTGATTTTAAACATAACTAAAAACGTTTACTAAAATAAATATAATGGAAAATAAATAACTTACTCAGATATGCACGGCAACTGACACAATAATGAAATATAATCGACTGAAGGTCTTATTTATACCTGCATGGATTACTGAATTCTACGGAAATAATTACGTTCGGGATTAAGGAAAATACCCAATTAGAGCATAATTTAATAATAAAATATATAAGTTCTTTACGTTGTAGATAAGAACTTATATATTTTATTATTAAATTATGCACAAATTATTGTGTAGCCAAAACTTTACTGTACTGAAATATTTGGGGCGGTATTAGCCAGATAAGTGGTTACTTCAATAAGTGATTTGTTTTATAGTCTTAATAAGACTCAATGTTAAAGATTTACGAAGTGTTCTATATTTCAAAATTATTAGTTAATTTTCTACAACAATCTTAAGGACTTTCATACATTGTATTATAACAATTAGGAGACATTTTTATCATATAAAACTTTAAGAATCATACTAGTTCTTTAAAGAGAACAGAAGTCTTGGGAAATGATCCTGTTGACCAGATTATTATTGTATAACATATGTTATATATCATAATCCCGTAAATTTGTTGAGGTGAAGTATTTAATTAAACTTAAATTTTTCTTGAGTAGTCTAAAAAATTTCTGCCAAAATATGTTTAACCAAGGAATGGTGTTTACTCAAGTCGTTCTTTGTTTTCCTTTAATTTTTCTCCTAAATATGGAAACTTAAAAAATATTAATGTTGTTCTACATTCTATTTTTTTTCTAGGAAAGATTTATATTGTTTATATTGTTAATTTTTAGTAATTTTATAGACTTCAACTATTTTAAAGCTTTTGACAGTTAAATATATAAAGTTTGTAGTATATTTTATTTCTTACATTTTCAATAATTACAAAACATATTAATAGCTACTGAATAAATATAAAAATTATGATAAAATTAAGTAATAAGAAAAATTATTTAAAAAAAATAAATTAATTAATCCATTTCTTAATAACAATTGCAACTATTTCATCATAATTTTGTTTTGTTTTCTGTGGAATCTAACATAGGTAATACGAATTTTTATAAATTCTATTCGATCAGAAATCACTTGTTTTTGCGGATTTAATTTGTTCTCAAAGAATTAAAAGAATCAGCTTTAATCGTGTTATTAAACTATTTTTTTCTAGGATTTTTAATTTAAAATTTACAGTTGTTTAAACTGTTTTTATAATTTATCTCAACTTAGTGCATGTCTGGAGCTAGCTGTAAAAACATTTGATTTGGTTTAGCAAATTACATCTTTATGAAATCTATACAATTTTAAATAATTTATAGACTTCACTGATTTTTAAGGCTTTTGTTATTTGCAACTACTTTTAAATATACAACGTATATTTTATTGTTTCTTAAAATTTCAGATTTTCAATATTATAACATATATAGTAATTAAATATAAAAATTATCAGTATATTTTTTAAATATAAATATTTAAACAAAAATGCTTACTTTTTCAATTGAAACTCGAGTCACTTATAAATAAAGTGCGATGTCAACAAAGTAAGCGTTTTTGAATAAATTTCCAAGATGTATCACAAATATTAAAAAATTAATTCATCAATTGCTTAATAACAATTTTTATTATATTTTCAACAACTGTAACTATTTCGTCATATGTGTTTGTTTTCCGGGGAATCTCGGTATCAGACATTTCAATTGTTTCTAGTCAGAAATCTGCGAATCTGTTTTGCGATTTTAATTTGTTCTCAAAGAAAAGTAAATATCATTGGCTTTAAATGTGTTATTAAATTATTTTTAAAAGAAAGTTTCCCCAGGATTTATATTTTTAATTATTTAGTAAATTAAACTGCATTTATCGTTTTAATTCTTCCTTTTAACTAGATTTTATTAGTATAAATACAGTTTAATTTACTAAATAATTAAAAATATAAATCCTTGGGAAACCTTTTTTTAAAAATAATTAAATAATTTAATAACACATTTAAAGACAATGATATTTACTTAAAAACTCGTGTAAAAAACAAATTGCAAATTACACATCTTTAAATCTTTTTTAAAATTTGTTGAATTCTAAAACTCATGTTAATGTTGCAATCTTATCTTCATCATCACCATCACGTCGTAGTAGTGGTAATATGCATTTGACAACAGCCTAATTATAATTATAATCAAGTAAAAAATTTTGATAGTTCTCGAAATTTATCATATAAAGTTGTCATGATATTTTAAATATTTGGTCATTCTACAGAAAAAGAAAGGTTTTAAGTCATTATAATAGCTCTATATCAATTGGACTTAAATATGCTTGTAATAGGTAAAGTATGCCGAATGGTGAAAATGCTCGGTCAATAAAGAATTCCATCACATGAAGCAGAAAAAGGGTCTGAGTGGAAGAACACTTAGTGAACTCCTCCTGCAAGTCCTGTGAGCTATATTTTAGTAATATTTAATGAACATTTTTTTCTTATATCCAATATTAAAAGGGCATTGTAAAGTAAAATAAATAAATAAAATAATAACTTCGTCAAGGTATATGAAGTCAGAATATTTTGTAATTTTTTTTTTTTTTTTCAATTTTAGCCTCATTAAGATTACATTGCTTTTGAAAGTTTTCGTAGCTTAACAATATTTTTGTGATCATCTATAAAACAAAATCCTAAACTCATAAATTAAATCAATACAACCCAATCCTCTATAAATCAATTTTAATGCATCTTGATCTTAGTAATTAAACTTTTAAAATATCATATAATTACTAGAACTTAATTGAAAAATCCACTATGCTTTATCCACCTATTATTTTTGTAAAAATCAAACAACACCACGCGACTCGGGTTTCGACATGTTATTGTTATTATCAAGTTGATTATAAGTTGATCAGGTTTTAAATTTAAACTAAATATTTTGGGGCGAGGGAATTTTCCTGTTGCTAGTTGTTTAAAGATTATCGCGGAAGGACTGTACCGGATTAATGTGTAGCGAAAAGGTTAATTTATTAGCTCGGTAAGAAGATTTACTGACGGATTGCAGCTCCAATTACTACTATAGATTAGGCATACTGCACTTGTTGCAATTATGCGTGATTTTGATATTATTTACTTCTGGAAATTGATATTTGCATTCTAAACAATGATTCAAAAATGATTTTAAGTCTAGATTCAGGCGATATGTACGAAAATATTCTGAAAATCAAGTTGGTACTTCATCCAGTTTGACCTATATAGACGCTATTGCATTCCGAACAACTGATCTTATCTTTTGCATTGAATAATATGCTCGATATTTTTCCAGGAGACTTAAAGGCTACTTAATGATTCAGTTTAAAAAAATATATTTGCTACCTGTTCGTTAGTGTTTTCCCTTAATGTGTAAGGGAAATGAACTGGGCATTATCGGATATAATAAAAATTTTGTGGTTTGAAGAGATTTTTTTAAGTAAGACATTTTGGATAAGGTTGATTGAGAAGCTATTGTGAATTGAAAATGAAACTATTTGGTTTAATTCAGTGGCTCATATGTATGTCTGTAGTTAGAAGAATGGAGAAAGCGGGATGTCTCATGAAATGTGACGTAGAAAAAGAAATTGTTGAGTTGACGTTAGTTTTTGTGCTTTAAAATTAAATCCAATTTAATATTGTTCTTATTTTCTGCTCCAAACGTGAATTTACTTTTATGATGGATATTATTAATGAATAGATTTAAACATTGATTTAATTGACGTACTATGCCATTGAAGCATGCCATTGCGTCGTCAATGTATTTGTACCAAAAGGAAATGATTTTTAGCTGAATATAGTGACATAATCTGTGCTTAAATATTTACCATGAATAAATCGGCTAAAAGTGGACTTAATGGAGTTCCCATTTGTAGACCTGTGGTTTGCTTATAGAATATAACATTAAATTAAATTAAATAATTTGGGTTGAAATCGGTTCCTAAACATTGAATTTGTTCTTATTTAATCAAGTGATTCAATTTATGTCGTAAATTTTAAATATTTTCTTTAATATGTATTTTGTAAAACATCCTACTAAGGACAAAGGAAAGAATATTTTAATTTAGTGGTATTGTTATGGCTTCGAGGTATTCAGATATAGCGAGTGATTTTCACACCAAAAGTTCTAGAGCAAATTTTGTGTGTTTTAAAAGCGTCTATTGGTAAACTTCTTGTGTTACTATTAATATATGAGACTACAGGTCTGATGGAGGATAGGGTATATCGGTTTTAATGAGACCATAGATCCTAAGGGATAAGGGGTTCGGACTGAGGAGGAATTTCTTAAAATCTAAGAACAAAATCGTGATATTTTTTAAAAGGTTTCGGTTTTAGGTTTGGAATTTTAAAGTGGGATATTTTTTAGGAATGTTAAATTTTCAGATGAAATGAAAATGTTGATTTTTATTATTGTACTGTCGTCTTTTAAGAATAATTATTAAATTGGATTTATCTGCCATAGTCAGGATTAAGGAACTAAAGGTTTTTTTTTATCACTGTAGTGTCATTGGATTATATTACGAATATAAGATTTTATATGATCTTCCATGCGGGCTCTACGGGTGAGAGGTTCGGGCACTCTTTTGAAACAAGTTCCAAATTTAAAATGATTGTGGATTTGTCGGATTTGTTATTGATAAATGGGCTATACTTTTTTGGGAAAGGAGCGCTTGATTTGTAGCACTAATTGTTGCTCACAACAAAATAGTTAGTATACATTCAAAACTTCTACACTTTATTATTCACTTGATAATGATGATAAAACGTCGAAACTCGAGTAGAGTTGTGTAGTTTGATTTCAGTGTATGTATTATATACCACGAAGTAAAGGTCGAAACCATTCTCTTTATTGAGTGATTAGAAAACTAATATGATAAAGTAAATAATCGATTAATTTATGGATGATCGGTTATGTTTGCATTGACATACTATTTGTTGATTTTTGTTCTCGTTCAAATTCCTACCATTAGATAATGATGTAAAAATCGAAACTAGTCGGAATAAATCGTAAACATTGCGAAACCAACCAAGTGCCTTTATATAAACAACCCTTAATTGACATACTACTTGCATTTACAAGGAATAATAAAGTCAAAAAGTCCTTCTACTTTCTTTTTATAAAATAAGACTGATTCTTAATTCTCGATGACACTTTCAAATGATTTTATTGAACTATTCGCTACAATTGTTTCTTAACATTGTGGCTTCTTCAGACGGATTAATGATATAAAATAGGACCAAGAACTTAAACTTTTAAGAATTATTAGCCCAAATAATTAATTTTTTGTGACACTGATAGATACTTAAAAATATATATTGAATGTTTTTTACGAATTATATGATAATTATTAATGACTATTCCACTCCTATTGCATGTAGCCAATGAAAATGAGGCATGTGATATTTTTTAGCCAATCACGTCAATTTATAAGTGAATAAACACCAAGTTGCTATTTATTCACCTGAATAACCTGAAGTTAGCTATTTCCCGACAAATGAATTGAATTAGCCTTGATAAAAAAGCGAAAAACGTTGTTTCTACGTATGTCAGTTGCAAGTAGGTTATAAAATCAAAAGGTTTGGTAACACTTCATCATCCATAATAAATGCGACGGTGACAAGTTCTGCACCAAAAAATCAAACTTAAACGAGATCGTGTGTTTGGAAACGATTTGAAGAAATCTGCGCCGATAAAAACTACCAGTTGTTAGCAAAACTTTAATGGAAACTCTTGCCGCGATTATGACGACTGGGGGAAGGTAAATGCAAATGATTATAAGGGAGGTGTTATTTAATCAATGTCGAATTTTTCGACCAAAATACTGCAGGAGATATATCATAAAAATTTTAATATAAACATTGAACCATTCACCGATATTCGTTTCAAGTCGTGGAATAGTCTTTCCAAATACCATTCGTGATGACAATTAAATCGGAATAAATTTTGTCTTTAGTGCATTCAAGTTTGTTGCTTATTCGCGATTTTTATTCGAGCAACTGATAGAAAAAATCACTCGCCTGGCGGCTCGTGATTTTTTCGTGACAGTTGCTCTCATTAAAATCGCTAAGCAACAAACTTTCATGCAAAAACAAAATTTATTCGAGTAAATTGCCATCACTTATGGTATTACTTGTGAATAAATGAGTAAAACCAGAGAGAAAACATCTCTTTATTGTAGGAAGTATTACAATATATAATTAAAATAATTATTGTGTTTCTTCGCCCTCGTCTGGCTATACAAAAGCAAAACCATTTGTTTGTAGTTGAAATTTAAATATTTTTCAAGTCATCAATGTGGTGTTCAAAATAGCAGTCTGTTTTATAATAATACACGTTTTTATTATGTTATTAGTCTGATATTTACTAATGGATAATCAAGCTAATTTAATATTCAATTGAGTTTAATGTCACAAAAAAAGTTATTTTCAGTTAATATTAATATTGTTTTGGACATTCTGGCTGTTCCTCTAATTAAATTATACCTTTCAGAATGAATGATTCATGCAAAATGTACGGTATTAGTTTGAAGTTGGAATGCAAAAGTTCGGCGGAAATAATAGATGGCATTAGATCTATAAGTGATGAATACGTCTCCATTGGCGGAATACATCATTTATTAGTGAGCCGACCCGGACTGACGTATGATCACAAATTGATGAGCGAGTAGTGTGTGGCGAGATGACCACCGCGAAGACCACATCCTGGAGGTTTGCCGATACCTGGACGGAGACGTCGAACGCCCAATGAAACTCCACTGATTTGTCACCTGTACTCCTAACCGTCGCGATGGTCCAACCTCCGGCGTGCACGTTCTTCGGTTCGCGATTTTACTGGTAAGGTTCCCGCGCAACCGCGAAATCGCGGACCGCCTCTGACCGACCGACCTGATAAATTCCGCGGCATTCAAAGAGCGGCGTTGCAAGCTCCCACCCGAGCAGTTCTGTTCTAGAGCTTACAGGCTCCAGCACCAGGTGAACGCACGTCGATACGACCAAAAGCGATCCGGCCCGAGACCCCAACATCGTCTCCTCGCGGTTCTGCAACCGGAGTTTCAGTCCTTTTTCAGTCCCGCGTGCTGTGTGTTCGCCTCTGGCCTGTCCGTCGATCGCGGCGTGTTTACGAGACACATACTGCTTTAACCGCAAAAAAGGAACCTCCAAAATCCCCCTTGACACCCCTGCGTAATTAACAAGTGTTAAAGACTTAGATATAAACGGTCATTAACTGCTAACACCCGAAAACGCTTAAATAATGTGGCGAAATACATAGACTGCAAGATTTTCGGGTGTCGAGGATAATTGCATGTAGTAAGTTCGGCTTCAAGGCGAACAAGAATTCGTGCTAGTGCTGTCTGAGACACGACTGGACAAAGGGAGCCCGCGTAACGACCTTCCAGGACGTGGTGCACTAGCAAAGTGAGTAAGACCACGAAAAATTAAACCCCACTCACCGAAAATTGTACACACGCATGCAAGCAAAACGTAAATACCCGACCGGTCGATACAATCCTGATTGAATAGAAACTGAGCCCACATGGGACCCATACCCGTTTAGACTGACACAACTGATATCACGCCGGTTTGTTTACAGTTCCCACTCGGTACTTCCTCACCGCTTATCTGTCGGGCTGATAAAACCGCGGCCGCAATTTTTGCATACACAAACTAAAACGTCTTGCTCCGCTTTTTTATATTGACCGTTAAAGAACCCTTTAGGGATATTGCATGCGTCCGGGACTCTCCATTCAATTTCCAGCCAAATGCGATTCTATTCCATTAAACCCCGCGCAATATTTTCACATAAATTTCCCAAAGCTTTCTTTTTTGGACCGTTCCAGGGCAATAGGTAAAACTTTTTAAAGAGCCCAAGTTTTGATTCAACCTGTAGCACCAACTTTCCTTCCCCTCGATACTCACACATACAACTATGTCTGCAGAAATTCATTCTTGTCTCCTCGTGTCTACTCATACCGTACGATTTTTTTTTGTCTATATGTCGTGCTCGGGGTTATTTATAATCGTGTCTTACGCCATTCGCTCGACTTTGTGGCCACGACCGCGCTAGACTATCATGACGTCACCTCCCATTAATAATGTAGTCCTCTAATATATTACCATACAACATATATATATTTTTGTCTCTCCCAATTTATCAACTCGGCAGCATATCTGCGCGCCAAAAGCTAACGAACCTTTTATTTCCTAAAAATAATTCCCATTATATATGCAAAACGTAATTGAATTTTTTTGGTCAATTAATTAAACATTAACGAAACCCGAACCAGGAAAAATTTTCAGTCAGATATACGCAGGAAACATTTATTTCACACCTAAACATAATTATTACAAGGAATGTTTACGAGAGACTAAAGGTTATCTGCCTTTAACAAGAATTATGACCAATAAACGAAGAATAAAAGAATTATCTACGCTTGATCAGTTCATTCACGTAATTCTCTTCTTCGTCTATTATGTCATCAATCACTTGTTACATTTTAAGTAAGAATCTTCACACTCAGAATTTACACACTTAATAGTATTAATGACATTAGTTAGAAAGAGATTATTCATCTATATTACTACGAATATTAATTTTCGAAATAATACGTCAATCATAGTAAATACAATGACAATTAATAATGAAATAAAGTTATAAAAATATTTGTATACAAGATGTCCTGTTAAATGCGAGGAATTCACTTCACTAGAGATTCTAAGGAAGAAAATATGATGATTTGGCATAACCCATCCATATCCAAAAGTTTACGATTAAGCCCGAATTTGCCTTCAAAGCTCCGAAAGATAATATTAATTTATTTATAAGCTATATTTATTATTGTTGATTATAGTAATATAACCCATAATTTTAGTAATAATTAAACAATTGGTTTGTTTAACTGATTTTGTATATTTACTCAACTATTATTTCACAATGTTTCACCAAGAGATGAGTAAGAAAACTATTCAAAAAACATCATTTGAGTTATTATGGTCATCATTGATTGATAAGAAGTACAGAAAACAGTAGTACCATAATTTAAAAATCAAAATATGTTTTTATTGGCATCCTTTTAAAATCTTTAATAAGTACTATTTGAAAGCTTTTTTCAGTAGGATCGAATTTAGCGTTTAATTGTTATAAATGATATTAATATCTTTTTTTTTGAACTTTGCAGGCTAATTTCGGCTACCGTCAAATTTTGGATTTAGATAAGTTTCATTAAATCGAAATGAAACACACTAATGACTTTGTTTGTATAACACAAACAAAATTTTTGTGACTCAAGTTTCGGTAACTGCACGTACCATTTTCAAACATAAAACACTTTATATTTGAAAATGGTACGTGCAGTTACTGAAACAAAAATAAATTTCGTGTTATACAAAGTTATTAGTGTGTTTCATTTCTATTCAACATGTATAACGAAGTAGAAGTCTTCAACATAAACAATATTCATTAAATCATCACATTTTGACCTCAGGAATTTATAGTTTAGACATTTCCCCTCATTAAAGGGACACCCTGTATTTTTAGATTTTTTAATTATGAAATTAATAATATACCGTGCAATTAATCATTCAGGCAATATAATTAAGTTAGATTTTCATAGTATTTCTACTGTAAGTTGTGTTGATGTTGAATACTTGGATGTATTAGGGGGACCGGAAAGTAATGTCGCTTTTTACATTAAATTAAAAGGAACAAATTTAGATTTTATTTTTAATCAATAATATAATCACTCTAGTTATCAATAACATTTTGCCATCTAGTGTGCAGATTTTCATTTTCGGACCGATAGAAATCAATTGGTTTTGAGTAAAATATCTCGAGATGGCATTTTGGACATCATTCAAATTTTAAAATTATTTTGCAATAAGAAAATGTTGTAGGGATCGAAATAAATGGGAATCTTTGCGATTTTGGACGAGTATGGTGGATGAGGCAGTACCTCCCACTCCAATTCATCATTTTTTTCCAGTATTCGTCTAGCAGAGTGCGGTAATGTTTCAGAATAACGCCTTCTCTGTTGACAATCACCGGATATTTTTCGATTACAGATTGATATTTCACAATAAACATGCATGCATTAACATTTTGTCCATTTTTCAGCAATTCAAAATGAACAATTCCGCGAATACTCCACCAAACACACAGAAATGCCTTTTTGGAATGTAAATACGGAGAGAGCCACTGACTTTTGCATTTTGGATTATCATATAGGACCCATTTTTGTCTCCGGTAATCAAACGATCAAAAATGGTTCTGTGTAGTGCCGTTGAAGCAACACGTCGCATGTGTCGAACGCTTTGCTTTGTTCTCTTCGGACAGATTATGATGGTAACTAACACCTGCCCAGCTTATTGTTCCAATCTGTTTTTAATCTTCTTGGATGGTCGACCAAGGTTGGTTAAGGGTGTGCAACATATCCTCGATTGAATTGCATGCTTCCTTTCCAATGTAAACTGATTTTTTAAGATAACAGTTACAAGTCAATTCTCACAATAACAGACATTTGATTTTCAACGTATAAAAATTTATGCTGGAACAGTAATACTTATGTCTTATTTGTAGACATATTTTTTGACACTATTTTACTATTTTTCTAACTGTTTTATAAATACTTACATCAATAGTTTTTAATTATTTGAATATATTTTTTGCTTTAAAACAAATTATTTAACTCAACATGAAAAATAAGACTTATTGAAAGTAGTAGCAGTAAAGTTATGAGAATGTTAGTAAATATTATTATCTAGCTTATATCTAAATTATACTAAACATACATTCACTTGGTACTTCCTAAAATTGAAAGGTCATTAATTTATTGAATATTGTGTAACTGGCATTCGAATATAATGTGATTTAGATCCCCAATCAAACCACATTCGCACAACGGTGAATGTTTAACATTTATTTTATACAAGTGAGCTGGAAACGCACCAATATTTACTTTAATCCTAGTAAGAATTGTTGCAACGAACAAACTTATATTTTCATCGAATATATGACTTACTTTCTTGGGATATTTCGGCTATAACAGAAAATAGTGACTCGAGTGTTTTTTTGATGAGATTTCCTATTCATTATAGTTATATTTGGTTTTCATTAATAGCCCATTTGGTGGCCTCCAGAATCCCAGATCTGGCATTCTTATTGTTTTTATCACATCCAATTGAGGTATATATAAGTTAAATCCGACTCCCTCTTTAGTTTTAGATCCGTCGATAAATGCCATCAGTCACTAAGCTCCAGCGTAATCTTCTGAATGAACTGCTTATTTCGGTTGTTATTTTTCGTATATCTAGGTATGATGGTTGCTGGCACAGTATATAGGCTTTCATATTCAAGATTAAAAAGGGAACAAGTTAAATATTAATTCCCAAGGTAGAATGAGCGAGTACAATTGGAGGATCCGTCGTCTTAGCCCAATATTGTTTTGTGTAATTTGCTTCTACTAGGCTGTTTATGCTTTTTTCTAAGTCTTTCATTTGGAGGCGTCTGATTTTATTCAGGTACTTCAGTGCTAAATATTCTCTCCAAAATTGCAACGGTTGCTCGTCGGATTCTGCTAGTATAGCCTCTATTGGTGTTGACTTCATTGCTCCTATAGCCATTCTAATCGCTTTATTTTGAACTCGTTCTATGCATTCCAGTGATGTCTTACAAGACGTTCCATATATAATGCTTCCATAATTCAAGACCTAATGTAAGATTTATAAAAGATAATCATAATTACGAATCAATCTTAAGATATTAAATCCTTTCTCTACTCTATCTACTGTGCATTTGATGTGGCTTTTCCAGTTTAATTTCGTATCTAAAATAAGACCGAGATATTTAAAGGTTTTAACTATCTAAATTTCTAATCCATCTACCGTTATGCTTGTTTTGTTTTGCAAAACCATGTTGTGTTGTCCAATTTTTATATTTATGTACTAACTGCTTTGCGAGACTTAGTACTTCCTTTGGAGATTTGCATTAAAAGTTTGTACAAATATCATCTGCATACTGAATATCGCTTCTTGGGATAGCAATATGGAGGGATAAGGTGTAAACATGGAATAATAAAGGGGATAAGACAGATCCCTAGGGTAATCCCATAGATGATATTCGAGGCCCTAGGATGGTGTTTCATTGATTTTAATATATATTTCTCTGCTTCTATAACAGCCCGTTATGTTTTTTTGCGAATCTAGCCGGTATTCCTATTTGGCATAGTGTAGCCTCTAATATATTTAGCACCACTGAGTCGTAACCGCCCTCTAAATCTAAAAATATACACCCATGGTATTCGTTCTCACCGTATGTGTGTTGTATCGATACCGTCAGAGCTGTTAATGCGTCTAATGTTCCTTTCTCTCTTCGGAAACCAAATTGGGTTTTTGGCAAAATGCTGTTCTTCTCCACCCACCATTTTAAGCGTGCTTGTATAATCAGTTCAAATATTTTAAACATACATGATAATAGTGAAATTAGTCTATAACTCGATGGGGAGTTACTATCTTTACCTGGTTTGGCAATAGGGTAAATGAGGATTTTCTTAAGGTTATTATTATCACAGCCGCTTTTCAGATATAGATTGAATTTTTGGAGAAGTAGATTTTTATATGTTATACTACTATTCTTAATCATACCATAAGTGATTCCGTCAATACCTGGAGCTGTGTTGTCACTTTTATTCATAGCTCATTCGAGTTCTTCTATACTGATGGGCTTATTTAATGGATGTAGCGTATTCTTCTCTGTCATGGGTGTAGAATTATTTATATTATTACAAAAATTGGCCCTAGCTTTCTGTTTGAAGGTTTTCTTTATTTTCTCAAATAGCCTTCTACACTCAATATAATATTTTGGTAGGTTGCTTCTTTTATATTTTTGTAGTTGTGCTTTTTACTTCATTTTACAGAAGAATACGTTCAAACTAGTGTTGCTTTGATAGCCCTGCTATTTTGTAACACGCAAATTACTTTTGTATCATTCAATGTCTGTCGAAGTATTAGCTAGAGAAGTAGTTGTTTCAAAAGTGATTTGTTTCTTGTAGTCTTAATAAGACTCATTTGTTGTAGATTTTACGAAATATTTTCGTATTTTTTCTAATTATCGCACAAATTTTTTTGCACCCTTTCAATTGCACGCTTTTGCTTGTAATATAAAGGTGACCAAATTAAACTGCAGTATTCAAATTTAGATCTTATACATGATATATAAAGTTTAATAATTTCATTTCTATCTCTAAAATTAATACAAGTGCGCTTTATATATCCAAGAAGCTTAATACTATCACTGCAAATTTTGCTATCATGGGGGATAAATTTTAACTTGTGTTCAAAGTATACTCCTAAATCCGTAATTTCATTAGTACGTAAAACGGTAGTATTCAAAAGAGTATATTTGAATTTATAAGTGGTTCTATTACGACTAAAAAAAAGGCAACAGCATTTTGCAATTTTATTAAGATCATTTTGAAGGGTTATGTGATCATCATTTGTTTTAATTCGCCCAAATATTTTGACATCATCTGCGTATAGTAATATTGGCGACAATATATCTTTTACAATATGATTAATGAACAACACAAACAATAATGGACCTAAATTGGAACCTTGTGGCACCCCGCTGGAGACAATTTACTGTTTAGAATTATATCCCCCATATTCAACAAAATTTATTCGGATTAGATTAGATTTATTGTTGTTACATTGATACCGAATGAATTTAATTTAGTCAAAAGTACTTCATGACTGATTGTATCGAATGCTTTCCGAAAATATATGTATGCTACACCAATTTAGAATAATAGGTACAGAATTGGTTTGTTTCGCTAAAACAATTCTTTACTTATTATTTTATAATGTTTCACCAAGAGATACGTGAGAAAATTATTCAAGAAAAATTGTTTTAGGATAAGATCGAAAATAGTTTTTTTCACGGCAGACCACCTCATACTATTTTCTAAAATGTATTTGACTAACTGCCAAACGAAATATTCTGATGGGCAAAGTAAGCAATTCATTTTATTTGGTATTTGCCAAAAATATTTTAGAATTCATTATAAAATATCAGGATTTGGAAGCACAAAAAGTTTTAAGAAAATAATGGATAACTGATCATTTAAAATACCGACAGTTTTGGAAATTATTTGCATTCAAATGCAAAGATATTAAAAGACACTTTTTAGCCAAAAGAGGTACACACAAAACCGTTGTAGAATTGTTTAAGCAAGTGCTGTTTTATAACAATTTCTGGTTTATCTTGTATAACAAACTATTTAACCACGGAAATAGAAGAGTTTATTGCTGGATTTTTTTGTTTATAGTTACTGACATATTTGTAAGATTTTTAAATTAGGTGTAAGATAAACATAATTATTGCCTTGACAGATTAATATAATGAAGGTAAATAAACAATTTATCGCCTTTCTTAAGAAATTTTATCGAACAAATGGCATGTTTTGTATAAATCATAAAAATATTAGGACCATATATTTAATTTTGGGGATATGATTAGGAATAATAGGTAGATCCCTAAAAAGACTTATTTGAAATCGTGAGATTTTAATTAATGACTCTTAAATATACAGTGTAATAGCTAAAGCCCATACATTTGTTCTAATTTTCTTTACAGTTATACAAAAACTGTTTACGCCTTCCTATTGCCTAAATGTAGCTGATAGAAAAGCTTTAGTTGATTTAGTAATTTTTAGATTACACTTAGCTTTCTCAGTGCTTGGTACTGTAAATTTTAATACTACTCTAATCAATTTACGATCATATTGGGCATCCTTTAATCAAATTACTTTGTTTGTCTAAACTGTAGCTACGAGGGTTGTTGTTTAGGGATGAGAAAAGAAATAATAAACAAATGAATTATATCAAAAATATTTTTATTGCCTTTAAGATCTATACATTTTTGCATGCGATTGAACCATCCTCAAAGCACTTTGTCCATTTAGAAGATGGTAGCTCTAAAACATGCGTTTTGAAGGCCTCAAGCCCTTCCTCGGGTGTTGAAAATCGTTGTCCACGTAGTTTATTATTTCGAGGCTGTAAGACGGATGACACATCAATTCGATATTTTCCGTTTGAGCATGTAATGTGCGTGATGCAAAATAATTCGTCGTTTTTACCGAAAACTTCAGACAGACAAATGGTCGTATACCACGCTGAAATAACGGTCTTTTGATTTTCGAGAGCTACAATTGCTACATGACCGGTTTTCGTGAAGAATAAAGCCATCATTTGCTTCTTAACGTTTCGAGAACGAACAACTTTTGTTCGCTTTGCTGCACATTGAATGTCAAACTGCCGATTGACCTTCTTTTTCTGGCTCATACGCATAAATCCTGCGACGATACTGTATACGGTTTTGGATGCACCACAGCTGTATTTTAAAATCATTTTATGGCACTAATGGACACGACCATTTTTTGAGCATCTGTCAACAAATGGGGAATGCAACGCACAATCAACTTCCGAACATCCAAAAGATCGTGAAAAATCTTATGTATGCTGGTGGTACTAAAGCTTTAACATCTCTCATTTTCGAGATATCTCACATGACGATCTTCTTCAATTCGTTTTCGCACAGCACCGATCTTTTCCGGCACAACGACTTCTTTTGGACAACCTTCTTTAACTTCATCCGTGAGCTTTGAATTCAGTGTACCAGCTATGTACTTCTTCCATCATCTGGTTTTGCAAGAGCTACTATAATACAATCAATTGATTGAAATTTAAATATATCTTTTATTTGTTCCAGCAGTAATTAAGTGTAATTTATCACATTGTTAGATAAGAGAAGGGAAAAAAGAGAGAATTTTGAAAAACTAATACAATAATAGCATTTGGTTTATTAGACTTTCTGGTTTGAGCTCATTATATATTTACAGTTGGTATAGACAGCGTCACTTGTGCCTCTTTTACATTTGCTACAATAATTGTTGTACCTGCAGAAATTCTACTTTGAATTTAGTCTACGATTCATCATGAAATATTAGTTAATAATTATTTTCCAATAATTTCGTAGTATTATTAGTATTTGGGTGTGATAATAGGCACGTCTTTTTAGTATGGTCTTGAAAAAAAACTTTTTATTCGTAATAATAAATTCGATTATGTTTACAAGGAGCGCGCCGCGTAAAGTTTCGCTCATTTATTCAAAAAAGATGTAAATTTCAGCCTAGAAATTTACAATTCGGAGAACTTAAAGATACACATCTCCCGAGTCATAATATATTTGGATTCTCACATTCTTCAAGTAAATTAAAGAGGACGAGTCGACCGTCTGACGAGGGCCCCCTTTAAGACCAGACGCACAACTACCTGAGACACGACAGATATGACGCCGAGGAACGGATTTTATTGCGGCCGCAAAGAGTTGACACCAAGACGAGTCGTTCCCCCCATCACGCAATTGCTGTTTTTTTTCTCCTTCGCCTTCCTCCGTAATTTTATTTGACCCTCTTTTCCGGCACCGAATATTAAACATATCGCGACAATGTTATCGCTCACCTCCTTTATTTTTCTTCCCACGCCGCGTACAAATTCCGGTTTTATACAAAATGCGGCGATTCGTCGGATTTACCAGAGCGTGTCAGGATGTGGGGAATGTCATATTTCAACTTATAAAGTCGTAGGTTAGGAGATATTCTGTAGTGGTTGTGATTTTTATATGTTTAGTTTAGGCTTAGCTATCTTTCAAATATGTTTACATTGTTTTTTTTTAAATTATGTAAATATTGATATAACAACCAAAAAAAAAAACATTACTATATTTTTATTTAGTGCCAAATCATAATTCTACTTCTATTTATTTGAAACAGAAACTTAAATCAAAGTTTTCGAAAAAATGCTTCAATTGATTATTTAATCAATTATTTATATTTATGTGTAGATAGAAGGCCAAAGATAACTAAATAAATAAATAAAATATAAGAAATTTAGTTATTTATATTGATTAGTAAATGGAAAATTTATGCAAACTATTTAACGCATGATAACATAAACTTACACTATCTCTAATCAGTAATTGGGAATCCCATGTGAGTAATCCACAATTTTTATGTCACGACAGTCATTACCGTCATATAAATGCGATAACGGAATAAACAATTAGGTCTCAAATTTCAGAGATAACAAGTGCACGATATTTAGCTTTATTATTTTTTTGACGTGTCCAGCAGAAATAAATCACGCAGGAGGGGAATTTATCGCCGATAAAATTAATAAAACGGCAGTGATGTATTGTCCTGCAGCATTTTGTGACGACATAATTTTTGTTCTTTCCGAACACGTAATAGATATGACGCTGTAATACTGTGCTGGAAATCAAGCGGGAAATTTAATGCGACAAGTTGATTGATTCATTTAACTCTTATTTACACTAGTCTAATATGCGCGAACAATTAGAACAAAAAAATTGACATTAGCAATGCAAAACCGCCCCGAGGTCTCATAAACACAATGGCAGTCATAACAAGCAATAAAGCGGAATGCAAAAGGCATCAAACATTTTATTCGCGAGTTTATTTGAGTTTATCATAAAAACATGGCGGTAATGAAGCGCGAGCGATGTAGTCGAAAATGGCGCCATTAAACGGCGCGAACGCAATATTTGCAAATCACGGCATTTATTAAATGATGCTCGAATTTGCATAAATAATTCTTGAGGTATTCATTTATCATCGTACCTAACACCTTCTACTAGAAACTGGTATCACTTACTTCCTTGTTTGTTTTTTTACTTATTAAAAACCGCATTCTGTTCATACCGATAACGATCTTGATTGAGCTTGTAACTGTTTATGTTTATATTGTTCTGTTGTTAATAATTTACATCTTATTAATAATTTAATATAAGATTTATACATTGAAACAGAAAGGAACAGTTATTTTTAAGACTTAGAACTTTTAATCTACTCCTCCGAAAAATATGGTTTGGATAAGCGTGACTATTCATATTTAAATCTTTATTGTCCATATAATGTGTAAATAATGTTGAAAAAAATCACCCTAATTAAAGTTGCTGATTGTATTGCAACCCCACAATAGTTTTCAACACATTTTCTATCTCCAGTTTTAAAAATTGGGGAGATATAACTCATCTTCCAAACACTTGGAACACAAGCTAATTTAATTGAAGTAGAAACTAAAGTAGGTAAAGGTTTTGACAGAGTACAGACACACCTACAAAGGAAATCACCAGGTATACCATCAGGTCCACAAGTAATCCTCTTGTTAAGAGATTGAATCGCGTTGAAAACATCATCCAATGATATCTGTAACCCTTTAGAAATAACAGATTTAGATGCTAATGTAAGAAGCTTTTACTTCGTTTTACATGCTTGAATAATTAATAAAACACTTCAAACTTTGTTAGTATAACACTGTATATTTTATTTTGTTGACTAGTTTCGGCAACTCCACTTGCCATTATCGAAACATAAGTAAATTAAATCTACGATTTGCACAGGTATTTATACATAAAACTATTTACAGACAGCGTCAAAAATAGGAGAGTACATTAGGTCAACCTGGTCGTTAATTAGTGGAATTCCCGGATTAGCGCGGGCTTTGTGGATTTCTAGGTATTCTAAAAGATTCATTTTTCGTCCCTTTTTGGCGTAATTAATAATCGTTAGTACATCCTCTCCAAAAGAATGGTTTTGTTCAATAATGTGTTTCGCAAAAGTGGATTTATCAACTTGCTTTAATATAATAGAGCGCAAATGTTCTTTAAATCTTACATTGAAATTTCGACCAGATTGACCTATGTAAATTCCTTGACAATTTGAACATGTTAATTTATAAATTCCAGATTTTTCTAGTTTATTTTGTTTTGTTTTTGGAATAAAAATAACATTACTAATTTTTCAATATGGTTTAAATGCAATATTTATATTATGTTTTTTAATTACATTTTTGATTTGAACACTACAATTGCCAAAATAAGTTAATGATTTAAACATTTTAGGTTCTAACACTGAGTTACCTGCAAATAATATATTATTGATTTTACGCATCTTTTGTTTATTTAAAATTTTATCTATTAATTTGACATTATAACCATTGCTAAAAGCGATATTCTTTATAATATTGATTTCTTTTTTGAAGGAAACATCTGATAGAGGTATATTTAGTGCTCGGTGTATAATTGAGTTAAATGCTGCCATTTTGTGTTTGTGAGGATGTCGGGAATTGTTCGGAATGATGGAGTTAGTGAATGTGGGTTTTCTATAAATCTCGTATGAAAAAATGTTATCCGTTCTTGAAATAGAAAGATCTAAAACGTTAATATGATTATTTTGTTCTGATTCAATTGTGAATTTAATTTTTGGGTGTAAATTGTTAATAAATTGTAGGAAATGGGATAACTGTCTTTCGGTTCCAGTAAAACAGGCTAAAATATCGTCAACATACCGATGCCACATTTTAATATGTCTTTTCCCAAGCGGAGAATTTAATATTTTTAACGTTAGATTTGACATAAATATTTCGGCTAACAATGGGCTTAGTAGTGAGCCCATTGCTAGACCTTCTGTTTGCTTATAAAATTTATTATTGAATGTAAAGTAATTATTGTTTAAAACAATTTCCAATAAATTTAAAAATTCTGTTTTTATAGAGACGTGAATGTTGTTTCTGTCAAATGATTCTTCAACTAATTTTAAGCAGTCTTGTGGAGGTATATTTGCAAACATATTTGAGACATCAAATGAGACTAATTTATAATTTGGTTCTAGTTTGAATGAAGACAGTTTACTAGTTAATTCAATTGAATTTTTTATCGAGTGGGGATAGTTAAAGTCAGTTAGTTCTTTGTATAATGAATTTAGAAATGCACAGATTTTTTGGGCTGGAGAATTAATAAATGGAACTACCGGGCGAATAGGTTGTTCCTCTTTGTGAATTTTTATAAAACCGTATAGGTTAGGAGATATTGGGTTCATGGGAAATATGTTATGTTGGTGAGTCTGGGGGAAAAGAACGTTAGATTTGTTAAAATAATTTTTAAGAGATTTAAGAAAGTCGAAGGTAGGGTTTTTGTTTAACTCTATGATCTCCGAGTTTTGCAAGAAGTCATTCATTTTTGAGTTGTATGTTGTTTTTTCTAGGATAACTATCGAGTTGCCTTTATCTGCCTTTGTAATGGTTAGATCATTATTTTGAATTTTAGTTTTGATGGATTTTATTATTTTTTGGTCTGTTGTGTTTGTAATGGTAGCATTCTTAATTATTTTGGCAATTTTGTGTCACAATTTGTAATATCCTTAAGGGCTAATTCAGATTCTATGACTAATGTATCTTTAAAGCTGTTACTACTCACATGAGGATAGTAATTGGGGCCTGACTCTAATAATACTAATTCACTATTGGAGAAAGTTATATTCGTGTTATTAATAATTCTAGGGTGAAAAGAGTGGTCGGTGGTTGATGGCGTTATATTTACGTGTACGTTTTCTGCCTGCCGTTTTAGGTGTCTCAGTTTCTTCCTCTGCGTTAGGTATTTCTTCTGGGCAATGTAACTAACTTTTTCTCTTACATAGTCTTCCAGGAGGTCGAATTCAACAGGGTGAAGAGTGTATACCAGCTCGGTGTGCAGGGCCTTGATATAGGTGAAGTATATATCACGTTTAATGAACCAGGATTTGAGTTCTTATTTTATCCAGGTTTTTTCTGCAACTTTTATTGTCTTCTTTGCTGCTACTGACTTACACTTGGTGTTTATTTGGACATACTTCGGAACTATGTTTGATTTTATGCACTGTTGATTGAATCTTATGTTCAATGATGCTTGTTTTGCTTTTAATCGTAGTTTAAAATACATTTTTGCTTTTTTTGCTACACTAGCATTAATTATATTGTTAATGTAAGAAGCTTCTATTTCGTTATACATGTTTGAATAATTAATAAAACACTTCAACTTTGTTTGTATAACACTGTATATTTTATTTTGTTGACTAGTTTCGGCAACTCCACTTGCCATTATCGAAACATAAGTAAATTAAATCTACGATTTGCACAGGTATTTATACATAAAATTATTTACAGACAGCGTCATAAATAGGAGAATACATTAGGTTAACGAACAGATCATTATTAGATGCACTCGCATAAACTTTAGAGAAGTATTGACCAAAAGCATTTGCAATATGACTGCTTTCAACATATATAAGGATATAGATGAAGAAATACCACTTGTGCCCATGGCATTATTTATAAAATTCCAAACATCCCGAGGATTTTTACGTATACCACCCTGTATTCGATGGCAATGAGAATAATACAATGATTTGCTTAAAATTGAGCATTTGTCACAAAGTTTGCTGAAAATAATATAGTCATCTAAGCTGTTGCTACTACAATACTTATAACAATCCAGTAGAATTACTAAAGTTATTACATTAACTTACATTTCTTACATGTTTAAGTTCTTGACTTTTAGTTATTAAATTTTCAACAAAAATTTAAGACCGCAATCCAGTTGTTGTCTGATTCAATCATTTTATATTTAATGTTTTCTGTCGTGACTCTGCATCTAAGGGTTGCATTAAAATTAGTTTTTTCTTCATCCCATACTTGACATCTTAATAAGCAGTGTTCTGCATTGTCGATTTCTGTCAAATTGCAAAAAATACAAATTTCACAATCCATTATTTTAATTTTGCAAAGAAAAGATTAAAATTCTTCATGGTCTGAAAGAAATTGATATAAGTAATAAGTTATTTCTCCCTTATTTGTTTTTCCTATTCATATTCAATACTTCATAATGGGTTTTTATTTTAACTTCTTTCGTGTACGCTTTAAATTCTATTATAAAATGTATTCTTTTAAATCAATTTGATATAATTTGTAAGTATAATGAATGAAATAAAATATTAATAAATTAATTCCACCCTTTAAATAAACATTTTCCCCTTTTTATTAAAAAATAAGTCAGCTTGTGGACTTGAAGCCAAAACCTCCGCAACTGCTGTAGAATTTGTTCGATAGCCTCTAATTTTTTTAAGCACACTTGTTTCTCTTCATCAGTTTTTAACTATAATTTAGTCTTCCCATCCTGGCGTCGCATACAACAATTTCGATGTTCCCATACTCATAAATTATTTCTTAGATCCTTTACATGTTTCGTTAAGATTTATCATTAGTCTGACAACTGCTTTAATATATTTTGCTGCATCATTTGTTACGCTCTTCATCCTTATAGCCAAGCTGCATTTGTTTATTAATTGATACCTCCAATCCCAGATTGCCTAATTTTTCAATAATCATTTCAGCAACTAATTTTAATTTCAATTTCACTTCTTCAATTCTCATCATTCTTGTTATAATTAGGTAGTCGTCAGTAAATCAAACTAGTTTCACACACTTGGGTAAATCCATACTAAAAATTTCATCATAGCTTATGTTCCAAATACCGATCATTGTTGTACAACACACGGCAATTCAAACTCTTCTAAATATAATCCTCCATATTCTACCCTTTCCTTTCTAACTTACAACATAAAATTTGTTAATTCGTTTTCACTTGATAATGACGTTAATAGGTCGAATCTAAATCATTATATGTATATGTAAAGTGTACGTATATATAAATTTATAGTAGTCGAAAACATTGATATAGATTACAACGGAGCAAAGTTTTCCACAGTCTTATGATAAATTTTAGGTAATCTATTCTTCTCAATATGATAAAATCAGTATTTGGCAAGTATTGTTCATCTTAAAGGCTTAATGGGTTGTTATAGTTGTATAAAAACCTCATTATTCTTCATACTTACTTGCAAAATTAAGGCTGGTATTAAAATAATCCTCTTAATCCATAATACGGCCAAAATACAATGTGAAAACCTTAACTGGAATAAAATTCATAACTTCGATATATGTGATTTTTGCAAAAATAAATACCAAAACACGTTACGTATGGTTTTTTCTTGCCCTCATTTTTTAAATGGAAAGGTATGTCAAGTGATACCTCGTTTGAAAGATCTCTTTGCAAGGAATACAACACACTATTTATTTTTTGAATATTTTCAAAGCCCACGTTATAAAAAAAGAAATCCAATTTTACGTAAAATACGTTTCGGCGTAAAGTTGTATGTTTTTGATGCTTTGGAACCACGTTGCTTAGTTACTAGTGATAATACGAGGGAAATTCAAAAGGTATTCTAAAAAATAATAATAATATAAAAACCATTGTTATTTTTTGACAATGTCTCCTCCAACATTTATACACTTATCCCATCGCTTTATTTATGCCCTAATAGCTGCTGCATAATTCTTTGGGCTGTTGTCTGAACCACATGCGTGCCTCTTGTTGAAGAACGTGATCACCTTTGAAATGTTTGCCGCTAATATGCCTTTTGAGTGGACCAAACAGATGATAGTCGCTTGGGGCTAGGTCGGGATTGTAAGCCGGATGCTTAAGAAGTTGTCACCCTAATTCTTCAATTCTCACTTGGGTCAATTGGGCCGCATGAGGCCTAGCATTATCGTGGTGCAGAAATATTCCTCTACTCAGTAGGCCTGGATTATTGCTTCGAGTTGCACCTCGAAGCAATAACAAAACGCTACAGTAAGATTCAGCATTAACGTTCTCACCTATACTCTGGAAATGGGCTAGGAGCACTCCTTCATAATCTCAGAACACGATAAGCATAATCTTACCACTTGCTATGCCACTTATTGTTACCTGAGAGTTCGAACCATCTCATCCACCCGTATAGAATTGTTGCATCTGTCGGAATCTGAATGGCCAGTTCGATGTACAACAATTTTTGGGCGTCCTTGAGAATTTCTCGACCCAGTTTCGCTTTACGCGAAAAAACACTGTTCACCGTAAACAGGAGGCATTTCCTTATGGATATGATTTGCAGGAAGTCCTTTTGCCTAGAAAAACGCACGCTGCTCTTCCACAGTACTCTCTTCGAGCACGGTCGTCATTTTAACACTGCATACCCATGCGCCACCTATTGACACATAGGGAAATAACTGCTATTTTCAGTTTTCTCGCATTATTTTGTGACCTAATTACTGAATTTCCCTCATAATAGTCACCAAAGCAGTCACGCTCATTAAGTTTTCAAAGTAGTTTCTAAAATGCTGTATTTAACCGAAAATCTCCGCATTGAGATTCTGATGATGATCTCTTATGGCAACAGAAGACGAAGGTTTTTGTTGTAGAGAAAACAAATTTTCAATTTAATAAATATAAATATCTTTGAATATCTTAAAGGAGAGTGGATTTTTGAATGTTCTGTCGCAATATTCATTTTCCTTTAGTTAATATTTATTTATCTATTGTACTTACATAATAAACTACATATATAACAATACTTTTTTACAAACATTTTGAAAGGCTTGAATTTATAAAAATATGATCTTGCACTCTTGATACTGCTGCTACATAAGGTCTAAGTTTGGCCTATTTTCCTTTGAAGGGAGGACTTAAAATTATTTATTGAAATATCTTTATTTTCTTAAATATAACTATTTCAGTAAATACTTCTTTTTAAATTAGACGGAAAAACTTGGTTACATTGTTACATCTTGCCATCTCTTAGGAAATTTTCGAATTCCATCGCGAAAACACATTTCTCCGTCTTATGACATGAATCGAATTTCGATTTCTACGAAAGAAGTGAAACAATTCGTGCTGTGTCTTTCGGAATAAACAGTAATCAAAAGGAACAATATCCGGCGAATATGGTGGATGCGGTGAAATATCTTACTTTAGGGGTTTTGAGTATATCCTTACGGTTTTTGTGAGTAAGGCTGAGTGTTGCCATGTAGATGAATAACTTTGTTATATCTTTTTCATATTTGAGCCCATTTTCTCATAATGTATGGCTCTCTAATCAGTTATGGCCTATACAGATTGCCCACTTAATATACAGCATGACCTATGCACCACGAATATTCAGCTTTGGTGTTGATGTTGATTTTAATGGCAACGACAAACAGATATTTTTTCCTTGGTGTTATCGTGGAAAATATATTCGTTATTACCACTTATAGTACAATCCGATGTAAAAAAATCCTTTTTGTTACCTTTGAATCAGCTGCTCACAAGTGAAAAATGCCCTTCCAAGGTCTCATGATTTCAGTTCATATAGCACCCAATATCTAGTTTATGAATCCATTCCATATTTTTGAATCATACGAAAATTGCTTGTTGAGTAACTTCCAATGATTCTGTAAGCTTCTCTCACTGTTAACTCGAATCTTTATCATTACCTTTATTCAACGCTGAAATCACCATTCTTTTAATGGCAACGATTAATAGATATTTTTTTGTGTTATCGAAGAAAATATATTCCTCATTCCCAGTTATAATAGAATCTTATGTAAAAAACTCTGTTTTGATACCTTTGAATCAGCTGCTCACAAGTGAAAAATCTCCTTCCAACGTCTCACTATTTCAGTTCTTATAGGATCCTACTATCTAGTTTATGAATCTATCCCATGTTTTTTTTTTATTATACTGAAATTGCTTGTTGAATAACTTCTAATGATTCTGTAAGCTCCTCTCGCATTTGACTCGAATCTTCATCATGGAGTAAATACTCAAATTTAATGCTTTTGATTCTTTTTTTAGCCGTTTCACTTCAACGCTGAAAATTCTTTAAACATTGAAACCATTCCCTACATTTTTTAACAGTTGAAGTATTTTCACCATAAACTTCCACAAGTATTCAATATGCTACAACTTTTCTTCCATTTAAAGCAAAAATTTAAAACCTCTTAATTATTCAACGTAAAATTTAGTGTTTTTTTTTTATAAAACACAAAGATATAAAATCACGAAAACAATACTCCCCCTATATATACTATATGGGGAAAGTAATAAACTAACTATTATTAACAGGTTTCTAATCTCTCTAAAACCATCGAAATAATTGGTTGCCATAATGAAACGTAACACTTAGAACCATCTTTTGTATAATGATTGAACTCATTTGTAGTTACAAAATTATGAAACCTCTAGCTCTAACTTGATTGTATGAAGATTCCTAATAAAAATTCAACTATTTCGGATATTTTTAAATCCAAAAAAAGCTGTATTTTCAAAACACTAAAGAATTAATTGATAGTTTCTTCGTTCAGTTTGATTATAAAACGTACACAAATTATTCATTGTATCTGTTATGTACTTATTCCCTTTATAGCGAATGGGAAATGTACAGATTTTTACAAAAGTTACTCTGTCCTTTTAGACTTAAGTTATAATTTTTTTTTGGCTTAGTTTAGTTTGCTTACTTTACACTTTCTAATAAAAATACATACATACTTTTATCCTATCTAATCTATTGGAAATTTTGAAAATCGAACTTAATAACGGAGTTCACGACTTGCCAGTGCTCTTCCACTAACTCCTATGTTCTGCAGCTTCTGATTATGTTTAGCACATGATCCTATCCATTAAGGCAGTATTTGCACCATTTTGGACACATTTAAAAATTAATTGATTAATTAAAAAGTTTATATCACTATGATATTTTAGTTTTAATTTTTCCTTTGTAAGCTTAGATTTGTGCAAAATTGCTTCGCTTCGCATGAAAGTGAATCATTAGAATTAATTAACAGTCAATATTTTTAAATGCATAATATCCAAGAACTTTAGCATATATCGTGACATTAAATGATTAGTAATGTCTTTATATAGTTATATATTAAAGTGAACTTGTTCGACATTTGCAAAAAGTCTAAATTCAAGGCCGTGAAATACATATAGCTTCAGAAACAATTTTATCAAATCCTTATTAATTATCACAGTTTACCCCTACGGTCTTCTATAATTTAGAACCACATATATAATAGTTATTTGTTGTTTATTAAACAATAATAATAATTTGTTAAGCTTATAAAGTCTTAACTCTTTAAAGATATTTTTTTAAGCTTTTAATTGGCAAAAATAGCTTTCATCTTTTTGTATTAAAATCCAATTGTCAATAAAACTTAAATTCTTAAATAATACATTCTTATTATTGTTATATTTCATTTTATGTGAATTGCTCATTCATGTTATTATATAATAATACGTATTTTTCCGACCTTTGTTGCGACTCGAACGGGATCTGATTTAGTAAAAATATGTATATGTAAATTCCGGCGGATGTGAGCAGCAATTACCTTTTTACACATGAGCAATGAAGATCGAAAACTGTAATTATAACAAACAAGTCCGACACAGAAGTTCAAGCGTTGATAATTTTACAATCGGGAAAATACATACTTTTAAAAATTTAATTAAAAAAAATAAATATACAGGGTGTTTGCTAAACATACGGAAAGAAATCAATCAGTTATACCCTGGACTATTCTATCGATATTTTATTTTTAGATGATTTTTGAAAACTCGCTTTGTTTAAAAGATATAGGGCGAACAGAATTTTCGACAATAGCAATATTTTACTACCAAAAATTACATGTAAAGTTTCTATATCTACAAAAACTGTTGAAAATGACTACCTCCAGCTGGGATGCAATAATCCAATCTTCCCCTCATTGACCGCCGAACTATTTCTAAAACACCAGGGTCGTTTCTTATCGGGTTATACCAAGCAATAATCCGATTTCGCAAGTCTTCCACATTTTCCACTGGAGTAATGTAAACTAATGACTTTATACAGGGTGTTTCTGAGACTTGGGGAATACAATCTGGGCAAGAGATAGTTTAAATATTTCCATATCATCCGCAAATAATAAACGTTTAGATGAAAGTATCGAATCATTAGGTCATTGGATTTCTAGACTGTTTTCTGGAATTCCCTCATAAATTTCCAAAAATTACTAGGATTACTATTTATGCATTGTTATGTCTTTTGTTGATCGAAATACAATCACTTAATTGTTTACATTGACTCCTGAGATTTCTAAATAGATTAAAATCATTTATATTACCACTTTCTCTGAATATCTTATGACCTTTTTTTTTCTTCGAATTAGATTTATCAATTCCTGTGAAAATCATTTGGGAAAAAAGTTAGGACTTTTTGTAATAATCCTAAATGGAATAAATGTGTTTATCCCAGTCTCTATAAATGAATAAAATATATCCAAGGATTCTTTAAAGTCATCTCTATCAAAAATAATAAAAGCATATCTAATAGTTTAAAAATACAAAACATATTGTAAATATACAACAATGGGTTTTTAAAACTATAAAACAAATATCTTACTGAAATAGTTTTAAGCTGAATTGATAAGATCTTGCTTTTACATGTTTTAATTTTTGTCATTATAATTTTTGGCACATTAAATTTGTTTGATTAAAAAAAAGACATTCTTTGTTGATATGGCACTATTATTATTATATATTAAAAATAAGCGCCAAAACCAATAATCAATTACATTAAGTTTGTTATTAATTATTATAGATATAATAACTGTTATAGAATTAAATATTGAAGTTTAAACTGTTTTATGCTATAGTATATAAATATAAGAAACAGAGACAAAACAAAAGCGTTGAATTATAATAAACATGTAATTTCCGTAACATCAGAAGGATGCACAAAGCCTACTTGTTATTATTATCAACGTCAACTATCTTTTGAGCTTTACACACCTCATGACCATCAATCCGTCTGTCAACGGACCACTGTCAATCTTGTTATTCTAACGAACGCCATACGACTTTTCTAACTCGTGTCTCTTTATCGGATCTTATCAGGCGCGATCTGTCCTTTTGGAATTCCTTTTGTTGCATTGTAATTGCTTTTATCTGAATCGAAAAGGTGACGTGTGTTTGTGATATACAGTTGTGATGATGTTATCAGTGATCGGCAAGATAAGCATAATTAATTATGTGATTTATACATATCTATACTAAACCTCAATTATGGTTAAATATTAAATATATTGGATTCAAAGAATAATTTCTGATAATATGGATTAGTACTGAATTAGTTGTAATTTTTATTTCTGATGTCATTAATTTAGAAAAATATATAATATATAAAAATGTAATAGTAAATTAATTGGATGAGTTACTTGATTATAAAATAAAGCACTAAACACCTTTCTTCACAAAATTTATTTTAAATACGAAATATATATTTTGGACACCATCATTATTTTAAATAAACTGTACCAAGAAAGGTTTTTAGTGCTTTATTTTATAATATAAAAATGTTTTCAGAAATTCAGCTCAATAATCATTTGTATTTAGGAACTATTAATTTTGGTGCCGTAAGGAGATTTTTTACAAATAACGATTGTATTGCCTCCATCTGCCTTATTGAAAACTAAGTTATTGTTATAAACTTTATTTTTATTTTTTGCTGCTATTATCTATTTCTTCTTGAAAACTTTGAGGGAAATTTTTGACCATTTTTTTAGTAAATTAAGTTCTGAATCTGTGAAAGGTTTGTCAGGTAAATTCACTATCAATGCCTTTATCTACCTTCTATTTAGAATAAAAAATCATACTCTCAAAAAATTAGCAATTATTAATGAACATTCAACAAAAATGATAGATAATAGTTTAAATAAAAAAATAACAGTGAAAATTAAAGTTAATGATTTGTCATTGGATATTTTTTACAGAGAAAAATACAATTGTTACATTAACATTCGTTGGAAAACCCAGATATATAATTAAACAAGTTTTAGAATTGGAAAAAACATGATATACCACATAAATCCACATAAAAAGCTAAATTCAATATTGTTCAACGGACCACATTTAAGCTTGTAAACGCTTGAAACTTTAATTTGGTTCTAGTAAGGGTGTTTATATGTTTATATCAGTCGAAATTTTAAAATTCGTCTTTTTGTAATAATAAAACAAACTCAACTTTTACAAAAGATTTAATTGTAAATAAACATATTCCGGATTAATCCGCCTGTAATTTTCCATTTCGCCGAAAAAGGCCTGATACTTGACCTGCTCGAAACCTTAGAAATTCATAAATATAAACGTAATCCGGAAAATCCCCTAATCAACGAACAGAGCAATTTTATATACTCGTCAATTTCAAAGCTGTTACGTAAATAATTTTTAATTTTCATTATCGTTTTCGCTGTGTTCGTCATTTTATATAAGTATCGCCTAAGTTTATTTGTAATTCATTTTATGGTTAATAAAGGCCTTGTAAAGGTTGAAACTATAGTCATAAAATAAATCTTCTGGGTGATATCAACAAAGCATAGTTTCTTTTACAGCTTCGCAGTTCAAACTAGTCACTGCTGAATGCATCGATGTTCTTATAATCGATATTTTTGTAATTTATCCTTTTCAAACTGTTTAAAATGTCGTTCAGAGCGCTGCGTATCATTTAAGCTCCAAAAATAAAATATGTGATTTATAATTTATTTCATTACCATCTACTAGGAAAAATTGGTAATACACATTATGAAGGAACACAAAGTCAATAAATCAAATAATATGTCGATAATTCTAGTAAAATTGATATTTGCAATATTTTTGTGCAATTAAATTAATTGTAAAAGTAATAGGTGATATTGTAATGAGGACAATATATGAATAGTGGTTGTTCTGATAAAAATGATAGGTCAAGAAAACTCACTTAATAATAATAATAATAATAATATATTTATTGCCCATACAGGAAACGAATCACAATTACAAGACAAATTATAAATAAATATACAAAATAAACAAATATTCATAATACAAAAAAGTAAATATTAATATAATACAAATTAAGATATGAAATAATTGAACTTAAAGTATCGCAAAAAATGTCACAATGTGGCACTATATGATTAAAATTATTACAAATAATATTTAAAGGAGATTTCAGCCCATAATTTGTTCGATGGCACACGATATCAAAAGTTGGCTTCTGTCTGCTGCTGAAAGATGGTACATGCAGCCGAACTTTGCCTAATATGTCGGATGAGTAAACAAAACCTTTTGTCGTCGGTACTCAAGCGAATTAAAATTAAATAATTTAAGTAATTCATTGTGATCAAAACCTCTTATTGGATAATGACCTACTAACTTGAAATGTAAAAATTTTAAGAATTTTCGTTGGACACTTTCTAGAAGTTGGGACTGTTGCTGATTTTGGGGAGACCATATCAATGCCGCATACTCCAACTTGGAACGTACATATGCAAAATAAATAGTTTTAAATATTATTGGGTTTTGAAAATTTGTTGAATTCCGACAAATAAAGCCAAGAGATTTAAAAGCATCATTAACAATAGCTTCAACATTATTATTAAATAATAATTTGTAATCAAAATATACGCCAAGGTCCTTGAAAAGTGTGACTCTTTGTATTAGAGTGGTATTGATACAATAATTAAACTGAATTGGATTGGATTTCCTAGTAAAAGACATAGATTTACATTTACCAACATTCAGTTCCAGTCTATTTTCTTGACACCAAACAGAAACTTTATCTAAGTTACTTTGTAAATTCTGACAATCGCTCATATTATTTACACTAGAATAAATTTTTAGATCATCTGCGTAAAGAAGATATTCACAGTTTAAATTTTCAGATAGATCATTTATAAAAATATTAAATAACAGCTGGCCTAATATTGAACCTTGTGGCACACCTGACGTTGGGAAGTAGGAATTAGATTTAAAGCTGTTAAGAGTCACATAGGTTTCACGCTCATGTAGATAGGAATTCATTAATAATTTCGATGTTTTGCAAAAACCAAAATTACTCAACTTTTGTAAAAGAATATTATGATCGACTTTATCGAATGCTTTAGATAAGTCTGTGTAAACAACATCTAGTTGTCCAGCAGTATCAAGTGTTTCAGCAATACCTTGTGTAATTATAAATAAATTACTCACTGTTGAGCTACCAGGTACAAAACCATGCTGTTTAACAGATATAAACGGTTTAATGTGGTTATAGATTTGATCATACAAAACCCTCTCAAATACTTTCGCAATGTGTGGTAGGATTGCAATAGGACGGAACGTTAACGTTTACTAAGGGCGAAGATGATTTAGGTTTAGGACAAATAGATGCAATTTTCAATTTTTTTGGAAATTGACAAGTTTTAATTGACAAGTTAAATAAGATAGAAAGTTATTAATAAACAAAATATTAGTAGTTTACTGGTACTAAAATAAATAGAGATTGTATTCAACGTATAAAAAAGTTACACAGTTACTAGGACTGCCGTCTTCACCTAAGAAGCTTCAGCCGAATTTTGTAACAGTTTCCAAAGAAGATACGAAGGCGCCTTGAAATGTTTTCGGAATTTACAAGAAAAATACGGCATTGATGTGTTTTTTTATTTTCATTTTTCGATGTAATCTCTTCGAAGATCAATACACTTTTTCAAAGCGGTGCTCCAGTCTCCTCAAGCCGTCGAAAATGTTTCGAGGTCTGCAAAATAACCATCTGTAGCGGCGATGACCTCCTAATTTGAGGCCAATCTCTTTCTTAACAGCGATTTTTTCAGATTTGGGAATAGAAAAAGTCGTTGGAGACTAGGTCTGGTGAATGTGGATGATGAGAGACTAATTCGTAGCGAAACTCATTCAATTTGGACTGGATGATCCCGGTCAATGAGCGGGTGCATTATCGTGGTGAAAATGTTCAAACGAAGCCGTTTGAGCAAACGCGGTACCCATCGCGCCGAAAGCTTTTTCATTCCCAAAATTTCGTGTAGGATATGGCCAACGCGTTATTCTGATATGCCTGTTGTCTTTTCTATCCCTTTAGCTTCAATTGGCGATCGGCTAACACGGCATCATGAATCTTGTCGACCATTTCATCGTTGGTAGCGGTTTTTGGACTTCCACTGCGTGGTTCATCACATGTGCTTATCCGGCCACTCGTTCATTCAGATGGTCGAAAATAATGGAGTAGATTCGCCACAAACCTCTCCCAAAATATTTCGAATTTCCGTTGACAACTATTGACAATAGACGTCTGAAATTTTGACATTAGCTATAAAAAAAAGTTGCCCTTGCCTACCAATGAATCTACTTCAACCATTATGCCGATTCCGGAAACATTTCAGGCCGCCCTCGTATCGTGCAGTATATATCTCACTAGACTAATTTGAAAACAGTAGCACAAAGGTACAAATATTTATATAAGCAAACGTCATTTGTAGAAAACACTGGTATTGTAAAAATAGGAATATGTTTAGAACGTTTTATTTATGAAGCTATGTTCAGGCAATATTCATGGGTATTTTTGCTACAGACGAAAGCGGCAGGAATGTTCTCAATCTTCAATAAACCGTAACGTTTTGCATTTCTATATAATCTCTAACAACTCAGTATATAAGGTGAAGTGAATATAAAAATGGAGCATCTTCAGCGTCAATTATAAAAATATCCAATAAATTTGTAGAGAACGACTACTAAGAAGTATATTAGCAAGAAAACATACTTGTATTGATGAAATATTTATAGAAGATCCTAAGTCATAACTACATTACATAATTTTTAACAACCCAGTAGATAAGGAGACGTATAAACATAGAGCATATTTTGTGTCAATTAGGAAAATATCCAAAAAGATTGTTGAAAATGTATACCAAGAAGTATATTTAGCAAAAGAAAGTACCTATATTGATGAAATGTGTATAGAAGATCTCAAATCAAAAGTATATACTGAATAGACCTATAAAGTGCGGTATAAAATAATATAATTACAGACGCATGAAATAATTATTTCTATAACAGTTACATCATCAAAGGACACAATTCAGATGGGCATAATTTGTCGAATTCTAAAAATGTTAACAAACCAGGCTAGTTTGTACATAGATTCAACAAATATATATCAAACAATAGCTTGATACATTGAAATAAAAATAAATAATTAGTATGTATTAGTATAACCAAAAATGAGTTCGAAAACTCAAGTAGTATGAATCTTGTAAAGCTTTAATAAAAATATAAGCCTTATTCCGTTTTCAATTATTTTGTTAATCATGTTTAATAATATTATATATTAGCAACTAATAGAGTAAATATATATTGATTTTATTGCCAAATATGTATAAAACTGCTATAGAAGTAAAATGAAGGTATGTGAGGGTTGTTTTTATATTTCGGGAATAGAGATCAAAAGGCCATGGGTTAATTGTTATTTAAAATATTTTCTACGAAGATTAATATTCTTTTGCATGCATTTGAATCAATTTTCGAAACACTGATTCCAGTCGTGTTGAGGTAAATCCAAAACATGTATTTTGAAAGTATCAGCCACTTCTTCGGGCGTCCAAAAACGCTGTCCTCGTAATTTATTTTTGATTTGCGGGAATTAAAAAGATTGTAAAGACATTGTCTTGGAGAAAAATGATGGGTTTTCGGCAGTTGGTTTAATTTTCCGAAGACTAATGACAAATAAATTGTTGTGCAAGATTCGAATTGACCATTCGACAAGGCACAGATGACACATGTCCGCTGTTTAGAAAAAAAATTAATCATTTACTTTAAAGTGTTTAGCACGCGAACAACTTTTGTTGGATTTGGCTCAATTTGAAAAACCCATACTCTTGACTACTGTTTACTTTCGAGCTTACGATAAGTCACATATTGCAATATCCGTTAACTCATAGCATCAGTGTTTTCTGAAACAGCTACCGATTTTGCACCCACTCTACGAAATTCATCACTAAGCAAACAAAGGCAACGATTGAATTCCATATACCATTGTTATATAGTCGTTTTTTTTTTTGGTGTGTTTCGCCAAATATGGAATTATTTTCTTTGATGTACTGTTATTGACTTTATTAAGGAAAAATAAGACACTTTTCAATGCATTTATATAAATGATTGTAAATGCCTTATTTAATATCACACATTTTTAAAAACTTTATTTGCGACTATAGTTTCGACAGCTTTCGCCTGTCGCTTTCAAACTATACTTCAAAATTGTTTTTAAACAACTTTTATAAACAATTTCACAAACAATTTTTAGGTGTTGACTTTTTAATGTTTTTAACCACAAATTTATTGTGTATATAACATACAGTATATTACAAAAATCCATGATCGAACGTATATTTCGACCTTTGCGGGTCATTATTTGTCATTGAAATACATCTAGATCTGGATCTAGATTTATTTGATGGGAGGAAGAGTTCCGCTGCACGTTGGGCCCAGTGGCACTTTGTACGTCCTCTCATATGAGTCCTTATTCCTTGCTACGGTTAAGCCAATCTAGGGCATTTGCAAACGCCAGAACTGCAGCAAGAGGGACTCTTAAGATATCTGATGACTTTAGACATCACTTTCCTACTGTAGATTCACGCAGGTTGGATAACATCGGGTAGTCTAAAAGTACATGCTCAGCGGTTTTCTCTTCCTCTTCGCACCCCCTGCAGGTAGGACTAGATTGTAGTCCCAGTATATTCAGGTGCGATCTTAAATTGCAGTATCCTGTTAGGATTCCTACGACCTTCTGTAGGTTTTCTCTGGACAGTTGCTTACGGTATCTGGCCGTTTAAGTGTTCATTGCGATGAAGTTTTTTGAAACCCTACAGCCAGGTGTGTTGTCTCATCGCTTCTTATCGTATCTGATTGACGCATTTTTCAGTAGGGTAATTATGTCTAGCAGGAAGAGCGACTTATCGTTCGTCCGAATGCCTTCCTTGCCAAACCATCTGCTCTGCTGTGTCCTTTTACCCAGCATAGGGTTTCCTTGTTGTAATTTAACAGCTGGCAATGGACAAAATTGCTGTTCTGCTGTCCGTTATTATGTATATGTTTACCCTTGATCTTCTTATCAGAGATTACCTTTGCTAGTATACCTACGTGTTCTACCATTGTTAGTGTGCTCGTTGTCTTGCCTAGTGCAGTACTACTTTTCAGGGAGAGGTTTTTTACAGAAAATCCCTACACCTGCCCCTGCTAAATCAGTGTATATATGAACTTTTTTGTGTTGCTTTCTACTTCTGACTCTTCATATCTCAGGTCTATTTAAAGCTTTCTAGTGAGTATGTATTTTCACCGGCATCATAATCTTGGGATTTCTTTTCCTGAAATCCTCTAAAGAGTTTGTGGTGTTCACCTCCACCTTACTTACAAGACATTCCTTTGTTACTCGAAGCTTTATAGGTGACGCTGTCTGTTCTCTCAGGCTCAAAAGAGCGGTTCGTCGGACGTGATCTAGGAGCCTTAGGGCTGTTTTAGTGGTCGTTCTTGGCCACCATACTACTAATGCATATGCCATTATTGACAGAACCATGGCTGTGTAGATCCATAGTGCTACCTTTGGAGATAGTTCCCATGTTTTCTCCACAGCTCGTCCGAATTGCCAGAGAGCTATGCATATTTTCTTAGATCCCTCCGTCAGATGTGCATTTCAGTTTAGTTTGTTGTCTAGAAGAATGCTCAAGTATTTGAGTTCTTCTTTCACGAAAGCTTTGTAGCTTGAAATGACACCAGTTCCGTTTTTGTTGGATTTACAGACACTAATTTCAACATTTTGTACATGAACGTGAAAGTTTCGAGTAATTTTAATTGGCTTAAATGCTAAAAGTTCTTGGCATATAGGCACTAAGGGGATTAAGGTAGGGTGTAGTCAGAAGAGATTTATTCGTTAAATAGATTAGTGATAGGATTTTTATTTTGCTGACATATTTCTAATGACAAAAAGGTTAAATCTTTGAAATTTTACTGCAAAAATGTAAGAAATTTAAATTTTCTGTAGGTATAAATATATTATTACAATCTGGTATGTCTTTGCAAATTAGCTTAGATCCTTAAATCTCTTCTCAATTTGGTATACTCCCAATTTTTTAAATGAATCAATTCTATCTTTAGCATTAAATATTACCGTCGGAAGTTAATTTAATGGTTTAGTCTTCGGAAAGTGTATTTGGTCCAAAATCTAAAAAGGTTAAGATTTTATTGTTCGTCTATAATATTAGAGTACTGTACCAATGCTATGCAATGACGAGGCTCCAGCTCCAATTCGTATCTATCAATCCGCAATCTCAGTAAAGGGGTTTTTGCCTGAACCACTTCGGACCCCCTATGAGAACTCCAGTAGATTTTTAGATTTTTTATTAATTAAATTGGAAAGGCAATATTCTAATCAATTTAAATAGTTTTGTTTAGTTCAGTAGCTCTAAATATTCCAATGATGAAATTATAATAATTTATTGAATGAAAGGTCGCCAATTTATCATATAAAGGATAATTAGAGTTATATGGAATTGTGGAATTGACGTTAGTAGGTTTTCTGAATATTTCCAACTGAAGTTTATTGTTTTTGTAGATGAGCGTAAGATCTAATAAAGTAAAGGTAAACGTGCTGTACCATTGAATCATGCAATCGCATCATGTACATATTTGACCTTACCAAGGAAGTTGAATTCCTAGAAACATACGAGTAGTATGATACTAGTACAAAAGATCTAATGGTCAATGGCCAAACGGCTCCATCTAATATAATCTAATCTAGCAGCACAATCAAACAGTATTGAGCTGCGCTGGGTCAAGGGACACAATAATGAAGAAGGCAACAGCAAGGCAGACGAGTTGGCGCGAGCTGGATCGGTTCTCAGTGATACCACGGACGGGCCCCCGATCGCGCCAACACCGAAATGCCTCACTGATATCCTCAAACAGAATACTCTCAAGATGCTAAAACAACGTTGGGACAACATCTCAGGCTGCAGACAGGCCAAGGAAGCAATACGCTCACCCAATCTGAAAACAGCTGAATATTATTTGCGACTATCCCGGGGGAATCTGCGTCTTATCACAGGTATCCTTACGTGTCACTGTCAGCTAAGGAAACACTTGTTTACTATGGGACTGGTGGAAACCCCCATATGTAGAGCATGTGAAGAAGAGGACGAGACAGTGGAACACGTGTTAACCACCTGCCCGGCTCTCGCCCACCTTAGAGAGTCCATGCTAGGGGAGCTCTGGCCGAACATGGCCAACATAAGGGATAACCCTCCAAGCGTTGTGCTGTCCTTTGCTCGCCACCTTGGGTGGCTAAATGAGTGATAGAACAACGCAGGGCTGTCCCAGTCAGGGGGGCACAATGGGCCTAGTAAGGCCTAAGTGCTCTGGTCAATGATTTGATCACCCTTGGCAAACTCAATCCAGATTTAATCTAATCTAATCTATCTGAACCAAAAAGTTGTGTGAGATTTTATAAAAATGGAGTTTAAGAGTTTTTTCTTCTATAATTAACATAAAAATATCATCTAACAAGATACTCAAAGGCGATGCCATAGCTATCACATTAATTCATTAAAATAATTTGTTTTCAAATTGTAATTAATTGTGTTTTATACACATTTCTAATGTGTCGAAAAGTTTGAATTTTATTGTTTGTCAAAAATATCTCTTGCAAGCTGAAGGCATTCTTTCATAGAAATTTTTGAAAACATTTTACTAACATCAAACAAACTTGAACTTTGAAGGTTATAATATATTTTTGGTATAGTTTCAGGGGGTTTTTGATAGCGTATTACGTACGATTTTTGTGAATTTTTTGAAAAATAATTTTAGCCAAAATTCCGAATTGGTAGATTAGGTTTGGGAGTTTTAATTAGACCATGAGGCCCTCCGAAAAGGGGGTTAGGCGTGGGGCCAACTACCCCACCTTGTAAAAACAAGTAAGTTACGAAACTAAAACAAGCGCCTCGAATACCGATGAAGAAGAGATAGGGGAGGAGAGTTTTAGAAGCAAAATCCTTATGAGGGATTTAGCGGCAAAAGAAAGAATGAAATAATTAGACCGTAAAAATAAGGAACTAGAGGATTTTGATATAAAAATTGAATTTTTCGAATTTGGAAAAGACATTGGTGTTGGTTAATAGGTTTTGAAATACTTGGGTTCCTTGAAAGTTTAAAAAAATGTAATTGTTACTGGTTTGTTTGACTATTTTCTGTGGGCGAGGGTTTTAATTATTGAGGAGAATGCATAGTTTCTTTTTCTGAACTAAACATTTTTTGTGAATTGTTGTGATACTATCTCTGAAAAATTCAAATTATAATGGATGAAGTTTAAAAGAAATTTACGTTAAGGACGTCGGCTGCCAAACACCTGGATGTTCCATAAATATAATTATATTGAGTTGATTGAGGTTATGTTCATCAATAGAATCCACGGAGTGAAGGCAATTTGTAAATATATAATAAAATTATTTTTTACGAAACTGATTATTGATTGAATTATTATTATAATAGGTTCTTTATGTATAATATATATTTTATTTTTTAATAAAATATGCTGACATTGATATTACCAATATTTTTTATAATTATTGGGTTAATAAAAAAATGGATACAGTCTATACACAATTTGTTTCGATTCCAAAATAAACAGTAAAAATACCAATGCAATATGGATTAGAGAGTTTAAACAAATATTAAAGAACCAAATTTACGAACTACTTATAAAGTAAAGCGATGATTAATGATTATTGCAATGAATTAAGCATTATTAAGAATTATCAACACGGATCTAGCTTAATTATTACGATGCAATCAGGATAATTTATATCATTAAAATGAGATGAGTTGTTAGTTAAAAAATAAATGAGGTTAATTACTGAATAAAATTACTGAAATATGTATAGCCAAAGCATGTGAAAATAATTAATAAAATTCCCTCTATTTATTATAAAATTAATTTGTTTTATAAAAGTCACACAATACTATATTTATTATTGTTATTTATATATTATTTATATTATAGTTGTCTATATTTTACTTTTAAAAACAGACATTAATAAACTGCATTAGAAATTTTTGTAAGAGTTCAGTTGTTATGATTTCACCGGTATTTTATAAATGAAATGCGCATATTACCTAAACTGACCGAATTTCCAACGGAAGCAAATAGCATAAGACATCTGTAATTAAAAGCTCATTTTCTACCTTCTTATATATAATTATGGTGCTTCCGCGTGAAATTGAAAAAGGCAGTTTTTTGGTAATTCACGAAAGAACCATAAATATTTAAAATGTGATTATAATAAATAAATATCTAACGCCGAAAACTTGAAAAAATAATTACATAATTGGTATAATTAATTCATTCCATAGTTTATTTACAAATATGGATATATCGCTAAATTATGTCTGAAATGGTCAGAATAACTTTTATGCATGTATCTTATTAAATTATTTTAAATATTTAAATATGATTAATAAAACTATACCATCCAATGAAATCACAAAATCCCCTTAAAACACCTTTTAAGCAAACTAAATCAAACGAACAGGACAAAAAGATAATAATGATCATTTGTTCGCCTGAAGAAGACACAGAGTGTCGAAACAATTGTCGCGAACAGCAAAATTAATATTTGAAAGTGTTATCGTATTTCATTTACAAAAATTTACCAAAGTGATTATAATAATTATCCTAAGGTCGCACATTTATTGCGTCGAGAAATCTAATCAGAGCCCTTACTTCACAACTGGTGGCGTTTTTTATTTTCTTAAATATTGTAAGCACTCACATAAACAGCACAGTCAATATCAGTGAGACGTAACTTTGCACACAGGCAGCTGAAGTACAACAGAACATGTTAGCACACATCCGACCAGCGTTCCACACGGCGCAAACGGGTACTAGTTATCCTACTATCCCTCCTATAATTAAGATATTGTAAACAAGCTTTTTTAAATAACCATCTTGCTGTAATTAAGCGTTTATATAATTTACATCAATTTTTTTATTGTTACTTTAAGAAAACAGCGCCAAGTTAATGATGAAAACTCGGTGGCATGACGTTGAGGGCAACAATTTATGGATATTTATGACACCCCAAATATGTTCATAATTCAACCCTTCAGTAAGCAAAGGCATCCCGCCGACAGCACACGACAGAGGACGGGGTGAGGTGGTAGAGAGTAGAGTGTAGAGGGTTAGGTTAGAGTGGCGGAGCTTTAATCAATTGTGTGTACAGCCGCACCAAGATTCGAATCGGCCCACTTACTTGCTGACGCTCTAATCCACTCAATTTGCAACATGATCCGCAGATTTTATCTTATCACTGTTTATTACGCTCGATGAGTCCGCGACAAAAAGGGAAACGGAAATCATCGGAATTAAACGCATCGGCAATTCTTGGCGCATTCTATAAAATTAATGGCAACATTTTCAATTGACACGTGCATTGAGTATCTTCGAAATCTGCAGATGGCTTAATTATAATTAATTTACCTGTTGCATGATTACAAATCGAATCTTTATTGCTCAATTAAAGGTAATATGTTTTAATGTTCTCAGTGAGTGTCCCATAATATCAATAAAAACCTATATTTACTTGTCATTGAAGTAATGATGATAAAGGACTCGATCGAAATCCATTAATTTATTTGCGAGTTTTTCATTTTGTTCTAATTTATTAAATTAGCAATTGAATGATTGTTTAAGTAACTTTATATTTTTCATTGTTATATTATGACATTATAGTGTATTCTACGCCAGATTTTTCCTCATGCATATTTTTGGCAGATGTAAGGTGTTTTTTACGTTTCTTAAGGTAGGTCGCACACCAGAGTATCTAATGTAGTCACCTCACTTTTGGAGACCTGTTTATCTTTCACATATATTTGAATCATAGCGCGCAGATCTGGACAATAATTTTGGCAACATACTTAGGAAGAAAATAAACACATTATGTTTCTAAAATAATACATGAGTTATTTTTTGGTCATGGGACACATTTTTTTCTTAATTCAAAAAATTCTGCAATGCTTTTATGTAAGAAGTATGTAGTTATATTTGTCACGGCCTTATAAATAATCACCACTTCCATTAGTGTTATCATTTGATGACCAAATTAATTTTGTTAATGTTTTGCAATGAACTAGTAGATTTAATAATATGAATAACCTTATCCACAGTATAAGACTATAGAAGTTTCAAAAGCATACGCAAACTAGAAGCGTAATTACAATCATCAACTCCCATCATAACTGATAATGTAGCCTTCATTGATTATATTGCAAATGTATTATTATATTTACCCAATGTAAAAGTGCAACTAAATAGTATCAAAATGAATGGCCTTCGCCATTTCTGTTCTCAAATGTTTAAAATATTGTTTGAAGGCACACCTCATACAAAAAGTTAGTAAATAATCCATTTTCTTTGGAAAATTCTAAAAGAAAAATTTAAAATATTATTTTTAATTAAAGTACGAAGATCTGACATTTAGCAACCATGGGAGAAAATAGTAGTTACAAAAACAATAGGAAGTCAGCCAACTGATTTCAAAAGTACGATTAACAAGTATTGTAGATAAATGCCTTAATAATGTTAATATTAAAAGACAAAATGAAAAGGAAACAGAAAAATCAATGTATATTATATCTTTTGAGCTTAGAACCTCATGTTAAATTAATAGTGGCAAGTAAACAGCCGATATTTTAGAAGGGAGTGTTACATTATAGAAGACAATAGAACAATAGACATTATAGAAGACAATAATTATTCTGAGACAGAAAATAATGAACATATTGAATTATCCAGCTATGTAGATAAATTGTCAAGATAGATAAAATAAACACGTCAGCATTTATTGTTAACTTTTACACAGAAACAGATCTACAATATGTTGTTCGTGACCTCTACAAGATACTTTAGAATAAACAAAATGTAATCATATATCTTCTAGTTATTAATAAAAATCCCTCGAAAGAGAAAAACTATACCTTAAGTGATTTAGTCATTCATTGATATAAATAAACAAGCATCTTAAAATAAAGGCATCAATTAAAATTTTGATAATAAAAAAAATCACAACAATGTCTTTTTATTTCGGTTTAAATTAAAACTTACTTGATTTGTTTCA
This sequence comes from Ontholestes murinus, assembly GCA_963969525.1. Classification (NCBI taxonomy): domain Eukaryota; kingdom Metazoa; phylum Arthropoda; class Insecta; order Coleoptera; family Staphylinidae; genus Ontholestes; species Ontholestes murinus. Next base: position 31,236,002 of record OZ018391.1, read on the forward strand.
GATATTTATTATTTTCTCTGACCCGTTTCGACAATAAGTCATTATCAAGGAGTAATGTTTCCTCCTCGATAATGACTTATTGTCGATACTAGTCAGAGAAAATAAATATTTGTGAAACAAACCGAGCGATTTAACTCAAGATAGTTAAAAAATGCTTTACCACGGGTTAAGCGAACAATTAATCAAATATAAATGCCTTTTTGCTGTATTACTTTAGAAAACTCGCCCTCATTGACATCATTATATATATATATATATATATATATATATATATTATGCTGACATTAACAGCCAAAAAAGTCTCTCCTAAAAGGGAACAAAAATAGTAAATAGAATCATTTAAAAATGAATCCGGAAGTGCAAGAGGATATAAGCTCCTTCGGCATCATGGAAAATAAAGGGTTAGAGTGGAAGAACACTTTGTTATTGTGAACTCCGCCCGTGTCTCTTTCGCCCAAAATTTGAAGTACGTTTTTTCTAATTGATTTGTTGTATACATATTTTTTTAAGATAGAGGTACAAAGATGTATAAATATATAATATACATATATATATATATATATATATATATATAATTATATAAATATATATATAAATATATAAATATAATATATAATATAAATAAATGTAGAGAAAACCGCACAAAAAATGCATCGTCATATAAAATACCGTTAAGTGCGCTTAAATACTTGTTAAATTAAATAAGTACAAAAATTTATTTATTTGGACAGCAGGCAACTTACTAGAATTTTGCATTGCTCTATTGTTATTTCTCTTTTTCTGTTTGAAAAAGAGAAACACTATATCACTACTTATGAAAATGTCTAAGATTATTGTCTATAGTACCTGAGCAGATGAAATTTAACACATTAATATCAAAATCAAAATATTCTAGTGTATTCTTATTATTTCGTACATTAACTTAACATATAAACCCTCAACATGAGGAATCTGGGAGAAAGGTAACCAAGTCAGAATTAGCCACACTTAAAATGTGGGGTCATCAAGACCAGCAACATTTAAAGTACTACAAGAAGGAGAGACCCTAAAAATGAGGACCAATTTCACTAAAATCATACACCATCACACAGATACCACAGCGGAGTGATTGGACAAATAGAACAATAGGACCTTGATCGAGAAACAACCCTTGTAAGTCAGTTCGTTGGTCTCTATCCTGGAGGCATTGGACAGATCATGATGGGATGCGGAAAAGATGCAATGGAATTGTTTAATATTTTGAATATAAGAAGCTTCTACTTAATTATACATATTTAATAAATCAGTAAAACACTTTCTCTTTGTATAACACTTATTTTTAATAATATGTTGAATATAGTTTCGGTAACATATTGATAAAAATCAAGCGTTATACAAACAAAGTTAAAGGGAATTGTTTAATTCCATACACCCTACAGTTAAATACCAAAAAATCTTCAAGAAACATTACTCTGGAGTACTATGCGAAGATATACCTTTAAAGGGTCCTTCAGGTATTTCTCGTACTGACTCTGATTCTTCTAGGATTGATGATACTTTAATATAATAATATTATATAATAATATATAATTTTGTCTGTAGATTTTTTAAACATGATTTTCATTTTTATCTCTGGCAGACATTCAGAATTTAGATATACAGTTCAAAATCGGTTTTAAAATTAATGAAAATGATATGAAATATTGGATTGTTGCTTCTTTATTTTTTACTTAATATATTTCCTTAATTTAAACAATAATTTGTTTCCCTTATATACGGAAATGATTTGTAATTCTATATTAAATTTGGATAGTTTTATTAGCTTACCTAAAGAATGTCTAATTTACAGAATTTAATTGAATTTCCTTTTTTCTTGTTTTGTTTTGTTTATACGATATTATTGCTTTGTTTATTAGTTATTATCGCTTCGTTAATGAAACAATAACTAATGTTGGTGTACAACTTTTTTTAGATAAGCCTTAAAGTTTAATAAATCATTATTGTGTTTATTCTAAAATTAATAATTTCTTTAATTAGGGTTAATTAAATACTTGGTTTTTGTTTCCTAATTATAATATTTATTCAGTTTGCATCATATGGTTTAAAATTCTTTCTTATTTTTTTAGAGAGAGTTTCAATATTAGTACCGAAACCTTAAATCCTCTACCTGTCTTTATTGTTTGGATTTTAGAATTTTTTGCAAATCTATTTTCATGAAATTTATATCTATAATTCTTGTTGTAAATATACGTTATCTATTGCTGGTTTTAAATAATTAAATAGCCTTTATAAGTCTTATCTATATCTTACGAACAGTTCTTATGTTATAGTAATGTATAGTATTATGTTTATTTTTCTCTAATTTCGTTTGAAAATGTATATAAATACGTGAAAATTATTCATTTTTGGTTTATAATGAACAGTAATTTTAATTTAATAGAATTAGATATGTGTAATATGCATCAACATAACTTTTACTGTTTAATAATCAATAAATAAAAAACAAATAGTTACCAAGCGATACAAAAATAAATCTTTTTTTGCATACGTAACTGTGGAGGCTTTTGTTTCGTTATGCAGTTTAATAATTCAAAATAAAACAAATATTTTTTTTAGTATTACTTCTCTTAAATAACACTATAGTTCCTTAATATAATTTCGACTAAATATTAACTATGCTATATATGTTAGAGGCTTCTACTTCGTTATAAATTTTTGTAAATTGAATAAAACACGATAGCACAAAGTTATCGTGTTTTATCAAATATTAACTGGTTGATAATAGCGAGTTGGAGATGTCTAAACTACAGTAACAAGTGTTATCAATATCAAAGAAGTTATACCAAAACAGTTATTTGTCTTATTTTGGTTAATCTTTTTTATTGGTTTTTATACTGAGGCGATTTATTTATATATTATGTAGCAAATTTGATATTTTTAAGAAATAATTATTGTACAAGGTCCGGCAGAGAAGTATCATGGTTTTGGAACGCGTATAACTCAGCGCAGGGGCAGCTTAACATTTTCGGAATGGTTGATATATGACCACCCAACCTTGCCATTTTGTTTGGTTTAGTCGTTATGAAACCGTGGCCTCTAGAGGCACACGTATTTGTTATCGAAACTGGGCGTTCTGTGGTTGCTACCCAGCGCATATTTCCAAAACAATTTAATCTTGGAAGGTACGGCCATGTTCCTACGGGAAACAACATTCTGAAATGGGTGCAGAATCTCCGTACTAGAGGATCGTTAAAGCCTGGAGTACCTTGAGTTGGAGAAAGAGGTGTCAGAACTCTTGAAAATGTAGTTCGAGTTAGGGCAGCTCTGGAAGCAAGTCACCATGCTGCGTAATTTTTTACTTCCAGTTGAAAAGGCAAAATGTTGATATTTAACTTGTCACACCTACGATTGCCTGATTTTACGCCCTGAGATTTTTTTCTGTGGAGGTATCTTAAGGCCTGCGTATTTGTTAAGAAACCACGGACCCTTTATCAGCTGTTCAATGCTATCAGCCAAGAAATTCAAGCCAACATGTTGGAAATATGCATGAACAACTTCTCAACTCGACTCGAGGAGTGTGTGGAAAAGAACAGAAATCACTTAGATGACATGTTCTTTAACCTTTTCTTTGATATGAATACGAAATGACAAATCTACACCTACCTATTAAACAAATAAAATCTTGATTTTGTTTCATCAAAATCTTTTACGATTTCTTCAAAAAAATAACTCGATTATCTGGATAAGTATCAGTATCATTTTAATCCTTATTATTATCGATATACTACCATAGTTATCGAGTACTGCTTATCAACATTTTTTTACCATAATCTATTATTATTTATTTATTTATTATGATGCATTGTATTACCTATTAATAAAATACATTAATGACACATACATAAAATATAAATTAAATTTTGAGGCGCACTTCATTCTTCAGAATGTACTTCCAGTCAAACCCTGATGGAATTAGAAAAATTAATTAAAACACTTGGTTTTGTGATAAAAAAGAAAGTATTTTAATTCGTTTTCTTATTAACATAAAAATATTTCCCCACGGGTTAAGTGAGAATTTAATTCATCGTACCCTTATGGAATGTTCCAGAATTTCACTATTTTTATCTGTAGCATAATTAATCTTAATTTTTGATAGATCATGAGTATTTTTGTTCACTATACCTTTTTATATTCAACTTTGGAATTCAGCTTGTAATTGGTTTTGTTTATTTTGCTATAGATCAAGGATTTGGCTTAACGCTATCAGGACTTTCTTTCTGCCTCTAGTAGGATATTTCTTCACAAAAAACAAACGGAAAATACATCTTTGAAAACTAGTACCACAGGCGATTCATCATCATCTATGTAAAATCAGCATTTTTATTAATATGTTGTTTTTACACGTTTTAGCGCTTATATAGCATTTTTGAGAAAATCTCTTTCATTAATTTTGCCCTGATTAAAACCAAAAAATATAGACAGTGGCAAATGTTGTCTAACAATTGATCAATATTTAGCAACGATAATCAGGCAATTAAATTTCCATTTAGCTTTCAATAATCTATAATTTATTGCCGTTCATTTGCATATACAGGGGGTTTCTGTGACTCGGAGAATAAAATTAACCACATATACTATGAAAGTGTAGTGAGTGAAAATGATTAGTAAAAAAATATTAAATTCTTCTTGGTCTTCAAATGACCAAGATACAGGCCATCAAAGTTAAGAAATTTAAACACATTTTTCTAAATATTTTCAATACCGCTCATGTTAGAGTGCTGCAATTTGGAACAGCCTAAACTAACAGCCTTAATTCATTAGGCAATTTGTCACTTCGATCGGATCGAGGGAACCATACTATACAGAGTTTTTCTAACTTATGTTTGCTCAGAACTTTTTTGTTGCTCGTAAATCTACATTTGTTTTCCAAGATTTAATAGAAAATTTATCTTAGAAATTTATATTGAACAATGGATTGAGCTGTTAACTTGCCCATGTCGTTTAAAGAAAAACTTTAATTTTTTGTTAACAAAAAAAAAAAAATTTAAAATAATTAATTTTTTTTTAATTTAAAAAATATAAAGTTTTTGTTTAAACGACATAGGCAAGCTGGCAGCTTAATTCGTTTTTCAATTTTGGAATTTTGTTTGTTACGATTGAAATCAGAGACTAACTCTTTTGCTTTTAACTCAAACGGCTACTGTTATCAAAATTTTCAAAGAGCGATACAAGTTTCTAAAATAAATTTCGAATAAAAATATGGAAAACTAAATGTAGATTTATGAGCAAACAAAAAAGTTCTGAGCAAACAAATTTTGGGAATACCCTGTATACCCTATAGAGAGATCGGGCGATCCTTTGAAGTAACAAGCTCATTTACAATAACATAAATGCATAAAACACGGCAGAAAGGTCACGTGGTCTATAGTCAAACACTACTTCTACAGATAACAAATTACTTGTACATAGATAAAATTACAATTGTTTAAATAATTATATATGTGAATGGTGCACCCTGTATATACTATGAATACGTAAGTATAGGTGTGCTTGGGGTTAACGCTGAGCCGAGGGGGTGGTCTAATGAATGAGCAGTTAAGGAGAGTTGAGGGTGGTCGTAACGGATTCTGATTCAGTTGGAAGGAAGATTGTGATAGAAATTATTAGTCGGGCTAGATTGGTCTCGGCAATATTCAGTTGGATTAAGTGAGTGTTATGCAGTTGGAAATTTAATAATGCGACGTTATATCCGTGAAAATGGGAGAGGCCGCCACCGAAGCCGACTCAGAAACCTCTGCCTTTCGCCGATGCTCGCCGCTTCCAAAAAAGAACGCGCGATAATAACAAGTTGTTTCGTATCACTCGCGCCCAATTAATTCGAAAAGTGAGTTATAACAAAGGGCCTAATAATAAGGGAGACACACGAGCGATTTAATAAAACTCATCCGAATTTAATCTATTTTGATGACTGTCATTGTCTGGGGCGGAATTAGAAGTTTAATTAACAGTCGCGGTGTGCGGCGGAGAGACGGGACGGAACTACTAGCAAGAATTTCGCTCAAACACACTGTATACATCGCGCAATAATGATATTCGTGTATATTTATATTGAGTTATAATTCAATTAAATTTACTAATTCATTCGACAAGTATAATATCTTTTATAAGGCCGGCGTAATTACTTTTAGAAGGCGGCCCCGTGTATTTACGGCGGAATTCTCTTCATAAATTCGTTTGCTAAATGCGGTTTATCTACCCAATTTATTTATTTAACGACATTTTATCTGCTCCACTCTGCCCCGCACATGTGTCCGCCCCCCCCCCCCTTCGTCCCGCCGTCCCTGCAGATACTCAATACTGATGTAATTGCTCCATGAATATGTATGGAACATTATCTTATATTCAATTATTTTAGCAGAGCCGCCTTCTACAAACACCCTCGCCGACCTCTAAATAGTGTACGGGATATTCTATTATACATACAACAAAACCGCTTCTACTAATATCACAGTTTTCCTCAAAATATATTTAACATTTATCTTTAAAAAGAACGGGTCTTAATATACAGATAAAAAGATTAAAGGTTAACAAATGAAATCACTATTCTGGGAAATTTATTGATTAATGTAACACAAAAATATTAAATGTATATATTTTGCTAAATTGTATAAACGATTTCAACATCCAATCAAAACTTTTACTCCTAGTAGGAAGTGTTTCAAATGTATTATTTCTTATACTAAAAAGTGTTATAATATAGATTTTTGGAAATAAATTGCAAGAATATTTATTTTAAGGATTCTTCAGAACAATCTTGCAAATTCGAAGAGAAGGTCTTTATTTTTTTTTAAACCCTCGAACAAAATTATTGCAATTTACGAAATAAATTGCCGAAAAATTTCAATAAAATAATAATTATTTATTTCAAAAATATGTTTTCTTGTATAGAAAATAATGTATAACAATAAAGGTCAGTTTGTTTAAATAGGTAAGTTTTATAGATGTTGTACTAGAATGTTTCATTTACATTTAATCTTTTGAGTGTTGGTATTTTTTGTCGTAATTAAAATATTGGGGAAAATGGGTTAATAATAATTAATTTAAATACAAACTAAATTACTAAATGGATTTTTAATTAAGCTAACAATTATTTTACGACACGGGAGGGTATTAATTATTTATCTTTCTAAATGACGCGTCTCCTGATTAGGTACCTTTGTGTAGGGCGGCTCTGTCAGTACGCATTATCTGCATTCTTCCATAATTTTATTTTACGATTTGGTGCCACCGCCGAGGTCGCATGGTTCATTTTTATACATTGATCTATGACCGACGCCGATATTTCTTAGAGGAATGCAGAAAAAATAAAACAGTATGTGATTATTAATAGAAGGTGTACGTTATAAAGCAGTGACAATGAATAAATTGTATGGGCTCGAATAACAAGGGGCACCACAGAAACTGGTTTCGGGTTCGGGCACTCCGTCTGCTCGACCCGAAGCAGAAGGTATACCCAACGTTTCCACGATCAGAGATTGGTCCATTTAATTTTTATACACACACATTTGGACTGAATTTAAAATTTAATTATTTAATATTATTTTAGTCAAAATAAAGAACGCCACCTTACATTTACGGCGTAGGTCTACACCAGTTAATGTATATTATATCCACCAGCATATTTCACCTATAAAAGGGTAGCTAACCTGAGATATTACCACAACCACAATGTAATAACATAATGGATATTTACACCTCGCACTCTACTTAAATACACCCCATATCAACAATTACTTCCCTTACAGTAAATTGCCCCCCTCTATAGATAGATATAATTTCATTTCATTTACCTTCCACCCTGAGTGTTATTTAATGTAATATAATGTTCCATGAATAGATTTTGATGATATCGATTATGTGTTTATTAATTGCGTTCTTTATACTTTTTGTTTGTATTTATACGTATCGATTGAAACGTAATTTACCGAGTTTGTCAGATTACGTTAGTATTGGTTATCAATAAAACACTTCATGGTGACCAATAATACCTAATGATTATCTTATTAATCTCAGAGAAATGTTTTCCAAATTGCTATAAATGTAGATATACTTTTGCGTTTGTAAGTATTCAATTATATAACAGTTATACTATATATAATAAAATTTTATGTTTCATTGTTTCAACTTTAAATATCGATCGATTGACAGGTCAGAGTATTTCTCCTAGAGTCACTCCGGGAAAAATCCATGACACACTGCGCGTTTCGCAATGCTCCTTTAATTATCCCCTTTACAACTTCAATTACTCTATTTTCGCATTTATAGAAAACGGGTAATTATGCAGAGCAAGTAAATCCATTTTCCGCCTCATGATGCGATTAAGTAGTCGCTTTTTGCCTCCCGTTTTTTTTTGACCTAGTAAGTGAGCCCGTTGTTGCATGTGTGTCAGAATCTTGTGCAATTAATCTTCCGTGAAACCATTACTCAAAGAACGCGTCCGATCTAGATCCTTAAATTTATAATTATTAATTTCATCCATTATTACCCTGCTACCTAGCCACAAGTAAGAGTTGCGTTTAATTAAACCGGCGCCATGCATAAATTACGAAACTGCACGGAACCTCACCATTCTGCACAATATTTTTCCTTCGGCTCTTTTGATTGAAAGGTCGGGGCCTGCTTTAATCACAAGTTTATATCGTAATTATTGGTAATATTATGCAAATTTAATACACGAAATGTCCGAGTATCTCCGATTGAGGATGTAATTATAGTAAATGAGGTTTAACTGTTATAAAGATTGCAAAATCGAATTAACCACTCTACTGTCTACGTCCTCGCTAATGTCTACATTTGTAAATACTAATATAAATTTATAAATACACATTTGTAGCTATTAATTAAATCAACAAGAAAAATCGATGTAAACTTCGGTTTTGATATACCTCATGTCTGTACTAGATATCAATTTTGTCCAATAGGTATCCACAAAATTTATATTAAAGAAAAAATAATCAAAGTAAGAGTTGTAATTCTATAAGTTAAATAAAAAGGGAACAAATACAATTTTTTCCCAGGCAACTATCCAGGAATGTATCACGCATTCGTTTAAATCGTTTACTGCACCTGACTGCTTTTATATATATTGTTCTTGTAGGTAAACTTAAAAGTTATTGAAAAACGTCCCAAAAATGTCATATATCATATCACATGATCTAGAAGGGAATTTATGTTCAGTGTTCAAAGTAATAATACATTCGTCAAAGAATTAACGTAATATTTTAATAGTGTCTGTAGCAGTATGTGCTCTTGTTCAGTTGTGGTGGAAATTACCAACATTACTCAACTTTTCATCTACAAATTGTTTGATGAAAGTCGTTTACAATTTCTTCTGTATAGTATTTACCAGTTGTAGTACTACTAAAATATATGTGTCTGTAACTTTTCGAGAATGCAGAGGTTCTTTTACATAAACCCCCCCATACCCTAATAATTTGCAAATTAAAATAAGGGCTTAAATAAAACAAGATTTTGTCAACCGATTGTCAATGAAGTTTTGAGGACGTAGTCAGCAATATATTATTCTTCTACCATAGCTAATTCTATAGAGTTCTTGTACATAAGTGAAATGATAAGATAACACATACAATGTTTTCACTATGTGTTAAAGCACATGAAGTGAAGTTTAAGTTCATTATCGTCTATTTAATTGATCTAAATAAGAAAATAATATTGTGACCAAATTGAATAATATCATCATCACCTGTTAAGTGTAATAGGTTGAAGGGATAAACACGAATGCCATTAATTCCACCTTTAAGATCTATGCTCCTGCGTTTTAAGCATTTTAGTGTATCTTGTTACACTAAACTAGGCTAACTATTGTTTTGTTGCTTAACTACTAGTAGGAACTTCTAGTGGTATGAAAATCTATGCCAAAAACATTAATTGAAGTTAATTAGCAGCGGCAACATTATGACATTGATTTAGAAATTCCACCAAAGAAATTAGTAACAGAATAGTGATACTTTTCCATCAACTTTAATTTAACAAAAAAAGATATTCATATTATCTCTCCAAATATCAATCACTTACAATTACATTGATTTGTTTCAAAAGTAAATTATGACACTTATAGTGTTCCATGATTTTATTGACAGTTTCCTGGCACTTGTTTCGAGTTATTACACTCATTTTCAAATGAGTAAAAACTTTGAAAATGAGTGTAATAACTCGAAACACGTGCCAGGAAACTGTCAATAAAAGTAAATAAATAAAAAGTCTCATAATTTTAATAACCCTGTGAAATACCAGTTCCATCAAGAGTGAAGCCTAGGAAGTATTAATTTCAAAAGTAAATGTTTCACATTTATGATATTTTATTGTTTCACCTAAAATTCAGGTTATTATACAATTATTTTGTCATTCTATGGCACCATCATGTAGAAGTAATAATAATGATGCATTAAAACGGGAACAAAATATTGCTACTCTACACCAACTGTTAGCAATAAGAAAAAATGAGAGTGGTTGATTTGCATCAAGCAGAATATTATTTTCGAAAGATTTAGTTCCATTAATTAAATATTTTGGTTAAGATGTCAGAATTTTTTAATAAACTACTTTTAGGTTTCAAAAATGTCAATGGCATTCTGATATTGGAAAGTCAAAAATCTTCATCCATATTGGAAGCTTTTAAGTTGTCCTTTATATCGTTTTATGTCCACTTATTAGGAGGAACTTCTGGCAATTAATGTCAGCATAACAGATATACTATAAACTCTTTTTGGGCAAAATTGTTTCAATCAATCAAATCAAAGTATTCTTTATTTCAATGTGTCATAAAACATTACATACAAATTGAAATAGTATCAATCTTAGTTTATATTAAGTTATTTCCCTCTATAAAGCGTCAATATAAATCATGATTATCAAAGTACATTTTTATAAATAATAAAACATGTTTATTTAAAATTAATGTAATCAATATAATTTTTGCTCTTCAAATTGGCTCTTTCTACTTAAGGTAATTATTATCTCACATTTATAGGTATCAAATGAAAGGGATGATATATATTATCATATTATCATTGGTTAAATAATAATTTTATAACAACTATTATTTTACAGAAAAAAATGTACACTGAATTGAAAAATTCACTATGTTTTAACCACAAATAATTATTGTAAAAATATTATATAACGTGTAGGCACAATTATATAAATCTAAACAACACAGCACGACTCGAGTTTCGACGTTTTATCGTCATTATCAAGTGAATTATAAATTGATGAAATTGTGATTTTATACTAACTATTTTGGAGTGCGGGAATATACCTGCCGCTAATTGTTTGCGGATTATCTCGGGAGCGTAGTACCAGATTAAAAAGTGGCGAAAAGATTAGTTCGGTCTGCTCATTAAGATGATTTACTGACGGATTACGGCTCTGTTTGAAAATTTCCAATGACTCCAGGAGATTAAGCTTAGCGCCCTTGTTGCAATTATGCAAGATTTGTAGATTATTTATATCCGGGAATTGGTGTTTGCATTCTAAACAATGATTTGAAAAAGAGCTAGTGTCTTGATTAAGACGAAAAGCACGATGATGTTCGGAAAAACGAGTTGATACATTTCGTCCTGTTTGACCTACATACACACTATTGCATTCTGAACAACGAATCTCATACACACCAGATTTTTTAAGAGGATCGACTTTATCTTAGGCATTAAATAGCATGTTTGATAATTTTCCAGGAGGTTTAAACGCTACTTGATGTTTCTCTTTTCAAAAAATATTAGCAATCTGTGAGCGGAATGAACGATGTATTTAAATTAGCTATTTTCGGATATATTAAAACCCTTGTGGTTTGATGACGTTTTTTGTTTATTAGGTTTTGAATGAGGTTAGTGGGCAAACCATTGTCACTGGCAATTGAAATTATTTTATTTAATTCTGTGGCTCTTCTGTCAGTAGTTAAGGGGATGGAGAAAGCTCTATGTATCATTGAGTGATATGCAGCTAGTTTGTGTGAAAACGGGTGATTTGAGACAAATGGGATTGTTGAGTTGACGTTAGTAGGCTTCCTGTATATATCAAATTCAATGTTATTATTTTGGTGAATTAACGTTAAATCCAAAAAGTTAATTTTGTTGTCATTTTCTATTTCGAGAGTAAATTTAATTTTAGGGTGAATGCTGTTAATTAGATTGAGAAACTGATCTAATTGACGTGTTGTGCCACTGAAACACGCTATTACATCATCAACATATCTATACCAGAAGGAAATGTGTTTTTTGGCAAAATCAAGCGAGAAAATCTTTTCTTCGATATTGGACATGAACATTTCAGCTAAGAGAGGACTTAATGGAGATCTCATTGGAAGATCTGTGGTTTGTTGGTAAAATTCATTATTGAATTTGAAATAATTTTGGTTTACACAAGTTTCTAAACATTGATAGAGTTCTGATCTAATCAAGTAATTGCACTGTGATTTATCGAGTAAATTTTGAATAATTTCAAGACATTCTTTAATGGGTATATTGGAGAACATGCTACTAACGTCAAATGATACAAGTTTTGAATTTTTGGGAGTTGTTGTGGATTTGAGCTGTTCGGATAAAGCAAATGAATTTTTTACTGAATGTTTAGGAGCAAATTTGGTATATTTCTTGAAGAGTTTATTAAGTCTAATTGCTAAATTCCTTGTTACACTGTTAATATATGAAACTACGGGTCGTATAGGAGAATCAGGTTTATGAGTTTTAATGAGACCATAGAGCCTAGGAGGTAAGGGATTTTGATGTACGATTTTTAATTTTTCAAAATCTGAGAACAGCACTGTGATAGTTTTGAGAAGATTTCTGATTTGGGTTTGGAATTTTAGGGTAGGATCTTTTTTTAGGGGTGTTAAGTTTTCAGTTGTAATGAAAGCGTTCATTTTACTTTCCCATTCTCTTTATTAAATCAGCCTGTATCATCCTATGTCCGCAGTTTCGCCAAAGACTCCACTGTGATAAAATCAATTAAATCGAAAATATCCTCAAATTCTTTAGTCCTGACTAAAGCAGATAAATCCAATTCAATAGTTATTCTTGAAAGAGAACAGTATATTAATAAAATGAACGCTTTCATTACAACTGAAAACTTAACACCCCTAAAAAAAGATCCCACCCTAAAATTCCAAACCCAAATCAGAAATCTTCTCAAAAATATCACAGTGCTGTTCTCAGATTTTGAAAAATTAAAAATCGTACATCAAAATCCCTTACCTCCTAGGCTCTATGGTCTCATTAAAACTCATAAACCTGATTCTCCTATACGACCCGTAGTTTCATATATTAACAGTGTAACAAGGAATTTAGCAATTAGACTTAATGAACTCTTCAAGAAATATACCAAATTTGCTCCTAAACATTCAGTAAAAAATTCATTTGCTTTATCCGAACAGCTCAAATCCACAACAACTCCCAAAAATTCAAAACTTGTATCATTTGACGTTAGTAGCATGTTCTCCAATATACCCATTAAAGAATGTCTTGAAATTATTCAAAATTTACTCGATAAATCACAGTGCAATTACTTGATTAGATCAGAACTCTATCAGTGTTTAGAAACTTGTGTAAACCAAAATTATTTCAAATTCAATAATGAATTTTACCAAGAAACCACAGTTCTTCCAATGGGATCTCCATTAAGTCCTCTCTTAGCTGAAATATTCATGTCCAATATCGAAGAAAAGATTTTCTCGCTTGATTTTGCCAAAAAACACATTTCCTTCTGGTATAGATATGTTGATGATGTAATAGCGTGTTTCAGTGGCACAACACGTCAATTAGATCAGTTTCTCAATCTAATTAACAGCATTCACCCTAAAATTAAATTTACTCTCGAAATAGAAACTGACAACAAAATTAACTTTTTGGATTTAACGTTAATTCACCAAAATGATAACATTTAATTTGATATATACAGGAAGCCTACTAACGTCAACTCAACAATCTCATTTGTCTCAAATCACCCGTTGTCACACAAACTAGCTGCATATCACTCAATGATACATAGAGCTTTCTCCGTCCCCTTAACTACTGACAGAAGAGCCACAGAATTAAATAAAATAATTTCAATTGCCAGTGACAATGGTTTGCCCACTAACCTCATTCAAAACCTAATAAACAAAAAACGTCATCAAACCACAAGGGTTTTAATATATCCGAAAATAGCTAATTTAAATACATCGTTCATTCCGCTCACATACTTTGGAAAAACCAGCGAACAGATTGCTAATATTGTTACCGGCGTTCAGTTTACCTGAACGTGGTAACAAATGCGTAATTATATTTTAATCCATTTTACGAGCTATCCATTGCTCCTAATAATAATTTGCATAAATTCCGCATTATTGAAATAATCCAAACGAGATAATTTTCCAAAATGTGCAGCTGCCAGTGCCGAACAATAAATCGGACCCTTTTTCGGCGAACGAGGATAATTACCTGTTCTAAGAATAACCGTGCCTACGTGACAAGAACAAAGCCGCGGTACCTGAGATCACCATATAAAACCAGGCCCGACCATCGCTCTTTACCAGTCGTCTGCCATCAGCAGCGGTGGTCAGCCTGGTCGGCTCCGCCGATTCAAGCCTCTTGCTCTTGTATATATTGTATATTTTTCTATGTATATTTTCTCATTCTTTCTTTCTGTTGTAATATATTTTCTTCTTCTCCGGCCCCATGTTTTAATTTACACACTTTCTCTTGTTCTTTTACTTTGTTGTCACAGCTAGCCGGTGCCCATACGTTGACGTGGCGTGGAAGCTCAAGCAAGTATCACCGAAGGGAAACTGTTTAATCGAAGCCTGCGGCTGCTAATCGATGGTGAGCCTCGCCAGGGACCCCTGGGCCGCCTCCAGTGCGTGTTGGTTCCAGAAAGTACCGCCGGTGCTACTTCCTTGACAGTCCACCACGAGGACGTCTTCCGCGTCCCCCGTTAACATTTGGCTCCCAACTAGTGGCCGAGTAAAACTCACCCCCTGACTCATGCTCTAATCTCTTCTAATATTTTCATCTTTTGTAAATTAACCGTGATTCCGAGTCACCCGGGGCCGCCTTCCAGTATTCGCAGTGCAAGAGGCAGTCCACCAGGTTTCACTGAAAATGACGTCAACCCGATTCGACCTTCAGCACACTGGCTACAACCACCACCGTCAGCTTCAATCCAGCCGCCTCGTGCTTCACCACAACACCGGCAGCTCCGACGGATTGACTGACGACACACCAGCTCCAGCCGCCCCGCGCTCGATGCCGTGGCCGCCACAATGGACTGGTTCATCAGGTTCCAGCTCAAGCCGCCCCATATACATCGTCGACGTTCGATGTGCAGGCCCTACTTGACTGGAACAACATAACGGTCTTGGTTCGCGCCGTGCCAGTGCACCCAGGATGTCAGCCCATCCCCGGCCGGACCAGACGTAGCAGCCCTCAAGGATGCCACAAGCCATCCAGGGATGCCGAGATCCGGTGTGGGACGACCGAATCCCCTCACACCTTAATTTCGGGAGGATCTCCACACAAAGCCAGTGTTGCCTACCACGACGCCAGATCCGATGTAGGATGTCCGAATCTCCCTGCATCTCAACCACGGAAGGGTCTGCAGCGTCATCGGGTGCAGTGCTGTTTATCACCAATCGACAACAACACCGAAGACGTCCACTGGCAGCTATTATTTTCATTTCATGTCTTTTTCAAAATTATCTCGTTTTCCGGGGCCGTTTGTTACCGGCGTTCAGTTTACCTGAACGTGGTAACAAATGCGTAATTATATTTTAATCCATTTTACGAGCTATCCATTGCTCCTAATAATAATTTGCATAAATTCCGCATTATTGAAATAATCCAAACGAGATAATTTTCCAAAATGTGCAGCTGCCAGTGCCGAACAATAAATCGGACCCTTTTTCGGCGAACGAGGATAATTACCTGTTCTAAGAATAACCGTGCCTACGTGACAAGAACAAAGCCGCGGTACCTGAGATCACCATATAAAACCAGGCCCGACCATCGCTCTTTACCAGTCGTCTGCCATCAGCAGCGGTGGTCAGCCTGGTCGGCTCCGCCGATTCAAGCCTCTTGCTCTTGTATATATTGTATATTTTTCTATGTATATTTTCTCATTCTTTCTTTCTGTTGTAATATATTTTCTTCTTCTCCGGCCCCATGTTTTAATTTACACACTTTCTCTTGTTCTTTTACTTTGTTGTCACAGCTAGCCGGTGCCCATACGTTGACGTGGCGTGGAAGCTCAAGCAAGTATCACCGAAGGGAAACTGTTTAATCGAAGCCTGCGGCTGCTAATCGATGGTGAGCCTCGCCAGGGACCCCTGGGCCGCCTCCAGTGCGTGTTGGTTCCAGAAAGTACCGCCGGTGCTACTTCCTTGACAGTCCACCACGAGGACGTCTTCTGCGCCCGTTAACAATATTTTTTGAAAAGAGAATCATCAAGTAGCGTTTAAACCTCCTGGAAAATTATCAAACATGCTATTTAATGCCAAAGATAAAGTCGATCCTCTTAAAAAATCTGGTGTGTATGAGATCCGTTGTTCAGAATGCAATAGTGTGTATGTAGGTCAAACAGGACGAAATGTATCAACTCGTTTTTCCGAACATCATCGTGCTTTTCGTCTTAATCAAGACACTAGCTCTTTTTCAAATCATTGTTTAGAATGCAAACACCAATTCCCGGATATAAATAATCTAAAAATCTTGCATAATTGCAACAAGGGCGCTAAGCTTAATCTCCTGGAGTCATTGGAAATTTTCAAACAGAGCCGTAATCCGTCAGTGAATCTTCTTAATGAGCAGACCGAACTAATCTTTTCGCCACTTTTTAATCTGGTACTACCCTCCCGAGATAATCCGCAAACAATTAGCGGCAGGTATATTCCCTCACCCCAAAATAGCTAGCATAAAATAACAATTTCATCAATTTATAATTCACTTGATAATGACGATAAAACGTCGAAACTCGAGTCGTGCTGTGTTGTTTAGATTTATATAATTGTGCCTACACGTTATATAATATTTTTACAATAATTATTTGTGGTTAAAACATAGTGAATTTTTCAATTCAGTGTAAGTATGGATTACCACGTAGTAATGGTCGCAACCATTCTCTTTAGAAAAAAAATGTATACAATGTGCTCACAGTGGAGGTATAATTTAAGATACCATGCTAAAAGCACCTTCTTCCAAGTACCCAGTGGATCAAGTGAATGCATATTTCCTTTTTACTTTAGAGAAATGCTTAAATTTTAGTTAAATTTTACACGCAATTACAATTAGAAAAATACGAGTCACAGAATGGATCGAGGCAAAGCTTGATGTATTAGATTTTATTTGTTGGAATATTTCACAAAGTGTATTTAATATCTTGCTAAAGATCCGGTTTATGATGACATAATTGCTAAGGCCATAAGTACAGAGGTACCAGTTACTTATCTGACATGAGAAATTGGTCTTATAATTATAATTTTTATCATGTGTTTTATAGTAGTCTCTTCGAAATTTTTAGATCCCTCCCCATCAGGTTTGCTTGACTATTGTTGATCGTTAGGTTTACGATGTGTTTTAGAATAGGTTTTCTTTTCTTTCAATTTATTAAACCCCATCTGATTAAGTTTTATTAAAGCTTACATTAAATTATCTTCATTTTTTAAATTAATGATATAATTTACCATTGCTTTGTTTATAAAAAATAAAAATTCTTTCATATTAGCACATAATAGTTCCTCCGTTCACAAAAATCAGGAAATTCTGACAGCTATGGGAATGTGGCCATCAATATCCTAATATTTTTAAAACTTTGGATGAGCGTTTACGATATAGACATTTAGTTATCTTCTTTAAAATATAATTTCTTTAGTCTGCTTACCAAACTTTTTGAATTGAATTCAAAGAGTGAAGAGTTGTGTATTAATAATAACATCTTTAAAAATCCTTTAGTTCGTTGTAGAAAATTAACTAATAATTTAAAAATACAAAAACAAGACTCATTGTTGTAGATTCACGAAATGTTTTCGTATTTTCGTAATGATACCTTAGTGGAATAATTAATATTACAAATATCGATGTACTGTCAGAAAGATTGTCATAGCTTTCAAAAATTATTTATAGTTATTCGACAATTGTATTACCTTAACAATAAGTCTGTAGATTTCTAAAATATCTAAAAGGAATTGGTAGCGTTTTTCTAGTAGTTAAAGATTCTCTTATCCTCGTTTGTTAATTAAATCACCAACATAAAACGTTCTGTGGTAGCAGCTCAAAATACATGACGCCTTTGAAACCCCACAAATTTGAGAGCATAACCATCTTTTGATGGATTTTTGCCTTCGAAGTGGTTGCAGCTTGTTCACCGGCCTTGAACCAGATCTTTTTCGTATGATATTGTCGTAAACTATCAATTTCTTATCGCCAGTTACAATACGTTTGAGAAATGGATCATTTTCATTGTTTTGGCAGAGCTGGTCGCAAGCGTTTAAATACTTTGTTAAATAAATTCATAAGTTCATGCACAACCCAAATATTGAGTATACTAATATTCTAATATGGTAGCTTGTGCAAATGTCTTTTTACGGTCGTTGCAGGAAAGAAATTTGGCAAACCAATTATGACACTGGCTTTCTATTAAGCAATCTTTACCGTACGCAACATATAACTTGCATTTTCTCCTTTTCTGAAGTAAAACAGTAAAATTTAGCGATATTTCTCAGTTTTCTTTCCATCTTTCTGCCACTTTACGAAGACTACTGAATCGATTCACTTTTTAAATGATAATTGAAGTCTCTTATATCAAATGGCGTTTACATTAAATGATTGCTTGGTTAAAAATACAAGCGTATATACCTATTGGTTGCAACCGAAATGAATTAGCACTCAACCCATGATCACATCAAAGAAGTTTGTAGTTTTAAAATCTGACACTTTTTTCTTCTAGATTTAAGATACAGAAACTTAAGAAGCGCGTCAAATTAGCACAAATTTTCCATTGCCTAGAGACTAATTAATTAAAATTGATTTTCAAATTTTATATTAGAAATAAGTCGTATTTATTATTTAGCAAGCAAGTTGTATTTACTACATAATTAGAAAAAAAAACCATCATCAATTCTTTAAAATACAAATTTAAGTAAAAACTTATAGATTAAGACACTAAATAAAAAAATTGAATACCTCTAATATCACTATGTATTAACATACAATCTCATTCCTATAGATTAATAAATAAATAATAATAATAATCATTTCTTGACGACGAATTTGGCAAATTTTCCTTTCGCGCCTAGGTAAATATTTGAAGAGACCTTGTTGGCATTTACAAATGCGCCGAACGTAAATGCATAATTTTGATAATTACGTGGACTACTGATTTGCCCGATCAATTGGACGCTGAATATTCAACAATTGCCGACCGCTGTTTATTCTTGTAATTACAATCAAATGCAATCTAGGAATTAACCACAAATGTCCGCAGTCTAGAAGTTGACACATCACTAATTAAAATCCATCAAATGGCAACTTGTAATTAAACTAGCAGTGTTAGTTATTTTACACGTGTTTACTTTCTTGTACGTGGTTTGAAGTGGCGATGAGGTGATTATATACATTAGGGTTACCTGACTGCCTACATGTAATACGAAAGCGAGAACTAATAATGTATATAATCGAAGTTGAATTGAGTGGTTTTTTTATTGAATAAAAATTATTTGCCAAGCTAATTTTACTAATATTATCAATAAGAACCTTAAAATTAAAAAAATACTTAAAGATTTAAACTATGCAGTAAAGTACTGAAGTTTATTAAGATTATCAAATTAGTATCATCAGTTTGAAAAAATTGCGTAAGATCACTCTTTATTTAAAAAATCTTATTATAATAATCAAATAAATTGTTACTAATATTATAAAACGTTTATTTGTATAAATCAATTGCTTTATTATAAGTCGAAATTATCAAGTAACTGTGAACCTAGTGTTTTATTTACCTTATATAATTATGATTGGATAATTTGATGAATCAATTATTTGAAATAATCAATATTCGATTATTCATTTTTGAATAATAATAATAGTAATAATAATAATTTATTTGTACTCATCACATTTGTATTACACAGATCAATTATTATACATATAGAAGAAAATTAAATAAGAAGTTAATTACATAGAAGTATTAAATTGTTCAGAGAGCAGATTTTTTGGCTTAATAGAATATAAAAGACAAAATATAACATGATATAAATAAATATAAATCCGTTAAAATGACATTTCGAGTATAAATAGAAAAAAACATTGGATAAATAAATAAATAAGAAAAAACGATATGTGTTGTATAGATAAAAACATATGTCGGACGGATACAAACAATTTAAAAAAATAAAAGCGTTAATTGTCCTATAAATAAAAAAAACTATTTTGGAAAAGAATAAACAGATTAAAAAATCGAAATGTTAATAAATACAATTATCAATCATTAAAAGAATAAAAAATTATCAAACGTCAAATTTAATTTACTAGTCAAAATAATACGAAGTAATATTATAGGCTGAAAGATCACCGATCGATAACCAATGAAGAAAACAAGAAGAGAAAAAGCATAGAAATTGTCCTATTATCAGATGTAATATTATCTTCCAATAATGATGTTTATATCTCTCTCTAATAAAATATCATATTAAAAGATGTAAAATAAAATATTGCACTACATTTCAAAATTTCCTGCAAGAAAGTCATCAAATAAAAAGGATAAAATCAAGAATCTCTTAGTAAAACTTTGAATAATTTGCAGATAAAATTTGAACATGGGTTGGCAAGACATAAAAGGATTTTATGCAATAGTACCTTGTACCAGTAAAAGATCTCGACACGAGCAGTGCATCCACAGGCAACTCATCCCTACTGCGAGTATTATATTCATGAAATTAATTATTTTGATTCAATTTTGCTAAAATTCCTCCTCATATATATCAAGCATTCTAAAATATAAATACATTGAAGAATTAGGATATTCAAATTACCAAAAACTGGTTTACAGTTGTCTCAGTATTTAAGACCTGCAATAATCCTAATGGTCCTACGTTACCATTTAAATATTTCATTCATAGCTGAAGTGTGACCACAAACGAGAATACCATACAAGATATGAGTATGGATAAATTAAAAATATGCAGATTTTTAGTAGAACTAAGTTTTCTAAGGAGATATTTATTTTTGTTTAGTTTCGCTTGAAGAGCTAGTCTGTGACATTCCAATGTTAACCTAGTATCGATAGTCCAAGAAAATATGTAGAGTTTGTAACAATTACTCGCTTTAATAATTAATTTAGTAGTATTGATGTCGTTGAGCTTCAGTTTATTGCTATTATGTTGATTGATGAGTTACGTGAAGATGATGAAATATAAAATAACTTGCTATTACTGTGATTACAAGTTATTATTACTATTAAAGCATTTTAGTTTCGATCTCTTTCCACTAAATATCTTGCCTCGTGTTCGAGTGCAGGTTTTCCAGCTAAAGAGGTATTAAATATGCTGAAAGATTATTTATATTAATTAGGCAATACTGGTCGTAATAATTATCCTTGAGGAACATCATACCGTATGTTACAAAACCGAGAAGTGCCTTCGGCAATCACCACTTCTTTGACTTAAGTAAGACATTAACAGCCTGGGATCAAAATTATAAAAATAAAGCTTTCGGTGCAATATTTAATGAGTCACATAATCAAAAGCTCTAACAGATTACTTACTACTACTTCAAATGCACCTAGTTCAAAATTAATAAATTCGTTTATAGTCAAAGTTGTTGTTTTTAGCTTTCTGAAACCAAATCGAGACTTGTTTAAAATCTCCCATAAATAGAGACTCATTTGTTCGAAATGAATAGGTTCGAGTATTTAGACAATAAAGGTAAGAGAGAAATAGGTCTATAGTTATTTTGTCACCCGGATCTCCCGTTTCTAGCATCGGGACACATTTGGCCAATTTAAGTGGATCCGGGAAGGTGCTCGTACAGATGCATTTGCTAATTCATTTTGTTAATGGGCTAATGATCAAGACAGCCACTGATCTCACGATCTCAATGTTTAGTCCATAAACATCCTTTAACCCCTTTGATTTAATATGATATCATTTACTGTAATACAAGATACCTCATACACTTAAAATAACCTGCGGGGAAGAACCAAGCATTAAGTTAATTGGTCTAATATTGCTATCTGTGATGGTCTCAACAAGGGTCTTAGCAATTGAAGTGAAAAATACATTAAGTTCGTCTGGTCTAATACTATTTGTATTAAGCTCAGATTTATTCAGCCGTTTGGAGTTTATAACTTCCCACATGGCTTTCAAGATATTTGAGGATGATGTAGTAAACTGGTCATGTGCAAATTTTTGCTCATATCGTATTTGTTCGCGATATTGCTGTCGGTAGTTATTATATACTGAGTGTTCAATAAAAAAAGCCCAGCGCCAGAACTTTGGTATTTACTAACCTATTTGAATCAACTAAATAACAAATTATATGATCGTTTAAATACTATTAAGTGACATCAATTATATATGTTTTCAAAATAACTTCATTGACAAATGATAGTCAACTTTAAATTTTATATTTTTTCAAAATTAATTAATTGACAAATGATAGTCAACTTTAAATTTTGAAAAAATATATAATGAATGTCATTTCATAGCATTTAAACGACCATTCAACTTGTTTATCGAACACCCGGTATATTTTTAATTAACACAATTATTTCTTTGAAACATTTCTCTTAACAGATCAAGATGATTTCTCATAGTCTCTAACTTAGCTTGAATATGCAAGTTGTTATTTTAAAAGTGTTTTTATAGAAATGAATGATTCAAGCAATATACTAAACAGTCAGTGAACAAATTCCATGACTGATGTCGTCCATGTCTGCCAATGTTGTGAGATTGTACTTACTTAACATATTATAGAGTATAATTTTCCCCGATTTGGTTATAGGCCTTATATGCAGATATTCCTGCATCGATAATCATACATTTATCAATAACTGACAAGTCATTAGTAAATATGGTATCAACGCAAGCATCATAACTAGTTGTATCCCTAGTAACTGTAATAAGTTCAAAAGAGGCGAATAAAATGCAAAGATCAATGGCCTTTCTATTATGAGTATTAAAATGCACATTGAAATCTCCGCAGACATAAATAAAATATGACTCATAATAAGTGATAAACCATTACTATAAATCTGCTTGCTAAAGAGGTACCCAACATGAAATAAAAGAGGACCGATCCTTGGTAATAGGTAATGTATCAGTCATCGAAAAATGAATTGTATGAGAAAAAATCATGTTGTCACCTGGTGGAATTTCAAAAGCATTTTATATTTTGAGCTGCTCCCAAGGGACCAAACGATCCATTTAAATGTACACTACCAACAACTCACAAAACTAGACGAAGCAATCAAAGAAAAATGGCAAAGGAGTAGTGTTCCATCATGACAACATGAGACCTCAGACATCTTTTGCCCCTCGTGGGAAATTACTGGAGCTTGGTCACTTTCCAACCATTTTTGCTGAAAAGGACCAGAAATTCTATGAGCGCGTAATCATGAAGTTGCAGTATAGATAGCGAAGGGTCAATGAACAAAATGGAAAATATTGGGTTAATTAAACATTATGTTTTGTAATAAAATAGAGTTTTATTTCATACGCCAAAACTGAAATTACTTAGTGGCTAAGCCAATACACAAGAAATCTTGTTAAAACAACTACTTTTGGAAGAGATTTGTTTTGTAGTCTTGTAGTTAATTTTCTAAAACCATGTAAAGGACTTTAATTTAAATTTAAAAATCCCAATTCAACCATATTTGATTTCATTTCAACATTTCATCCTTTCACGCAATAACGACTGACGCCATATGACTGGACAGCACAAGGCAGAAAGACCTCTGGTCGATAGCCTTTTGACAAATCAATACATTAACACCTCATTCATTATTCATTATTCACTATTCCAATGTAAATATGTACAAAATTTGTCAATAAATATATGTTACTACTAATACTACTATAATTTATTGATATAAATTTTAATTTTTGTCAGGATTTTCTCATGTAAACCTAAAGTTTCTTATAAAACTGATCTTAGCAAGATTATTGTTAGTAAATATCAATATCATAAAATTTTAAACATTGAATTTTAACTATCCTGAGATAAGAAGTTATATTTGTAATAGTTATACATAAAATTATTTGGAACGAGGTCTACCTTTAAATTCTTGAAACATTTTCTGAAATGATATTAATAATAGATAATTCGTGTCTAGCACGTTTTTTATACCTACATCTTTTAAAACAAATGCTCTTAAAAAAAATCTAAATAATCTCCATTCCTGTTTTAATAAAAATGCCTATAGTCTGTCCGTTGAATCTTCCGTCGTACTTCACAAACTATCACTTCAAAAAAACGAAAGTTTTACAGCGCGTTCTTTTTCTAATGCATTTGGTTTACCTTATCACACTGAATGTTTCTGTGTCGTTTCTCAAAGCGATATTTTGTGACGTAGGACGGAAGATCCAACGGATGGACTATACAAATGTTTATCAAAATAAAGGCCTTAATATAATGTTAGATTTTTATCTGAAATTTATATAATTTGTCTCTTACTGTAGTTTACTACATGTTTAGATTAGATTCAAGGCTTTTCCTCTGCCATTCTGGATATTTGATTAAATATGTTTTACTCCATTTGAATTTATTTTGCAACCTTGTTAAACCCAGTTTGATTTTTGTGAGTTACTAGAAGATAAACTTGATTAATTAAAAAAACTTGATTTTACATGAATATAATATTTTAGTTTAGTTTCTGTTCTGTTCAATGTATGTAAACTAACATAATATAAAGTTTTTAGAGTTGGTTAGTTTGGAAAACTCAAAATTACGTTCTTATACGTATTTAAATCTTAAAATAGTAGAAACTATGAATAAATATTATTTCAGATTTAGCTAACTCTAATCAATTTAGACTGAAAAGAATATATTTTATAAGAAAATCAGGAGAGCCTAACAAATATCAGGGTTATTCTTAAATAAACAATGAGAGCAGCCTTTTATATTTCAGGAATAGAGAACAAGAAAAAAAGAAAGAAAATAATCATCATATATGGGTTTATTGTTCTTCAAAGTATTTTTTATAATGATCAATACATTTTTGCATGCACTGGAATCAACTTTTGAAGCACTTTTTCCACTCTGATTGAACTACCTCCAAAACACCAATCGCTTGTTCAAGCATCAAAAATCATTGATCTCGTAATTTATTATTGATTTTCGGGAATAAAAAGAAGTCCTTAGGTATCAAAATAGGACTGTACAGCGGATGTACCAAAAAATCTTTTTCAGTTTTCAAAAAGTCAAGCCGATGTGTAAAAGCTTGCAATTAATGTCACAATATCATAGATATATTTTGAAGCACCGAAATCGTATTTCTTGAGCATATTTTCGACCAATCGACACGGGCCTTTTAAAGCGATTGTTTAATAATGTAGGATCCAACTCAAACATTCATGCAGATATTCATGCAGTACTGAATGTATGCTGGTCACACTAATTCCCAAAGATGTCTCAATCTCACGATAAATCACAATCAGAATTGATCCTACAATATACAGTGTGGAAAAGTCAAATGGAATAAATTCATTATTTCAGTTACTCTACATATTTATAGAAAATCCCGAATCACATTAAACTTTTAATTGACATTCTTCAATGTGAAAATATGATTCATACCTTCAACCCCCTTCGGGTGACAGTTAAAACCCTCAATTTTTAAATGTAAAGTATGCTATTGATTTCATTTTATTGCAAAAATTAATATTAACAAACAATACATTTAATATTGTTCATAATGTAAAAAACAAATCAATACATATAAGAATGTTAATGCAGTAGATATTCAAAATATTCATCCGGAATGTCCTAATCTTACGTAAAAATTTATTCTAGTTTTATTTAACATATCAGGAGTGACCAATCTAATCGCAAGCGTGATCCGTTATTTTAATTAATCTAAATCACGTGGTAAAGTTTTGAATAAATACTCTCCACATATCCCTATAAAAAGTAGTCCAATGGTTTAAGTTTAGGTGATCTTGCGGGCCATTCTATCAATCGTTGCCTCCCCATCCAGCTAATTGGAAATGTAAAGGGGTTAGGCCACTCTAGACTAGGAAAAAATAGATAAATTTCAAGATTTTTTAAAACAAAATCTAAAAGTCCTAATTTTTATATTTTTATTGTACGCACAATGAACTTTATTTACAAATTTTTTCAAAAGGAAATTTTCAAAAATGACGTCACAAATTAAACAAAATTGAGGGCCCTCTCGGAGCCTAGGGCAAAACGGGCGAAAAGATTCTGGAAACAGCAATGGACACAAGAAAGTAAATAGAATCTCTGATGTACGTATAGTCCAACAAAATACCGGTCGGATTTTGAAAATTTTGATTCTAAAGAAAATGGCGCGCGTTCTAAAAAAGGTTCATCTTGCGGGCTTAAATATTCGTATAAAGCGTTCATAAAAAACGAATGAAGCCCTCATATGTTTGTAGTATTTTTTATGTAGATTAAGGAATAAACAAAATCAGGCTGATCGATTAATTACTATTTGAGATTTCTTTTCACCCGATTTAAAAAATATGGTTTCGAGATAAACGCGATTAAAGTTTTGACTCATAGTTTTTCATAGAAATAATGTATTTACCTCTAATCTGCAATGCCTGCGTTATAAAATTGACCTTCCAGATGCATTTTCTCATCATCCTGATCGTTTCTTGTTGATTTCTGCGCCATTCTAGCCTTTTTTGCGTCGCAAAAATTATAGCAATTTTGTCCTATTTTTATTCCCAGGACCTACATAACTTTTATTATGCTGAATAAGCCTTCGTCGAATACACACACGGCCATATTAGCTGCAATATCCAACACCACATTTCCACTGGAAGATGATTTTGGAGCCATCGACCACAGAATTGAAACCAACCGATAAGCGTTTCCAAGCCGAACAATGACGAAAAATCCGCGCTTTCTCCACGATCCACCATCCGAGACAATAAATCCGTGATTATTTTTAGAAGATTGATTTTGCTCTTCTTTTTCTGCGCTTTTCATACTTATTTTGCGCACAGTTTCAGTTGCTTCACCAATTGTTTTGACAAGTTTTCACCTGTCAAATACTTCCGCGCGGTTTTAAAATAATTTTGCCCATATTCTTAAGACTCTAAAGTATACTTTGGGCAAAAAAATCCCAAAACGCATTTTTTCCGTCCTAAGTTGTGGTGCCGGCGGACGTGGATTCGGTAATGTGGCGGTGTTCCATCTTGCTGGAACCATATTGTATTCACTGGAACTTGAAGGTTTCCTGGATCAGGATATAAATTTGCCAAAGTTGGCACGACATCATTTTGAAATAGTACTAAATAATTAATGCCAGTCTCTTTCCCTTCAACGAAAAAGGGATCAATGATATGGCTTTCAAGTATCTATGCCCAAACTTTAACCTTTTGAGAATATTATGTATGTTCTTCTCTTATGAAGTGAGGATTTTTCTTAACCCGTTGAAGATTAGCATGGCCGTTGAGGAAAAAAGTGCACTCATCAGAAAGCATAACGTCTTCCACTTGGATAATATTGTTATTCAACATTTCCATAATTTGTTCACAAAACTAAGTTCTCCTATCAAAATCGTCTTCCCTTAGCTCCTGAGTAGGTATCATTTTATAGGTTTGCATTTCTTTTCCTTTTGATATGTTTAGTATCGATGGATGGCTAAAATTAAATGTCACGGATGCTAGTCTACTCGAAGTATGTGTGTTTTCCTCAAACTCAAGCACCACTTTTAATTTGGCGTCATCACGCAGTACATTGGCAGCTGCTTTTTATTTGCCTTACATGTCCCTTTTTACTAATGGATATAGGCGGAAAATCCACTTGTGTTGGGATGTTATGTCCATAACCGATCGTTTGTAAAATTACACTGAATTGAAAAATTCATTATGTTTTATTTTTTTATTATTTGTGAATTTTTCAATTCAGTGTAAGTCTAGATTACCACGTAGTAACGGTCGCAATCATTCTCTCATTTGTAAAAGTGTTATGCATTTCTGTTAATCTCACCATTTCATTTAGAATATAATATAATACAATTTATATTTACCTAATTTATAATAAGTGTTTGATTTTCGAATTTTTATTTACACTACAATTGTTTGTGTGCTTATTCAGGTAAAAAGTATATTAAGTATGTTTATCAATTCATTAGGATGATTTAAATGGCTTTATTTTTTATTATTGGCCATTATAGCGAATTTAAAAAAATAAATAAAATGTTATTTTTATTTTAGCAATACTCTTAGTTATTTTTTACCTTCTACGGAATTATCATAGTTAACACACTATATTATTCAAAACATTAATTGTTGTTCTTTAAATAAATAATAAACAGTGCCATTTAAATGGTTACCGTTTTCGTATTTCGTATTAACATACAGTCCGAGTATTTTTTGACCATTTAATTTATGGATTCTTTTGTAAATTTGTTATGGTTCGTTGGAAAAACAACTATCATTAATATTTGTACATAAAGACGGCTCAATGACGTCAAACCGCTCTTCCGTCAAGAAAAAACACTAATAATACGGTTATCGAACTTATGGTACAAAACGGTGCGGCACTGGTCTTCTAACCTTAATTTCGACCAATTCAACGAATGTCTTTGTAATCCACTGGTAAAACATGTTTTTGAAAATTGCATCTATATTTTTTCTGCACTCATATTAACATACTTTTGTCTATAGCAGGCGTCGGCAACCTATGGCACGCGTGCCAGGCTTGGCACGCGATGGGGTTCTGAATGGCACTCTACAAAGTAATCAGGGAAATCGCGAAAATATCGAGACGAAGTGATTTTTAAATAAGAGAAAATGTTTAATTATAATTATTTATCTAACGTGGCTCGTTAAAGTCACGAAAATCTGCGCGAAGGGTGAGTGAGAGCGCATTCGAAGTAAAAGGGATGAAACATGCGCAGCGTCGACTAGTTATCGAAGCGGACTTCACGAATGTTCAAGCTGGAATGACATTCGCCCCTTTCTTTCTCGTTTTGCTACTGCGCACCATTTGCCTGTAATACCAGTTAAACTTGCATTTCGTTTAATACTGGTCGTTACTTTCCGTTCTAACTTTTTTGTGAAGACTTGTATCTTATTGGTTTAATATTTGTTATAATTCATCCATATTTAATCAAATGGAGGGTAAGAAACAAAAACTAAATGTTCGCGGTTTTCAAGACTATTGGGCGAATGAATATGGATTTATACAACAAAAGGATCGTGCTGTATGTGCGATATGCCGCGAAAGTGTAGTATGCCGCACGTCAAGTGTACAAAGACATTTCCAAACCAAACATCAGTCCACATTTAATAGCAACGATGAGAAATGTGAAACTATAAAGAGAGCTGTTTCTGGTTATAAGAAACAAGTAACTTTTTTTGTGGAATAACTGGAACGAAGGCTAAAGCGACAGAATGCAGCTTCGCAATTGCTCATTGCATAGCTGCCAAAGGCAAACCCTTTACAGATGGGGAAAATATAAAGGAAATCTTTATAAAAAGTGCTGAAAAGTTGTTTAGCGATTTACCTAACCAACAAACCATATTATCCCGAATTCGAGAAATACCGGCTTCTGCGCGAACAATTGAAAGAAGAATAACTGAAATGGCAGACAATGTAACAACAAAACAGAATTCTGGATTACAAGAAGCTGTTTCATTTAGCGTCGCTGTTGATGAAAGTACCGATGTAAATGATATTGCGCGGCTTGCAGTATTTGCACGGTATTGTGATAAAGGTCAAGTTTATGAAGAATTGTGCAATTTGATTCCTCTGTCTGGGACAACTAAGGGGCAGGATATTCTTGCTTCATTCATAAATTATTTTGACAGCAAGAACATTAATATCAAAAAAATATTTTGTGTAACTACTGACGGCCCACCTGCAATGATTGGCAAGGATAGAGGATTTGTCAAACTTCTTGAAAATCATATTGGACATAAAATATTGAACTTTCATTGTATAATACACCAGGAAAGCTTAGTTTCCAAAATTTCGTCACAGCGCTTAATTCCTGTAATGAACACTGTTGTTAAAATAGTTAATTTCATAGTGTCTCGCTCTTTATTGACACACAGGCAATTTAAATCTCTTTTAGAAGAAATGGAAAGTGAATATGTTGACCTCCCCTTATACAGCCATGTTCGTTGGCTTAGTCGAGGCAATGTCTTGAATAAGTTTGTGTCATGTCTGGAACACATTAAAGTTTTTCTTAATGAAAAGGAACAACATTTCCTCGAATTGAACGATAAAGAATGTTTATGCAAATTGATGTTTCTGACTGATATAACTAAACATATCAATGAACTAAACTTAAGATTGCAAGGAAAGCGCCAAACTGTGCTCGAACTTTTTGAATATTGGACAGGATTTGCTACAAAATTAAATATATTTTTATGTGATATTAATACTAGTACCTACAAATACTTCCCAAATGTTAAAGCGCTTGCAAATAAATCGACCATAGACAAAGATGAACTTAAAACCTACGTTGAAGCACTTAAAGATGAATTTTCCAGAAGATGCAAAGACTTTGAAGCTTATGTGCCTATATTTTCCTTCCTCATAAAACCAGATTTAATAGATCAATTAATAATACCGTTTGATTTTTCAATTTTTGAGTGGATGAATGTAGATAATTTTGAAATGGAACTTATCGAACTAATATCTTCAGAATTATGGAAAACAAAATTTAAGGAATTACGAAAAAATCTGGAAGATGACTCTATGGAAAAATCGACTGCTATATTAAATTGTTGGATGTCATTGCCGGAAAGATTTAATTGTTTAAAGAAAGTTGCATGTGCTCTCCTTTCCGCTTTTGGTTCCACATATCTCTGTGAACAATTTTTTTCTCACATGAAACATATTTTGAGTCCACAAAGAAGTCGTTTAACAACTGAACATTCAGAATCTTGTGTGAAATTAAAAGTCACAAATTATACCCCTGATATTGAAATATTAAGCAAAAATGTGCAGGGACAAGGTTCGCATTAAAATTTTTTAATTTATGTTAGAATTTTATGTTATTTTTTTAATAAATATGTTTAAAAGATAAATTTGGTATAAAATTCTTCTCCTCTAGAACCCCATTATATAATTTAGAATTAAGGCGGCACCCTGAATCATATTGGTAGAGTGGCTTGGCACACCACAGCTAAAAGGTTGCCGACCCCTGGTCTATAGCATTATAATTCTGAGTGAGTAGGTTTAAAACAAGTCATAAGAAAACTTTTGTTTTACAATCTCGGTCTATTTATTTATAATATTATTTTTTTTTTCAATGATAATTTTGAGAAGCAGTTTTGTATCATTAGCATATTGTATAACTAATACTTTTACATAGTACATCGTCCACATTACAAATAATACTTTGAAACATTATTTTAGTGAAACGAAAATACTATATATTTTATACCAATATATGAGAGAGCCTTACTCTAAGCAACAAAGATAAAATTATCGCTCACGATTTCTTGGAACTGTCTTAATTGTGGTTATCTTAATAAGAGAACGTAATAAATTATTCGAATTTATCAAAATAAAAAGTAGTTTATCGTAATTGGCCCGGCCTCTGTATAATTCGCGTGGACGTCGTGAATACATAAAACGTGAGGTTTCGTACGTAACACTAATTATTCGCATGCAAAAGGCGATAAGGATATAATAAATTCGGTTTGTTTAACGATTCCATATGTTTATATGGATTCGCTTCTAAAGAAACACCGGCGTCTATGACGGCTTCGTAGTTTTAAGAATAATAAACCAAAAGCATTTCGCGAATAAATTACCAGACCACCCAGCCAGGATCATCAATGTGGCAGTTGGTTGCTTTCAAATTTTACATGCGTGCAATAATACCCCGGATTTTGCATACATTTTAATATTTAAATCCCGTTTGGCTGTTTCGCTAATTTACATACATTAGACACACTTATTTCCGATAGCTGCAAGTTTCAATTTTTTTTTGTGTGTAAATATTGAATAATTAATTTTATTAAGGTATTAAAAGGCACCATCAAAGCCTGCTCATTTTTTTGTGTATTAAATTTTTCAACGGAAAGAATAGCAACAGGGATGCAGGAAATGCTTTTACTAGAGCATAATGAATTTTCCATTAAGCTTAATTAAAATTTATCGAATTTTATTTCGAAACACTGCTTTCACAAATGCTTCTAACAGACTATGACGAAAGTTTTATTAGATTTAAAGTAGTTGCATGAAATAAAATTGCTCGATGGAAATATTGTATATGCTCGTTCATATAAAGTTCAATAAAATTATACTCCTATTATTTAATAATTTAGATAAGTCAACTGTTGATATGCGAAATATATTAAAATTTAGGTAGATTCAGAATTTTGTGAACTATTTTACCCATTTTTAAAAACAATGATAGATAAGTAATAAATGTAATAGTTTATGTTGAGTAAATAGAAAAACTTGTTTTATTCAATAATTTTATTCTCAGTTGCCTGAAGCTTGTTTCGATCCGTTACGATCATTATCAATGTTAAAACTAATTTGATTTTAGGAAATGTTACAATATTTATATACACGTAAGGTTAATCAGTTGGCGGAAATCACAGCACTAATGATGTCCTCGATATTGATAATTTAATGGTGATTGTTTATTTGGTAATCTCCCTTGATGATAGCCTGATTAATCTCCAATCCCTCTAATAGATTAAGCTTTTCGGCAAATATGGATGGGAATGTCACCCCATGTAGTTTCCTGTGTTTGTGCAATGGTCCGCTAATAATGTACTTATTATCCATTAATTACTGTTTTTTGTGTTCACGTGGCCAGATTTCACAGATTCTTCCCGCTTGACCCATGATTTATCCGTAACAATTTCCGCAAGTGATTCTATATACCTCTGCCCTTTAACACATTTTTAGTTTCTATTTTGTTGTTGATTATTCTGTGACCTAATTTTTTCTATTGACTATTGTTGCTTTTACCTAATGTGATCTTAGATGTTTCTAATTTTGGTACTGGTATTTTTTTACGAATGGTATTGCTACAAAGATGTCTTTATCTTTTTCATTTTTACCTGCAAAGTACGTGTATTCTTTTATTCTCTTTTTCTTTTCCATCATTTTGAAGACTGTCCCTGTTATACCCGTTGTTATAGGGAACCTGTATGAATTCATAAGAGGCTGTGAATATATGTGTTTAGTGCTGCTCGTTTAATTTGTTCGGATTCGAATAGTCGTTGGATATAATAGTACCTGTAGATGTCGGATTCCTATTGGAGTTTGTTGTTGATGGTGGGTCTGAGACCTAGAAGATTAATCTTGCCATTTTCTTCTTTCTCCATATGCAAAACGTTATCCACATATCGACACCACTTGGTGATATTCTTCTTCCATAGATTATTCTTCCATAGATTATTGTCGTTAAGCATTTTTTCTTCAAAGTGCTTTGCATTTCCTAAATTCAGATTAGTTTTAACTTTGATAATGATGACCGAAACACGTCCTAAGCAACTGATGTGAAATTCAATGTTTTGTAAAATTTAAAGGTTAGTTGTTAAAATAGTAGAATATGCATGGTATTTATAACACATTCAGCGATCTCCGTATATTACTGTTAAAAACCCACGAGCAACCACACCAAAATGAATTAGTGCACCATCGTGCATAAACCACATTGCATTTCTTGTTGCCAACGTACACCTCTAGAAACTAAGGTAGCGTTTGTTATAAAAAGTTGCGATACACCTAGCCACTAAGTCTTCCTGATAGAAATACCGATCCAATTAGCCAGTCATACACAATTCCAACCAAAAAGTTCAAGCAGAACCGATGTTGAAAGCGATCTTCATGTCAAGTATCTCATGTGGACCCGCTGTGAACTCCTTACAACTAAAATCTCTCTATTTAGATATTTTTGAGTGAGTAGACCATATCTTTTCTAGTTGCAACATCAGCGAAAGATCGCTAAAAGAGGATTATGTTGTTAATAAGCAGACTACGGTGGCCCAAAGAATTTGTAATTCTGAACTTCGTCTGTGCTTCTTTCCTTCAAAATTTTACGAATGTTTTTTGTAAATAATTTCTTTTTATATGTATTTTATAAGAAAGAATACCAAATAATTAAATAAATAAATTTTTACTGTTGATTTCAATAAAGAAATCCTCTACTGAGATCATTTTCTTAAAAATACTGTCTTTTAGATATACTCTAATACTTTAAGCTTTTCACTTTCGCGGTGAATATTATGAATTGTTCATGTGTTTTGGAGTAATATAACTTCATTGTAATGCTGCTAAAGTCCTACTTTATTGAATCAACTATAATATCACCATCCTAGTATTACCTCGGTTAATTGTAGCATTATAATCATTCTTTAAATGTAGCCCCGTTTTTGTAGGCTATTTTAGATTTTGTATTGATCAAACAGAAAGTAAAACTAGTGTAAGTTGTGGAATATTGCGAGGCATTTTGTCATATTGATTGTCTTCGTTTGTGTAGATAGGAGAACCGATAACCGTTATATGCTTAGTAAAGTGTATATAAACACTTACTCATTATCAGGTACCATTTTCTTCAAAGGAGTTAATGATCTCTGATTAATTAGGTAGTATTGTCTACGTATTGAACGATCATCATTGTCAGATTTGGGGAGTTTCATAAGCCATTACTGAGTGATACATTTTGGAATCAAAATAAACTGTACTTTGTTGATATTACATCTTCTTCTTGTAGTACCATCTCCTATGAAGGTTGGAAACTTTCTCAGCAAGATCTTTACGGTCCTTTGTGGCTTCTAAAGGGAGCCTCCTCATTATTTCGCAATTAGTAACACCTGCAGTCAATGGAAACCTGAGCAATCTACGTAAAATACACATTTTAAATGCTTCAATTCTATTCATCGTATTGACTGTTAGTGTCCAAGCTTCATAGCTATATAACTACACAGAGTATATGTAACATTTTACAAATAGATATCTAAGTTTGAAACATATAAATTGTCTCATTCTGTTGAAAGTAGCCCTTGCCTGTTCAATTCTTAATCGTATTTCAAGATCTGGCTCTAGGTTATTGTTATTCTAGGCTCCTAGATATTTAAAGTTTTCCACTACTTCAATGACTTTTACATTTATCACAATATCGGTGGCGGTTCCCTCGATTTGCTGATAACCATAATCTTCGTGTTTGCAGCATTGATGTTGAGGTCTAAGTGGTTGCCAGTTGGTATCAATTTATCTAGCAGTCGTTGTAGTCTATCTGCGCTGTCTGCAACAATATCTTCAACGTAACACAGGTTGTTAATTTTTCGTCTTGGAGTGCTTCGGCAAATATGTATTCCTAGTACAAATTAAACAATAAGGGTGACAGTACACATCCTTGCCGTACTTCTCTTTCTATTGTAGCTGGTTCAGACAGTATATTATTATACCTCACTGTGGCTTATCGATCCAGTATAGATTATTATTTGAATATACTGATCATCGATTTGCTTAGATCTTGTTCACATTATCGATAAATTCTAGCGTGAATTATTATTATTATTATTTTTAAAAACACTTTAAGTAATTGGCTCATAAAACTAATTAGCCTAAATTTCTAGCATTTTTGGCTTTTCATTTCTTTGGATCAGTATAAAAATGCTTTCAGCTAATCTTGCGGATTCCCACCAGACTTGTAAATGTTATTAAAATGTCTTACCAGAATATCTAAATTCTCTTCCTCTAATATATTAATGACCTCGATATGTATTTCATTGTCCTTATGGCTCTTATTACTTATTCTTTGAGAATACTAGGTGAAGACTCTAGCACTCTCATTATTTTAAATTCCCGTGCTTCTGTACTTTTAAATAATTATTGTATGTAGTTTTGCCAGTATGTCTTCAGTTATTCAGGATCCAATATGATTCGGTTGTTTCTATCTATTATTATTGCTCACTTTTTCTTTGTAGTTGTTGTATTTCTTCACACTTTTTCCTCATCTACGACTGTTTAGCCCGCCAATTTCTTTCTTATTATGGTATTGATCTCTTTGTATTATTGTGTATTCTGGTTTTTGTACCTTTTTCTTTTTTCCATCAAGTCTAAGATGTTTTCAATCATCCACTATTTTTTCCCGACGATGTCTCTGGTTCCTATTTCTTTTGTTTCTAACCTATTCAAAATTTCACGGAGGTGGTCTCACTGTTGCTCAGTATTCTCGCTGTTCATGTTCTGTAGTACGAAAATTTCACTATTTATAATCTTTTCAACTCTCTCATTCATAATTGGATCTTGGAGTTTTGTTTACTGTTTTGTTACGTGTTTTCCTGATATTTTTTTAGTTTAATTCTAATATTTCCAGATTATGATAAGAGCCGACATCGGCGCCCGGGTAAGTTTTCACTATTTATATATATACTGGTTATTAAGCTATAGTAGATCTGATCCTTAACTATCTTGCCTGTTGTATGCTGCGGTGATTTTGCAGGTATACAGGCGTCTGAGAGGCAACTTGAACGAAGTATTTGAGATGTGTCACTTCTAGAATTGCCTAGGCCATATTTATCAACTATTTCTTCAGCTTCTCCCTTTTCCACTGTTGCGTTGAAATCGCTTATTATTATTTCTTGTCGCTTGGTGTATGTTAGAAGACGTTTTGTAAAATGTATTTATTTTATCGTCGAAGCGAAACATAGTATCATATTGATATTTACATGATGGGCTGCTATTTTTATAAGCATTATTCGATCACTTTCCTTAGACCTTTCTAATTCTTCTGTAGCAATTACTCCTACGCCAGGGAGGAAGATTATTTTCGGAATAATAAATATCCCACTTCACTAAGGACAAGATTGTCAATTCCTATTCTGTTAATTTCTTTAATGGCATTATCTAATTTTACTGTCATGTGTAGACTCATAATATTCCATGTTCTAATTTTTAAGGAAAAACTATGTTTAGTTTCGACTTTTGGGTGGATCCTATCATTCATCGTGGAGATTTTTAGCACCCCTTGACCAATCTAGGAGCCATTAGATTTGCTTTTGTCATGATTGTTTTTATCTAGGGATATCCTGTAGGATCTTGAATGTGGTAGTCAACCCATGGATTTCTACATCCCTATAACTACTTTTTGGCAGTTCCTCCGTCTTCGGGGTCAATTTCTCAACCTCTGGACAAAAGAGGGTGCCCCATTCTTCTATTAATTAATCCACCAGTAGCTGTTAACCAGAGCGGGATCACTTATATCGGTGAACACTCGGTATAAATTACAAGATTTATTTTGTGACAAAGTCATGTAAATAATAGTAATAATAATAATATATAAGTATATTTCACTAAGATTACTACAACAATGTACAATAATATTACAGTAATAAAATGAAAAATTATCATAAGAAGGTTGAAACTAAAGTCGCACACAGGATTAATTCTGTATATATTACCAATTTCTTTTTTAATAGTTCTAGAAAAATAAAAACTTGACCTATATATTTTGAGGATGTTGATCATAATAGTCAACTTCCATATAGATAAAAAAGGGTGAAATGTACTATACTCAATAGAAACTGTAGTGTTTCTAACCTGTAACAAAGTATAAATTAACTTTACTGCTATATTATAATATGTTGATTTTATAAGTTGTAGAAGAAAACTTGAATACCTATATTAAAATTTTATATGACGTACTAAATAAGATTAAAATGAATTAATATCCTCTGAAGCCAAAGACAAGTGAATAATTTTATTCCCAACAAGAAACATATTTAGGATGCAGACTGACCTAATAAAATAATTCAAACAACAATTATCTTCATGAAAATTTTAAAAATTATAATTCTTTAAAGATTTTGATAAAACACGTAATTTTTGGTTCCTAGACATATAAATTATCTTATGTTTACGATTTTCGAAATAAGCTCTACTCGTATGAAAATAGGCATTCTTGAGTGAATTCTTTGTTTATGCATCAATCGTAATTTGAAGTATAGTTTAGCCTTAACTGATAAACTAGCTTTAGTTAAAATACAGATTGAATCAAGAATGCCTCAACTATGTACGTGTCAATATTAACACCAATACTATTGCTGAGAGAAAAGCCAAATCAGCAGTAGAGAAACTATATATTTAATAATAAAGAAAAATCATTGCTAGAATTAAATAAGTATAGTTTGAAAATGACTCAAAAGGCTCAATCTGTCGAAACTATTAGTCACTATTAAAGTAAAGTGTGTGATATTAAAAAGGTATTTTTAATTATACAACCTCTGATAATAATTTTCGGTGATTAGTCCTGTAAAATTAACGTAGATGAAATATTTATGAAAGTTACCTTACTGTCACCTCCCATAACTATGCACCGCTGAGATCTACTATACATGTCCTGGAAACTTTCAAGAAGGTTTCTTTTGTGATGTAGTTCAAAAGAAATAATGGTCAAACAGGTCCTCGTAAAATTAGGGGGTAGTACAAATTGGACATCCACCATACTCGCCAAATCTTAATCCTCCAGACTTCTATTTCCTGGATTCAAACATGCTTTAAAAGAAATGAGATTTTACGATATTTCTGATATCCAACGAAATGTGACGATGCTTTTAAACTCCATCCCAAAATAAGCCTTCTTGAAAGTTTCCAAGACATGTATAGCAGATCTCAGCCGTGTATATTTATGGAAGGTTACTATTTCGAAGGACAGTAAAGTAACTTTCGTTCATATTTCATCTATGTTAATGTTAAAGGATTATTCACCAAACTGTATTCTCATAGGTAAAACAATATATTTTTGCCATATAAATTTTATATTTATGATATGTTTATTTACCATTGCCAATAACATGGCTCATATCTTTAAAATACGACCATATTTGATAAGTAATTGTTTTTGCGCAAACTAAAACGTCACATTTACTTCACTAAAAATAAGTTAGTATAAACATCTAATGCATATATGTATTATGAACAATTTAGAAGAAGAGATCATTATTAAATAATTAAATCAACAAAATCATTATTAATTTTGAATAATCTTTAAAGTTTAAGTTGTGTAATAATTGTAATATAAATAACATTTAATTGGAAATAATTATGTATTAATTTTGCCTAGTAACAATTTTAACAGATTATAAAATCATAAAAACTATCTTTAAAAAATACTAGAGGATACGATTCTTGCAGCTCATCACCAGACGCTAAAGTCACATTGTATTTTGTTAATCTTTTCAAGATACACCTAAAAATGGCAATTTGACCGAACATTGTGAGTTAAGCAAAGACCATGTCACTGAGGGTATAAATTAGAAGTGAAGTGGGTGAAATACGCTATATGCCATTATTCAGTTCTAGCAACAACAAGGAAAATTTTAATGAGACCAATACGGCCGAACTGGGAAGATATGAGGTTGCTCAAGTCGTTCCCCCCAACTGTATAAAGCTTAGGATTTATCAAATAAATAGAAATTAAATGTGTTATTTAGACCTTTGTTAATATTGGTATTATGTGCAAAACATATAATTTAGTTTCGTTATAACTAAATTATAGGTTTTGATGTGAAAAACTAAAACTTTAAAAAATTACATCGGTACATCTAAGTCAACCTGTTTCTTAAGACGTACCACCTAGGCTATAGTTGGTACGCTATGGATGGCATACCTATAGTCTAGGTAGTACGTCTTACGAAACAGGTTGACTTAGATGTACCGATGTAAGTTTTTTAAGTCGTATATAGGAGTTCAATTAAACAAAGATAATAAAAACTCAATTTTTATTCATATGTTTACAGATGCATTCAATTAGTATAATCATTAATCTTTTTGTTCTCTTGTTCATTCTACCGCAAACATCGTGCACCGAAAATTTGCATATAAATCATTGAATCATGTTTTCCATCCGATATTCTCTACAAATAAAACAAAACCAATCGATTTTCTTCTTTTTAATTTTTGATGCCAATTAATAAAATATTTACTGTATTTTTTCTTTAATTGCCGTATTTTTTATGTCTTCTATATTCGGCGTGGAAGCAATTTCGTCTGACGTGGTAGAGCATCTATTGAACCTTTTGCTTTGGTATATTTATTTTATTTGGTATTTAATTGCACTTTTATTTCTTGATTATTGATGTTCAATAGAGTAGTGCGTAAAGAGTTTTCAATCACAACTCTAGGAGCGTAAACATCGTCTTCAAATTCATGCTTGTTGCATAATCAAATACCGGTAGATTTTAAACCATTCAAAGCAATATTTATACGAACCTATTTTGAATATGCAATGCCAAATAGTTCTGACAAAGTAGTTTGTTTAATTGCCTTGCCAGGATTCGTTCTTAACCAAGAAGATGAAGTTTTGTTATAATTGGTTTTTAGAGATTAAAAAAAGATCTGTCCAAAGCTTGATGACACTGGGTTATATGAGCAGGAAATGAAACCATTATATTGCCATACTTGTAAACTAGTTATACAGCTTCAATGTTTTGTGTATGGGTAGTGTGTCCATCCAAAAAAGAAGTATTTGCTTATTGTTACTATTCTTCAACTTTGTATACTTCTGATGTTATCCACTCGTTTTTAGAGCATCCAAATACAGTACCCGGTTGTGCTCCTTTTTTTAAGGAATCGTTCATTCGCATGCGTCTAAATATTAACATAGGTATGTATTCACCTGTAGCATTCATACAGCGTACACTTATAGTGGTCAAACCCCTTTCACTACTTGTAAGTG
The DNA here is from genome assembly GCA_963969525.1 of Ontholestes murinus. NCBI lineage: Eukaryota > Metazoa > Arthropoda > Insecta > Coleoptera > Staphylinidae > Ontholestes > Ontholestes murinus. The sequence goes on from OZ018391.1 coordinate 31,276,877, forward strand.
CACCAACTTGATGTTTGCCTTTCTGAGCAGTTATTTTGGATGGTTTGTGAACAGTGGATAATCCTGTTTCTCCAACGACATATATCTGGTTATAGTGAACTTTTATTCATCTAATATGGATTTATATTTATCAAATAATCCATACACACTTCCTTGATTGGACCTTGACCATGATGTTGCTTTTAGAGTATGTAAAGATAAACAAGGATGATCCTTCATGAACTTATAGAATCACTTCTTCCCTGCAATTTATTTTTCTTTAATAAAACGTGTGGTAATTTAAATGTTTCCGCTAACTGATAAGCAAGTCTTCTTAAATCAGTTGCAGTAATCCCAAAAAAAGCTTGATTCTAAACTGAGAGTGAAACCAACTCTTTCTTCATATTTTCAGTTATATCCTTAGGCTTTCCAAAATTGACATTATTATTTAATCCTTTAAAATGACCACATCATGAGATGTTATATTGTCGATGCTTTATTGAATTTAATAACTCTTTCTGACAATTTGTTTAACAGCTTTCGCCTGTCATTATTAAAATGAAACTTTCTGTGGAAATTATAGTCGCAAATATAGTTTAAAAAAGTGTGTGTTATCAAAACAAGGAACTTACAATCATTTATATATTTGTTTTGTAGTCTTAATAAGACTCATTTGTTGTAGATTTACGAAATATTTGTAAATACTGTGTTTTTTTAATGATTCGTTAATTTTCTACAACGTAAAGTACTTTAATACATTTTTATTGTTTCAGAATTTTCTTACTATGGTTTAGAGACAATTTCTAATAATTCAAGTGTTCTAGAGCTAATAATAATAATAGGTAAGGCCTAATAAAACATGGTTTATCGTCAATATTTAACTTAATGTATTTTCACCTATTGAATCTAAGAGAGGTTGCAATTAATTTTTGCGCGATAATTTTATAATCTACTTTGAGTATAAAATTATTTTAGAAGTTTGATTTCCATCATAATATTATTAGAGAATTAGAAGATTCATTAAAACAAATGGTTTTGTTTCACTATTTTCATATATTTCTCCAATTGCTCCAGAATTTAATTCATCACATTATTAAGAGTAGTTTTATTTAATAAATAATAAAAAACAAAGTTGTTGTGTTAATTGAATAATTATTTTTATAATTTCAATAGCTATAAAGAACTTTTATTAATTTTAACCGACAGTTTATTGAAGATAGTAGTATAATAATAATACGACATAATTATTATGCTACTTCTCTTCTTAATTTAGTTTATTTTAAGTATTGGCTCAATTTAATTTGTGAATGGCACAAAAAATAGTGAGGCGCACTTATCAGGTGCAAAAAAACAAATCCGGATTTCGTCTACCTGGATGTGCGTATCTTTCGCGTTCGTGATTTCTTTCTTTTGGAAAGAGATAGATTAGTACTGCGCAAAATTTCAGTTTTTAATCAGTCGAGTGCGTGATTGTGTCGTGTGCGTGTTATTTACAATTGACAATTTTCAATGAAAAATAGTCCGGGAATATAGAAATTTTATTTTCACACATTGTATTTAGTTTGAGTGGGTGATTGTGTTTTTATGGAATAGTGTTTTGAGTTGTGGTTTAAATACATACTCTCAACATTACGTTTAAATAATTATTGAATTGTACAAAAAACTTTTATTCAGGATATTACGTTGGTTTTGCTTTGGATTTTACAAGGTATTTAATTAAACTATTTAATAATTGAAATAATAATATATCCTGTTACTAATAACAGCCCAATATCATCTTAAAAAAACGACAGTATTTTTATTGAAATTGCGTTTACAGGAAATCAATTAAAAATAATTATCTGATTGTTTGCAGAAAGCAACACTTTTTGAAACAGGATTATGCTAATATTTATTTAAGAAAATATAAAATTCGGGATATTTTAAAATGACCTTTGAAGGTCATTATCATGTCGAAACTAGGGTCGAGTAATTATTGTTTGCAATATACTGTAAGCAAAAAATTGTGGCATAAAACATTGGTTTGTTCATTCAAAACATCACGTAGTAACGGTCGTCACCTTTATCAGATAAATGGCTTTTTTGGCACCGGACGAAAATATAATTTATATAAATTTAAGTTTTGAAAATGCATCATGATACGAAATTTTCCACAATTATCTATATTAAAAACTTTTTGTAGCAATGGTTTTATTTTCACGACTTTTTAATTCATTAATTTTTCAAATTAAGAATAGTATTACATGCTTCTTCTCTTCTTGTTTTTTTCTTGTTTTCATTGGCTATCGACCTGTGGTTATTCAGGCAAATAAGAATATTTAAATGTAAAATTTAGTTAAGCCAAACGTATGAAAATTAATTATATGGAAACAAATAATAAGGCATAAATAAAAATAAGAATATACCAATGATTTACAATAATATATTTCGGTAATAAAAGCACATTTACGTCTGCATGTGAAGTGGATTTAGTTATAAGAGGTAATCCATTTTCATCTGCAAATTCCATCTTACGGTAGGTTCAAAATATAATTGCTTTTAAGGTAATACAAATTGAAATTAATTTTTCATCAAATTGGTCAATCGCCGGAGGATGTTATTCAAAGCGATAACATCAAGAACAAATATTTCAATATTCTTACAATCTACAATAAAAATATGGGAGTGCTTAGAACAAAATTAAGTGATTTTTATTACTTAGTTGGTCTTTTTAGATTATCTGATTATGATACTTGCAGAAACATTGTTAAACTAGGTATTATTAACTTTTGAGAGTTTAATTGTTTTGAGACAGATGGTTCTTCTGATAAGTTTTTTTAACATGAAAGTGGTTTCTTCAACATTTGTTGTTTGTAAAGTAGTTTCGTGTTTCACTTAATAAAATAGCATATATTGCGTATGTATTTTATTAAGTGATATGGAGTTTCAACAAGTAAAAGTCTCATCAATCCAGTATTCAATTTCGTTTTTTTTTTCAAGAGAAGTTTTTATTTTATTTTTTCACAATCAACTTGACACTACAGCTCCATAATTAAATATTCCAACAGCTGATATATGTATCCTTTTAAACATGGGTAGTAAAAAGCAGTATTTGTAGCATATTTTACTTTTTTATTATTAAAATGTTAAAAATGTTGTTCAAGTAAGAAACATGTAGATACTGAAGGTGTATTTATAGAATTTAATGGTTCTACAGCCCCGATTCGGGCCTCCCTTAATTTATTCATCCATTCTGTACGGTCCATCGCCACTTTTAGTTTTAGAAATTTTTTTGGCGTCTTTTTCGACGGCATCCTCCCAACGCTGTTTTGGTCTTCCAATTGGCTTTTTGCCATCTTGCAGGTGTGGGCTCTTCGTAGCATCCTGTCTTCCGGCATTCTTAGCAGGTGCCCTGCCTATTGAAGTGTCTGTCGCTTTACAATTACTGATTAAGGGTGTCCTTTAAAGATCTTGTACAGCTCTTGATTAACTATATGTTAATTAAAAATTGTCATCCGACAAATGGCATTTGTCATTTATAAACTGCTGTTATCTGTATTTATAATTTATCAACTGCCAAGAATTTTTCATTGTCGTTTGTTCCTATATATTTTATTAAATAATGTTTATTGTAAACCAATGTCCAAATGTCATTTTATTAATATTTGTTCACTGTCAATTATCATGCATCATGCTTCTGCTATCAATTATACAAATGACATTTGCCTTATTTTCTTTAATTTCTATCTGTCAACTGCTATATCTCAAAAAAAGTCATCATTTGTCATACGTTTTTCATCTTCCATCTATAAGATTATATGATGTTTACCATATGTCATTTGTCATTTACCAAATGTCAAGTAATCAAGTCAGTATAATTTGCCATCCTCTTATCTATTATGTTATATTATCAACTGTCATCTGTAAAGAATATTTTCTGCCGTTTATGTGCTATGTATTATATTATATGACGTTGCCTTATGTCATTAGTTTTTTTTTATCTGTCAACGGTCATCTGTTACTTAATAAATGTTTATTGACATTTCTTATCTTTTGTTAACTTATTATCTGCCAACTGTTATTCGTAGCTTATCATGTATCATTTTTTAATTTTCTTATGTTAACTGTCATCTGTCAAAAATATATCATCCATCTTAAACCTGTCAACTATTATATTATACGACGTTTAGCACATGTCCGTTGTTATTTTGCATGTCAAATTACATCTGCCACTTATCAAATGACAAAAATTGTTAATTGTCATTTGTTATTCACCTGTCATCTATTGTCTGCAACTGTTATTTGTAGCTTGCTATATGTCATCTGTCAATTGTTATCCGACATCTGTTATCTGAGTTTTGGAAAAATTAAGAATGATGTTTGAATAAACATTAAAATAGCAATGATTTATAAATATTTTTTGTTGAATTTTGAGAAGATTTCATTTAGTTATCATTTGGCTACTAAAAATTGCCACCTGGAACATGTCATCTATTAATTGTAATTTATCAACTCTTAAATATTATCTGCTGAATTAAAGACGCAGATATAAGATGAAACGCATAACACATTGAAATAAAACAACACAGTTGAGAGGATTTCAAATTATTGTTGAATACTGCAGCATGTTTCGTCACACAGTGGCTTCATCAGTATTTATTTTTGTTATGTTTTATTTAGAATGCATCATGTAAGCACATTGGATAAATAAATATTACTCATACTACTACAGTATTCAACAGTAAATGTGTAACGCTCTCAACTGGGTTGTTTTATTTTAATAAGTATTATATGTCAAATGACATATTAATTTTCATCTGCGATCTGTCATCTGTCAACTATTTACTACCAAGATAACTCACCCTCATGTTTCAATCGTCGAGCATCTGTATATCATTGGTCATTTTTATTTTTTAACTCTCAGCTATAATTTATTAAATATCACCTGCTAAGAATTGTTAACTATCATTCATTATTCGTCTTCTACCTGTCATCTATTATATTATAAGATGTTTGTTACATTCCGTTGTTAATTTGCATGTCAATTGACATCCGTCATTTATAAAATGACAAGATTTTTTTATTGTCATATGTTATCCATTATCCACCTGTCATCTATTGTCTACCAACTGTTATATATAGTTTGCTATAGGTCGTCTATCAATTGTTATCCGAGGTCTGTCATTAGGATACTTTCCTTAATCTGACAAAGATTTATAGATATTTTTTATGTTTAATTTTGAATATTTTATCTATTATTCATTAATTGGTCCACTAACAGTTGCCCAGATGATACATGTCATTTGTCAACTGAAATTTATTATCTTTTAATAATCATCTGTCAATTGACATATGCCAATTGTCATTTATTAACTATCAGCTGTCAAAATAATTCAGTGCTATGTATCATCCGAGGTGCATCTGCCATCTGTTAATTTGTTTGCCTTCTGTCATTTTTTTAAAAATTTTTCAATTCTCGGCTATCATTTAATAATAATATCACCAATCATTTATCATCAGTCTTTCATCTGTCATCTGTGATATTATAAGAGATGTCAATTGTCATCTGTCAATTGGCATTTATCAACTGTCATCTTTCAAAATAATTCACCGTCATGTATCAACTGTCCTGCATCTGTCATCTATTATTTGTTTGCCTCATGTCTTTTGTCAGTTTTTATGTGACAACTGACAGCTTGCATTTAGTAAATATCACCTATTATGAATTGTTCACTATTATATGACATTTGGCATATGTCCATTTTCAATTTGTATGTCAAATGACATCTGTCATTTATCAAATGACAAGGATTGGTTATTATCATTTATTATGCATCATCTACCTGTTGTCATCCAACTGTTATATATAGCTTGCCATTTGTCATTTATCAATTGTTAATTGACTACCAACAATTCCTGCCTAGAATGTGTCACTTAACTGCAATTTATAATATCTCAACTGTCTTGACTATTATTTGTTGACATTAATATGTCAAATATGCTAAATATTATATTTTTAAGTCATTATTTTGTAATATAATTTTAAATAAGGAAAAGAAATAATGAAAAATAAATTATTTATCGCTTATTATTTCTTAATTCTCAACTCTTTTTAATATCTCCTGATAATGTGAATGTAAAAGTATTGCTAATGATTTTATGTAAGTGCATACTAAACTCTTAACGTAGCTATATTACAGAATCAGTAGAATAATTCTAAGATATTTCTAGTTATATACGAGGGGTCTTCAGTATTTTTTTTGGAAACTATTTATTTAAAAGTGTTAAAGTTTGGTGACATAATAGCTACATGTTTCTTCTACACGTACTATTTTTGAATATAGTCTCCATCAACTTGTACGCCAGCGTGAAACAAGTGCCTGTATTCCAACTCTTGACCTGTGCGCGAAGCCATGTTTTCACCGCTTCCACGGAAACCGTCTTTAAGAAGTCTGAAGAGATGGAAGTCTGACGGTGCTAGATCTGGGCTGTATGGTGGATGGGGCAATGTTGCCCAACCCAATTTGATGAGGTGTTCCCGGGTTCTGAGACTTGTGTACGGGCGTGCATTGTCGTGCAGAATCAAGATTTGAGCCGGATTCTTGTCATGCCTAACACGCCGGAAACGTTTCTTGAGTTTGTCCAAGGTCTTCACGTATGCTTCGGAATTAATGGTTGTCCCTCTTGTCATCACATCAACAAGAATAACCCCTTAACTGTCCCAAAAAAAAGGTAACCATGACTTTTCCAGCAGAGCTAGTTGACTTGAATTATTTCGTTTTTGGTGACTGAGGATGGTGCCATTCCATTGACTGTTTTTTGGTTTCCGGCTCAAAGTGGTGCACCCAGGTTCAATCACCCGCACAATCCGGGACAGAAACGCTTCCCCCTCAGTATCAAACCTCGCCAACAAATCAGATGACATGATTGTTCTTTGCATCCTGTGCTATGCTGTGAGACTTCTTGGAACCCATTTTGTGTAAACTTTTGAATATACGAGAGTCTCGATCATTGCACACACACTTCCACTGCTGACTGACAGTTGTGAGGCCAATGGTTGCACTGCGGTCCGTGCGAATTATGACATCCACGCGCTTCACCATGTCTGGAGTGGTGGCACTGACAGGACGCCCGGAACGTGGTAGATCGCCCGACACCATTTTGAAAATTTACTACAGCTCTGCCATTTAATGGAGTGATTTGAAACTTCGTCCATCGGGAGGAGAAACACCGAACTTGAAGTACCTAGAAGTACAACTTTCAGTTTTTGCTCATTGTAGAGAAAATAAATATGGAGAATTACTTATTGAAAGACCTTCGAACTACGTTGAAATCTGCGTTTTTTCATAATGATAAAAAGGCGATAGATGAACAAGAAGAAGAAGAACAATAATTTTCATATTGATATAGTATTAACTTAAATATAAATATATCCGAAAGAAATATATTGAAATTAGTATTGCTTTGATAGTTGTACTCTTTGTAACAAACAGATTACTTTTATATTATTCAACATCCGATGCGGAGGTAGTCATGAACGTATTGTTAACGGTGGGGGCTTCTACTTCGTTATACATTATTCTTCACAAATAAAAAACTTTTTAACTTTGTTTGTATAACACTGAATTTATTTAGTGACTATAGTTTCGACAATTTTACCTTTTCATTATCAAACTAGAAGTAAATTTCTATGACAAGTTAAAATTGTCGAAACTATAATCACTAAATAAATTCAGTGTTATACAAACAAAGTTAAAAAGTTTTTTATTCATGAACGTATTGTATTTTTGTTTCAACAAATGATTTTTTGTCCTAAAAATGCTCATTGTTATATATTTACGAAATGTTTATCCGAAATAAGTATTTCTTATTTCTTCATTAGTAAAGTTACCATCAGGACTTGCAAAATTTTGATATTACAGATAGTAACTTAGTCCTGATGACATATCTTCTACTTAATTTATGTCATTCCTTATTATTTATACCTTATTTTATTTTCGATGCCATTGAATTATTACATATTTCCTTTACTATGAAAATCTTATCACTTTAAGCTAAGCAACGTCTAAATTGCAAAGAGAAGTAATTGTTTTAAAAATATTATTATCCTTCAATGGTATGGATATTCACATGTTTCTCCTGTAAAACCTTAGTACGGAAAGACCTATTTATTTTATAATTTGTTTGACAAAAAAAACTGTAAAAGTTTTGCTATAATAATACCTTTATCATTCTCTCTCATTCTTAATTTGTTGTGTAAATAATTTACTGATGCTAACATTAAGGCATTATAATATTAATTCATATAAATAACATAGTGTAACTGAAATTTTGCTATTTTAAAAGTTTCCTCAAATAAGTATCACTTATTTGAATAAAGAAATTGATTTCAGTTAAAACTATAAATTTAAAAAAGACAAAGTACATGGTCACTAATAATTAATATGAATTTCACGCATTATTCGGTCTATTTTCTTATAGATAATATCTGTAGTTAATTTATTTTATCCATCTTTAGACTAACATCTTACATTCTTATGCTTGATGTTTCTCGATGAAATAACATCTTATTTTTCTCAAAGTACTCTACAAAATATCCATAGATAGATAAGATTAAATTGGATAAGACAGCATTATAGCACTGTGACTTGGTTAGATCTTTTGGTACTAAAACCCACTGATAGTTTGTTCCCAGGTATTCAATTTCCTTGGTAAGGTCATTTAACTTCCTAGGAGGCGATGCCCTGGTCCATTCTGGCCTTATTGCAATTTTTCCGGTTAGGGCTAATATGGTGGTAGCTAGTGTCAATTTACATAGTCTACAAATGGTGTTGTTCACTTTACCTATCTTGTGAAGATAGTGTCATTGGGAAATGTCTTATAAGGAAAGCCGTGACTATTCTTATCTTGCTTTTAGTGAGGAACAAGAGCTGTTTAGGTCTGTAGTGCACTTTTCTTCCACTCTTAGACCACGATCTTCCTATGTGCTTTTGATAGCCCACATGTAGGCCTTAGTCCGATCATGGTAGTCGCAACTATTTGCCTGGCAAGTACATCGGCATGTTCGTTCCCTATTATACTTGCGTAGAGTGAGCTTATTGTCCTTGGCCAATTGGTTCAGACCTTGTTTACAATTCCAAGTAGTTTTGGAATCGAAGCTGTACGCTTTGAGATTCTTAAGGGTATCCTGACTATCTGAGATTTGATACGTCTTTATATCAGATGTTTTAGTTTTTTGATTCGATTCAATTTATCTTGGCGAATGTCAATAATCACTCCAAAGCGCCATACAAAATCAAATTTGGTTGGCATTTTGTCCGACGATGATTGTAGGACCTCTGTTTTAATCAAGTTCAGAATTTCTAAGTGCCCGACTCTATATCATGTATTATGCCAGTCCAGTCTCAGTCTCACCGCACTCATTAGACCTTCTTTTGTAATTTACTCGTACTGGGGAAGTATTACTACAAAGGGGGCAGTGTGCATTCTCATGATGCGAAGATAGACCATCCTCTGAAGGGTCTGAAGTTTCTTTCTTGCCATCGCTTATTTAGTCTTGAAGCAATATTATGTATTTCTTATTGTAACATTTTTTATTAAAATTAATAAATAAAAATTAACATTTTTATCGCAATGCGAGTCAGTCGTATACAAGAATCTACAATAAATATTTTCTATTTTTAAACCTATGAACGGTTATCGTAATAAATACCACAATTAATAATATGAAAAAAAAACTCACTGATCTGAACCCACACGTGTCCCATTCGTTTCCACCTCGGCATATTATTAACAAATATCTTATCTTTTAATTTTGCACAGCGTTAACTACAAATTTATTCATATATTCCTCACCAGCGGCGATGTAATTAAATGATACATATTGCGGTGGATTTTTCCTGCGCTAATGATGATGGCACTTTTATTACAGGAAAACTCCAATTTTTCCACGTGTTTATTTTAACATTTTAATTAATTTAATTTCAACATCACTAATGTACATACGCACATAACGCAAATATTCGTACATTCGCTTCCGCGAAATTAATTTATTTGAAATAATTTTATAATGTGCTTTATTGAAAACGAAACACGTTAATAATATTTTCCGGGACTGCAAAATCCATTGTCGTTCGCCGATTGAGCGGTCTTGGGCGTTTTAATTTGATATTCCGAGAAGTTGTAACATCAATTTGTACGATTTACAGCCATTTAAATTACAAGCCCACATCGGCTGTTTAATTAAGAAACGCTTACTACGTCTTCATAAATTATGTACTTTTCGAGTTCTAAATATTTATGGGTTCCGTGATCAATATGCAAGAGTTATGGCCAAATTAGGTAGAGCGGAACAATAGAAACGCTCAAAACAATATAATTACTCTTGTTCGTTATACTCGATTACCTGTGGAAACCTTAATTTTTTTTAAATGTACATTTTAAAACCTGACGTTATATTAGATGTAATATAATCCTTTGATTTAATTATGATCTGAAATAAATTATACTTGTTTTAAATACTCGAAGTTTATTAAATGTTTTTAGTAATATCTTAAGAAAAATTGAAAGCTTAAAAAAATTAAGATCGCAGTAATAATTCTTACAGCTCTCTTAGCTATAGTGTTATTGTTAATTGCCCAAACTTAATTCAATAAAGTACGGACCGATTTCAACTTATTCTAGTCTCATCAGCACAGCACAGTTTAAACCAGGAAAATAGAATATTACTATAGAGTTATAAGCTATAAAACTTCAGATAGAGGAGAAAGACAGCGAATAGTTAAAACAACTACTCCTCGTACTAAAGCACCACCAGGCCATTGAAGTCTTAAAATTTTGATTTTGGACATTGCCATCGAAATGTGTTGAAATCCTGTATATATTTTTATTTCAAGAATTACTTTTTAAACTATTTACTATCTCTATATGTTCTTATTTTGAGCATAGCAGGAGATGAGTAATTATTTACTTCTGTCAGTTTTTTGAAATATGAGACATCAAAACATCAGAAGATTATGTAATATGAAATATTAGCATATAGTGTATGATGATGATTATGAATATTAAATAATCTTATTTAGCACTTTTAACAAGTAATTGAGTATTGGAATTCTCTGGTTAGCCCAGGCTTTAAAAATTTCTAGAGAGACTAAAGGAAGAAGTCAATTTTAAATTTTACTGAAAGTGCATCCTCGTCAAAAGAATGATTGTTTTCAATCACATATTTGGCGAAAGATGACTTATCATTTTTTTGTCGAAAAGAGTGTAAATGTTCTCCCCGTCTGGTCTTAAAATTTCGACCAGTTTGACCCACATACGCTCCTTTACAAGGATCGCATGTTAATTTATAATATTAATAATAATAATAACCAAACCTACTTCGTAGAGTACTAATAAATAAATATAATGCCAAAAGTAAAAAAAAAATAAGTCAAGCGTATGATATCAAAGTAGGCATTAAGAGAGAATAGTTCTACGAAACACCTTAATTATATATTTATTGATAGAATGAAGTTCTTGCATTTTTCTTGGTAAATGATGTAATATAAAATTTAATGCATATATAAAATGCGATTCGTTCAGTGGTTGTTAATTTTTGGACTGGATAAGTTATTTCTTCCGATCTTATCTCATATGTATGACTTTTACTAATAGGTGCAAATTTGGATATAAAATTTAACAATCATAAAAAAATAAACTATAAATTGTGACTATACCATTCTTCTTGAAAATTCCTTTGCAAGATTCTTTATATGTTAAGCCAAAAACTGATCATATAAATCGTTTCTGTACTATAAAAATATTTTGTATGTGGTTACTATGTGCCCAAAAAAATATTCCGAATTTTAAAATGGATTCAAAGGAGCCATGATATATTATTTTTAGCGACTCTTTGCCAAGATATTTTTGTATAGTATTCATAAATTAACAGAGCTTCGCTGTTTTCGAGGAGAAGTGTTCTACGTGCGAGTGCCAATCCAAAGAATCATCAATAATTACACATAAATTCAGGGGCATTTATCTGTGACTACTTAGTTTTAAAAAGAAACAGGATTTGGTTTTTTTTTTAAGTCGCAGCATATTTGAGGCAAACCGCTTCTCAATGTTTTGAAATATATTATTAGACATTAACACAAGATCTGGACACAGTTTAATGGAGACCAATAAATTTTTGTCTTCAGCATAATTGGTTATGCAACATTTTGTATTCAAGCTCAACCGATGTAAGTCATTGATATATATTATAAATAGAATTGGCCCTAGAATGCTACCCTGAGGTATTACTTCCATTCGCCACTATTCCTAATCGTAGATTTGAATTACACTCTACCTTCCTCTATAACCACTCTTTGATGTCTGTTTGACAGATAGGACTCGAGTCATTGCAGTGTGTTTCCTCTTACATTAAATTTATCCATCTTTAATTACAATATTTTATGATCTATTGTATTATACGCTTTAGATAAATCTAGTGTAAGTTTTTTTCTTTTCAAAGGCATCGTTTATATATTTAGTGAATTTAAATATATCTCGATCGTTCTACCTTTGAGATATGTGTGTTGAAAATCACTAAAAATTATTGACATACTAAGAAACTATCACAAATTGCAATCCCAAATATTTTTGAGTATGCTGATAGAAGACTTATAGCCCTATCGTCCATATTTTGCGAGTCTCCTTTCTTAAACTTATAAGTGCTAATTTCAATTTATCAGGAAATATTACGAATTTAAAAGAATTGTTAATTATGTATACCAATACTTGCGAAATTAACTCGATATTTTGTTTGATAGTCTTATTTGGGATTTCATCATCTCCGCTACTATATTTATTCTTCAGCCTTTTTGTAGGAACATTGATTTGTTATTGTATTCTATATGGTTGTATTGATCACTTAATAAAGATTTCCCGATGTTCCTCCCTGTAAGATTATTTGTACTAGAAATTGAATATACATTTCTGCTACAATGATTTTGTTTCCTTTTAGTTTCATTTTTTCATTAAGTTTATTGCTAATTTCCTTGAAAATTCCCTGCATGCACTTCATATTATTGTCTGCCGATTTAATCTCGTTGTGGTATGTCGAATATCGCGATAATCCCAATAATTTGTCATATTCTTGATTCTTATAGGCATATAACTATGTAAAATGTTCACTATAATGCGAAAGTACATACAATATATCCCTGATCTGTGAGTAACTGGTATTTTTGTTTTTGGGTTATATGTGGATGCCTCTAACGTAAAAGAGATAGATTTTAATGCTTGCAAACTAATTAGCGTAAAAGTAATTAATATATTCATCTATCCATAGTTTTTCAACCTTATTTTGCTCACCATCAACTTTGAGAATATGGTTTTTGTAAAGCCACCATCTTAATTTTGAAACATCTATTGCCTCCTCTGCACCATCTCAATGCAACCTAATTTTCTCTTGGTCTTCTACTGCCCCACCGAAAGTCTCAAACGCCCACAAGGGGGCGCTATCGCCTACGTTGAGAACGTATTGTCTGTTCCTTCGTTATATTTATTTATTTATTATATACCGGAAACCCCTTTATATAATATAATATAACGGGTGTCCAACAATTATTGCAGTCCCGGGTGGCGTTGGAATCAAAAACGTAGGTCGATTCTTACATGGGCCAAATAAATGAACTGACATTTTAATTGTCAAACATAACCTAAACGTGCATTTAACAACACTTGAAATGCACGTTTAGGTTATGTTTAACAATTAAAATGTCAGTTCATTTATTTGGCCCATGTAAGAATCGACCTACGTTTTTGATTCCTACGCCACCCGGGACTGCAATAATTGTTGGACACCCGTTAGAAAATATAATGTTATCAAAATTTGATGTGAATATTCTATAAGGGTATTAATCTATCCATTACTAAACATCTTTATTTACAAAAAAAATACAATACTTGTAATAAATTAAATTTAAAAAATTCTAATATGAGACAGTGGGTTCTAGTTTTCTGTCCAACGGCTATCGACCCGCGGTCTTTCAGCCTGTAATTATCTGTCATACAAACGTCATGATTGCTAATGTCGTGTTGTGTTAACTGTCTGTTGTTATTCAAACGTCATGACCGCTAATGTCATTGAGAAGTGAGGTGATGAATTGATAGATGTTGATTTCGGGGTGTTTATATGGAGGTGTTGTAAGGGGATTGTGGGGGATACACATAAGGTTGAGGATCTCTAGGTTATGTGGGTTGGTAGCAAATTTTTGGGCGAGGAATGAAAGGCGTTCATTAATAGGAGTTAGATTAGTTAAATGGTATATGAGGGTAGTTGATGGATTGTGTATGGTTGGTTGTCTAATTTTAGTGTACGAAGGGCCGATCGTTCCGATACCTGGATATTTTTAAGGACAGAAGGACAAAGCTTATGGAAATGGATAGCAGCATATTCAAGAAGAGGTCGGCAGATCATTTTGTAAATAGCTGTTTTTGTTGTTATGCCCTGACTTTTGTACGTACGACTTGCTCTCTTCTTGATATTTGCTTTGAGGTTTTGGGAATGAATTTTAAATGTTACTTTGGGGTCAAATGTAATTCCAAGGTATTTGCAGGAAGGAGATGCCATTAAAATATTTATGTGGGACATGTTGTTGAGACCAGTTGGAAGGGTATATTTGTTTGGCTGTTTTGCTGCAGCTCTGAAGGATACTATTTGTAATTAATATGTAATTAGTTTTCTCTGCCATATAACTTTTTTCATATCCTTTCCTTGTGAAATTGGGATGTTCGAGGTTTTAAGTAGTTGCTTATTATGGGAGTACATCTACCTTTATGTCCCAGGACCCAGGATTCTAATATGTCCTTTCGTCTAGATAGAGTTGACGATAATATTTTTATCCAATTGTTATTGATATGATTTTCTGGTAGTAATTGCTAGAAGTTTTGTGTTAGAATACAATAAAATTACAATTATGGAAAAGAGTTTATTAGTGGCCCATGTTAAGGCTGTGTCGCTGTTAACACTGCTGTATATGTAGATGCATCATCACTTATTACTTCCAAGTGTTTACAGCCTGAACTCGAGATGAAGAATGCAAGGTAATTTTTTATTTTAGATAATTCCAAATCTAATATTGGGACGGTGTCCAATTAGACAAGTTTGAAGAATGGATACAATAGTGTTATTTTTATACATCTTTATTCTATTCTCATATATAGATATATTAAATGACGAGGCTGTAATACGTTGAAAATGCATATTCACTTGTTTAATTGTTTCACTACACAAAGAAGAAACCACAGTGCGATAAAACAATTGTTGCGCATTTAAAGCAATAGAAAGTGATATTAAAATTTAAGTGTTGTGTTCAACAATTAAACAAGTCGATATATAGATTTCAAGAAAGTTTCGGTTTGATTACGACTTCTAAGAATTTAAGCTGATTCTTACCAAGAATTTAATACTTTAATTTGTTCATTTATCATTCATTGCCGATTAATATAATATAATATTAAAAACATACTAGTATTGATTTATCAGCTGAAATTTAAAGTTTGTTATCATGTACATATTTTTTCATAGTAGTTATAATTTTTCTATGAGTTTTGTTTACAGTGTTCGATATTCTTATAACAGGCATGTAGTATTAGGTTAGTCATCCAATTTTTTAAAATAAACTATGGATAAAAGTGGTATACACGTTTAATAATAGATGCTATATGATTGAATCTTCTAGAATTTGACTTTCTTCTGTATTCCATCAAATTGATCTCATTACACAATCTATAATATTTTTATAGAGATATAATATTGCACCCTTTGTAGCCTCCCTTAAAGTTTATAAAAAGTCATTAGTAAACCCATTTTTGGAAAATAATAAATATGTTGGTCATCGGATCACTTATCGGGTTAGTAGTCCTCATTGTTGTACTAAACGCATATTTTTTCTTTAGGAGTTGTTTTTTATGGTCTAATTTCGATTCTGTCATTTTTTATTATTCATAAAAATAAAAAAATAAAAGTAGTAATTGTAATTAGTTATTTTTATTATTACCATGTAAAAACTACCATCTGCTAGTTGTCGTTACTTGTCTGAAATTACATTCAGCTCAATGTAATATGTTTGTGTTGTCATCGTTTCCCAACCACATGAAATTAATATGACTATCCGCAGACATGTGTTTCGCTGTATCATAGCTCATCAGTGCAGCTATGTCATAACTTTGATATTCGATTTTCAAAGCGCGTTCAAAAAACAATATTACGATAACAGATGAAAAGCCTGCTCTTGGCATTTGAAAGTGTAAATTAAATGTCGATTTACAGATTCAGTATTAATGAAATCAAATTAATAATTAGAATTACTAATATATATATATATATATATATATTGAAAATTTGAAAGAAACTACGCTTTATTGCCATCACTGTGTTTGATACCAACAAAATGTAGTTCCTTCTTAAGTTCGTGATTCAAAGATTATCACAATTAGTAGTATTGCTTCATATCACACTACAAACCTGATATTGTTAATTTTATCATTTGTATTTTGTATGATGCTTATTTTTATTCGAAACGTCTTTTTTATACTTTAATGAATTGTCTCTACAATGATAAAATCTCGTCTCGTTATACATAATAGAAATATCTTTGATTCAAAAATGTTGTTCTTTAGTATAGTAACAGATAATTCTAAGTAATATTTTAAAGATTTTTTATTGGATATTTATTCTTAGACAGTATCACATATTTATTTATTTAAGCGTTTTTCACAAAACAACTATGAATGTAGAAAAAATAACCTTAAACCTAAGAGTTACATGTATATAATGAAGAACACAGTAACAAAATTATGTAATTTCTATAATAAATAAAGTAATATAATAAAGTAGAATTAAATCTAATAGATATAATAATGAAAACATTTAAAATTAATATTTTATTGTTCTAATAACACAACAACGAAATTAAATTAAAGTATTACACAAGCATGAATGTTAAATAAGACAATTGAAATTGAAACGTTCTTCCTTTAATTTTCTATATATCAGTTTATTTTAATTTTACACAATCATGATCGAACGTATCTATTTATTTTATAAGGGAATTTGTGGCGTTTTCTTTTTACCATACATGGAGGTGATGCGTTATTCTTTCTCACTTCCATCATAGAATGGATGTTGTCGACGAGCAGACTTAATTTTCTGTAGACCACATATGCATTTTCCGAAGTTTCCATTGATTTTCTTTTAGTACAATTCTTTCTTCTTCAGATGGTTTGTTAGTTATGCTAAGCGCGTTGATAAGAGCTAAAACGTAATTAGGCTCTAATTGATTCAAATTTTCCACGTATTCAACCTTTACAGGAGGCATTGGTGTGGATGCAAGATGTTTCCCTGGAATAGTTATATTATCCATAATGTTCCCATAACATTCTCTAGTTGAATTTTCAGCAGCAGAAATGTATTATGTATTACATTTAGTTTGATTTCCATTCAAATTCGTAGAATTATGTCCTTTCAACGCATTATTACTGAAATTACTTTCAGTATGATTAAAAAATAATGTGTATATGTAACAGTAAATATCTGCAATTCATTTACAAATTTAAAACCGAAACATAAAGAGATTTTAAATTCACTAATGAAAAATATAATAATTTAATTGTATTAATATTAAACCGAGAAGAAAAACTACTTATGGTACCAAGTGATCGAAGAGAACTAGAACTAATATTGTTAAAATGCGACGAAAAGGTTAATTTTGTATCAATAGTAATACCTAAATCATTAAGTTCTTGGCCAGATTATAATGAATGGTTATTAATTAGATATGAATATTAGTTAATTATCAGCGGCTATAGGAAATCAACGAACATTTATTAATATTCAGTTCAAACTTATTTGAAATGCACCACTTGGAAAGACTATTTACGTCATCATGCGATTATTAAAGTAATTGTTGTATCTAAAAGAGAAGTATTGTAGTCAGTTTGCCTACTTTTTAAGGTTTCAGTTTTAAATTCTAGTTCTGAATTATCCGATGTAAATAATATTTTTAAATATTTTGCTCGTATAAATGTTCATTATGACGAGATTATCACTACTGTTTTTCTCAAAATATATATAAATCATATTATTTCGAGTAATATTTAATATCTACCATGTAATGGTTAGTTTAGTTTAGTTTAGTTTATTTGCTTTAGAAAATCTATTTAAAAAATACATAAAACACATACATAAATACATTATATAATCACTTTAAAATATTTAGCATAGATTTTGAAGAAGTTCACGACTTCTGGTCTTGTGTTCTTTCTCTCGACCCACTGTACTTTGCAACTGGTGATTATGCCCATCAGGATACTCGAGCTACTGAAGTAATATTTTCGCCATTTCTAGCTTATTTGAGTCAAATTTTTGGAGACCATATTATTGAAATCGTTTGTCACTAATAATAATGTTGAAGAAACAATGTGAAAAACATTTTTATTTCATAATTTGTACTGTGTTTGTATAATAACCGATTTCCCGTATTTTCTTTAGGTTTTATTATTTTCTCTGTACGGAGTACGTGAAATTAATTTGATTTTGAATATTTTAAAAATCCGTTTTGTGGTTCAATTTTAACATCATTTCGGAGTAAAAGAAACGTGGCAATTATATCTCAAATACTATTACTATACATTTTAAGCTCAAAGTTTAAGCTTAAATACTTGTGGAAAAAAATCACATTTTTATAGTCGATATCATATAAAATTAATAACTTGATTTGATTTTGATTATTGAGAAATATTAATAGAAGTAAATAATAATGATTGATTTTTTAATTTAACAATAATATCGCGTCACCTCAAATGGTGGTAGTTATAGATTAAGGTTAGTAAGTTGATAACGTTATACATTCGTAAATGTTTATAGCTTGCTTATAATATTCAAGGGTTTTAAACACATGTAACTTCAAATCAATTAAATTTTCAAATTAAACTGAAGATTTAAAAAGCTCTTTTATTGGGTGTTTGCAGGATAAGTTGTAGCATGACGGACAAAATATGGCGTCTTTCGTCGTTATGGTAGTTAGAAGTTCTATTCATATGCAAGCCAATACCTATTCTTTTGTTGTCCGTTTGTTCATAAGATTTTCAATATGCGGAGGAAGGTCCACATTTCGAATGTTTCTAGCCTATTCATAGACCATATGTATCACTGTATGAATCGTAATCTTAGGTCTAAGTCGAAATCACTATTTGTCAGAACTTTGTATTTCTTGGAAGTGCTTCTCGCATTTTCAATTATACACTTCATCTCTTTATCTGAGTCCCATTCATTGTGTAATCATCCTCCTAAATATTTGAATTTTGTTATTCTTTCTATAGATGAATTATCGATTGTAAGGCTGATATTTTCTAGTTATAACCATATTTAATCTTATAACATATACATCAACCTAAATCTGTTCTTTTTACTACAAATATTTACCTCGTTGCTAAGTCTTGCAGGTTCTTGATGTTGTCTGCTATAATCATTACGTCGTCTGCAAAACGAATATTGTTGATCCATTTCCCATTTACTTGGATACCCATGGCACGTTTTTCACTTATTTTATTAAATGCTATGTAACCATTATCAATAGCAGTAACATTGTACCTCTAGCATTTAATAAAACAAGTTAAAACAGGGCCAAATTTGTGTCGTTTACTCATTTCAACAATTTTACATACTCGAACAACCCAATTAATACCCATTTCTAAGTAAATGTTATTTGTGGTATATGTACTTTAAGATATACCTAAATATTTTATGACTAAAAAAAATTAAATACAAATTGCATGAAAAGAAATTTCTTTATAAAATTGAGTCCTTACTTAATACATACTAACGAAACAATAGTAAATTGATACTGACAAAAATATTCTTAAGCAATCCGCACGAATAAAAATTTAATTTATTGAAGCATTCGTTTTGATAGACTATTTTTGTGGTTTAAATAAACCGTTGAAAACAAAAACAAAACAGTAACGAACAAATACACCCCAGTGTATTTATAAAACTGTATAAACTGCCCCAAAGTTTATGTAGGCCAAACTGGACGGATTGTTGAATGAATAAATGATCATCACAAATGTTTCATTAATCTCAAAACACATCAATGTATGTAAAACATTAGAAAATCATTTAATCAAATTTGAATATCCCTAGAGAGAGAGGTAGATAGAGAACGACAAAACTGAATATATTAGAAAATATGGAAATTACTAATCATTCTCAATAAATATATAATCAAAGAGAAATTTTCCTCAATTAAAATTGTTTTTATCTGCCAACTATAACAGAATAGTAGTATACACTATAATTTGTTTGTTGATTTTTTACCTGAATAATTCATAGTATGGAGAAACATACATACTGTTTAAACCATTATTTGACACTAGTGGTGTTTACTTAATGATATATTTTAATAAAATAAATACACTCTTTTTTGTTAATATCACAACGATTTGATAATTACCTAGTTTGATAATGATCTATGACTATAATTACTAAAAATAAATTATCCTGCTATTTGGGAAAGTATTTTTATTTGATTTACATGTCTTAAATAAACTTAATTTCGAAAACCAAACAGTTGTGTTAATCTAATATAAAATTATGTATTTTATTTTCTGGACATGTGATCAAGCTTAATATTGCCATAACTAAAATACACGACTTTATAGGATTGTTTCCTACAAGACCAATACATTAGTTTGTAAAATTTACATTTTTATTACTTGCTCAGAGAATATTTAACATAAAATTATAATAAAATAAAATATAAATTAAAACATATTGTTTCCAAGATCTCGATCATTATCATATCAGAATTTCTAGTTTAATCGAAATAATAGTCACTAAAAATAAATTATCTTAATATTTAAGTAGCCTCAATGGCTAAACTTCACCTAATTTCCTGAGCAAATTGAGGCGTGTATTATTATTATTATAATAAAGTAATGTGAATTTATTTATTTGTATTAAAAAAAATTCTCCAATGTCAATCAATTAAAATTAAATTTTAAATTATTGTTTTCCTTTCAACAACAGCTACGGATCACATTTTATCAGCGTAGCACAGTTAAGGACTCTTTTAACTGTTCAGATTAAAATAAATTGTAGAGTTACAATAAAATAAAATACAGAAGGGTATGCAGTTTAATTTCACTGAAGGAAATTGCATAATATTGCAAAAAATTATCATCCCATTTTTAATTTTTAGATTTTACTATACAAACACATATATAAATTAAAATTCATTCTAAAAGTTATAGATTTTTATTTAGTAATTATAAAAAGGATTAAATGTGATTTAAGACAAATTTATGGTAAACTTTTTGATAGTGGATTCACGAAATGTTTTCGTATTTTTAAATTATTAGTTAATTTTCTACATTGGACTGAAGGATTTTAATACATGTTTTTAGTAATTTATAACTTAAATGATTATAATCTATTAAACGATTAGTATAATGGAAATATAGGCTAACAAGTAAACAGCAATAAATAACGCACAGTTATTTTCAGTAGTCTGGTAGTATATCAAAAAATTAATAAAACATATGTGCAACGAAATGAATAATGTAGTGAGTCGTAATTAGCTTTGTAACAAGAATATAAAAAATAGGAACGGTATGAAATTAACGCGGTATTATACAGTAATGCAGGGAACTTAACGATTAAATTAATACTAAATGTTATTAATTATTAAAATAGTAACTAATTACTGGAATGCGGGCAGTGTTATGCTGGAGATTTGCCGAGGGAAAAAAAACATTACGCGGATCGAAATAGATTTTTAGTTTTATACGTCGTAAAACATTTCCCTTATAGCTACCCCTAAAACAATACCCGATTTAATAAACTAATGCAAAACCGTAGTGGATGGGTGGAGATGAAATGAAACGAGAATGGTGTATACCCTCCGGACGTACAGCGGGGCAGAGAGGGAACGCACTTCCGCATACCCCTTTCCGACCCGCGCTACCCCACTGCAACCCCAGCCCGCTACGCCCCCGCCAGGCGGCCCCCCCGACCAGCCAGCCTGTCTGACGCTGTAATTAATAGAATTTTCACACGACATGGCTTATTAAAAATAACAATGCCTTTTAGTCAGTGTAATATAATGAGAGTACTTACACAGATGAAAGGTTTTAGTGTTAGAATTTGATTCTGCTTGTTAGGATACCACCACTCTATGTAATTATTTTTTTCTTCTCTAATTGTAGTCAAAACCTACTGGAAACGAGGGGGAGCGGGGCGGTGTGTTTGTGTTAGTGCGGCGTGTTGTCATTGGGTTTCATTTGTGTACCGGAACGATAAATTATGTGGAAATTCGCTAATTACCAATGAAAACATATCGAAACTTTCGCCCACTGGGCAAATTGCCTCGGTCGCTATTTCCACGCAATTAACAACAAATGCGTATTTATATTTTTCTTGCGGTTCTTGAAATGTCTAAACGAGTACAATTCGATTAATTTTAAGAGAGAAAAATGATTCATTTAAATATTACTTGACCAACATATACCCACCCATCAAATATTTTTTAAATTAAATATACGCTTAATCAACTTAATAACTAAGAATTTATATAAATAAATAACTCTTAATATATTGTAATTCAAAAATTACACAAAAATATAAAATTATGTATTGAACCTGGGCCAAAAATTGTAGCAATATATTTTTATTCTTGAATCTTAACTTAAAGCTTCGTGAAAAATTTTCAATTTTTAAAATAAAGAAACGAATTATTTTTTTACTTATCTGCTTCGTAGTGGGAACTCCATCAGGTCAATCTGGTTTGAATTATTTTTCACTTTGTGAATTTCTTAAGTTTCCAGTAAATCTGTGTTTGTTATCTTTAGGCAAAATGAATTACTGAAAGCACTTCTGTGCCGAAATTATGTTTCAGTTTTAACAAATGATGTGCAAAATTTAATTTTTTTGTTGGGTTTGATGTCTTATTTGAAAATTACGACCTATTTGTTCTATGGACAGCCATTCACAATCTGGACTGGCTAGATTAAATATACCAAACGTGTTTCATATTTTTATACAATAAATGCACTAAAAACGCTCAATAAATTCAATTTGAAGTTTATTTGATGATTTGATAATTATATTTTATTAATAAGTATTAAAATATTTTTAGTTTATTTTTTTTATAAAATTGCTTTTCTCTTGTTTAAACGATTTCTAACTGTCCTAAAATTAATTATAGAATATTGAACTGCAAATGGGACAGTTTATATTTCCACTTAAATACTTTATCTTATCATTTAATCATTTTTCTTTCTTGTAGTCTCTAGATGTTACATATTAAATTAAAAGAAACTCTTATTTACTCCTTGAAATAGTATTTCTAGTTTTTATGTGTTTTATTCCGGAAATCAATTAGTTTTTTACACAATTTATGATTTTTTTTTTTAAATGCGTCATTACCTCATGTTTATTGTTTGAATAGAGGACAAGAACTTATTAAACAAGATTTCAATCGATTGAGAGCATATATAAAACGAAAACGAAAACTTTTTGGCAAGGTTATTTCTTAGCAAGCGAATGATTTTTAATTATTTTGTTAGTTAGTTATTATTTCTTAAATCTTTCAATACATATTAAAATAAGATAATTGCATCCCATTGGTACCTATGCCAGTAAGATACATAAGTTAAACAAGAATTTTAGCGAAAACATTGAATTATTGTCTTACTGTTAATAATAGGCATGGGCCAGATTCGAACTACTTTGAATTTAATCATCGTAGTACAGTTAACTATAGGAAAACCTAGATTTACTTTGAGGTTTTCAACTCTCCAGGTATCCACAAAGGGGTGGTTGACGTGCACAACCATTTGGGAGTATTACTGACCTGTAAGCATGTCAAAACTAGTTCTCACTATTTTCGTTTTATTGAAGTGTCGACTATTGAAGTTGCAACTACAGAGGCAATAGCTTGAGCACGTGAGCACCCCACTTAAATTACAATTAATTAATTAAGAAATAATATATTTCTTAATGCACTGTCATTAAAAAAGGTAATAAAAACAACGTAATAATTTTTAGACCGATGTCTATTCTGTCAATATTTTCAAAAAATCTTGAAAAAAATTTCTCAAAACAATTGGTTTCGCAGAAAAAATTCGTTTGCTCCACAGCAATTTGAATGTAAGCAGGGTCGATCTACTATTTTCGCTATATTAGATTTCACAGATAAAACAATTGAGTGCTTTCAAAGAGGTGAATTATGCTTTTCAACTTTTTTGGATATTTCTCACACCTTTGACTGTGTGTCACATCAAATTCTATCGCGGAAATTGCTTTGTTATAACTTATACTCTGACAGTTGTAGACCTGTCATACCTGTCAAATAGAACGCAATCAGTGTTCCATAGCGGTGAAATATCGCGACCAACAACAATAGAATACACCGTCCCACAGGGGTCAATCTTTGGTCCGTTCTTATTTCTAATATTTATCAACATATTTCTAACACACATGATCGATTCTCGAATATGCATCTACTCTGATGATACCACAATCAGTGACTTTAGACCCTTATTCGATGTTGCCGCTACAAGAAGTAGGCTATCACGATCAAAAGTTCTTTCATAGTTTAGTAACAATAGACTTCAAATAAATGAAGACAAAACGGCAACTTTAATACCGTTATTATCAAAAACAAATATAGGCGGTGCCTTATTGCTTGATTTTTGAGGACTGCATTTGGATGACCAACTCTCTTGGGTCTGGTGACGTTTATCCAAATGCAATTCGGCTTGCTAAATCCCAAACAGGGTCCAGATATTATGCTGTTAAATTTTATTATGCTCTGCTCGCAAAGTTTAGATCTCTTAAATTGAAAGAATTCAAACTCAAAATGAAATCATTCCTAATGAAACACATGTTTTACTCGTTTCAAGAGTATTTTGAGTTTGACTTTGCAAATGTCTGTTAGTATTTTGTATTTTATATATAATTTTTGAAGTTTATTTGACAAATAATTACATTCGAACTAGACTTACTTTAATAGCTTTTCTATTTGTAACACATAAATTACTTATTGTATCTGTCGTGCTATTGGTCAGAGAAGTAGTATTTTTGTATTTTTAATAAGACTAATTTTTGTAAGTTTACGAAATGTGTTCATATTTTTACATTTTTAAATATGGTAAGTAAGTAAAAGTGATTAAAAATACAACATAATAAGATATTTTGCTTGTTTATAATCAAATTTATATTTGAAAAAATATACAAATATGAAAAAAAAACGCGACAATATAACCAACAAGAATATAGGACAAAGAAGAAAGTAAATAAAATAAAAATTTAGAAACAATAATTTTTTTAATGTTTTAGAAAAGGTGCGTTTAAAAGACTTGTACAAAATATTTAATGAAAAATGGTTCTGTATAGTATTAATTGTTGATCAATTTTGTCTTAATTTTCAAGATTCTGATGAATTAAATTCTCACTTAACCCGTGCTGAAACATTTTTATGTTTATTAGAGGATTAATTAGAACATTTGGTTTTGTTTTACTATTTTTATATTTCTCAGACACAAAGAAATGTACCTATCTTCTTGAAAATAACCAAGTTTACATTTCCTTTCAAGAGATTATAAGATACATTTTATAGATTTTAGATGATGAAACAAGTGCGTCTTAAGGTTATTAATAATTTTTAAATTTAATTTTAATATTATTACTATATCATCGATATATGCCTTTTACCTTTTGGATAATTATTGCTTAAATATTATTATGTTTATACATAATGCTTATACAAATTATGTTGAATGTGGTTGGTGTTTCATTTTTGCATAAGTATATAAGTATTTGAAAAAAACATATTTTGTAAAGGTACGTAGATAATATAATAACATGTTTTGTAAGTAGTCTTCAACTAAATAAACTCTATCCACCTTTCAATTAATTTCACGATAGAAACCAGGAGACTTCCAGCTCTATACATTTCATAAACCTAGTTAACAATATATGTTACAATATTCTAACATTTGATATTTTTAGAAAACCTGTCTTCATACCATTACTTCCAAGAATTGTCATCATACTTTCAAACAAAAGCGTTATTTATTATTTAATTATAATAATACTTTTTTTAGAAAAACATGGTAATTACATAAATTAAATTGAAAACATAAATTAAATAAAGTAACAATTTTTTTAACAAAATATTAATATTGCTAGATAGCCAAAAAAGAAGTAACAATAATACAGTGATACAAAACAATGATGATTAATGAATTGTACACTTAAATAGCAGTAACAATTATACAAGTCCAAAATAATAACAAACAACTAAATATAGATATACATATATACATTTATACATATGTTGCTCCTATGTACGCACATTATACAATGTATCGATTATTGCCACAGATAGTTAGATCAATTGCTTTGACTTGTCGTTTAAAATTAGAAAAGGGTATTTCATAAACGGTGGTAAGATGGCGCTTCTGAATGATTTTAAAGCTCCCCATCATTCTGCCTAATGGACTGTTTTTTCCATATTTGATATAATGAAAATTCTCACGAAATGTTAGATTATTTCTTGTGACGGATGTTACGTTAAAATTAATATTATTGAGCAGGTCATGGCAATTTATCAAGTTATTGACAATCTTAAAAAGAAAACATAAATCCGCATAAAGACACCTGTCCTCGAGGGTGGTTAAATCAGTTAGTGTCAAAACTTGGATGCGACTGTACTTTGTTCTAGTAATGCCTAGTTGGAAACTAATGCTTAATAAAAATTTATTTTGAACCCGTTCGAGTTTGAAGCACACCATTTGAATAATAATAATGGGCACCAAATACAAGTCGCATACTCTAATTGCGTCCTTACCAAAGTAACATAAAGTAGCTGTTGTGTGGAATTGAAGAATTTTTTACCAAACCGAAATATAAAACCGAATGTTTGCATGGCTTTACAACAAATGGTATCGATTGCCAAACACATCGATACCATTTGTTGTAAAGCCATGCAAAGAGACGATAATCAAAAGTCGCGCCAAGATCATGAATGTATTTTACTGGCGATATCAAATTGTCATTAATATAATAATTGATATTGAGTAACACTTGCTAACATTTAGAAATAGACAATTATTGCAACACCATCGATATATATTATGAAGGTCTGTCTGAATTAAAACATGGTCTAATGGACTGTTAATTTCTCGAAATATCTTTAGATCGTCAGCGAACAAGAGAAAAATACAGTGAAAAACATATGAGGTAATTTCGTTGATGAATAGTAGGAACAAAATTGGACCACAATGGGACCCTTGAGGAACACCAGATGTTACCGCAATAGCTTCACATATATAGCTGTTTAATCTGACAAATTGTTTTCTGTTGCTTAGGAAGCTATACAGCCACTTCGTAACTGGAATACCGAAACCAAGATGTTTAAGTTTGCGTATCAGGATGGTATGGGAAACACGATCAAAGGCCTTTGTGAAATCAGTATAGATTGAGTTAACATGTTTACCACATTCAAAGGCCTCTAACAGAAATGACTGATATAACTTCAAATTAGTTCAAGTTGATCTACCTTCTTGGAAGTCATGTTGCTCATTACAAATTATCTGTTTCATGCCCACCTCAACTGAATAGCTATTAATTTATCAAATATATAACTGATGCTAGCTAGCTATACCTCTATAATTAGTAACGTCTTCTCTGTTGCCTTTCTCACGCACAGGTGTTATATAACTAGTCTTTCAACCTTCGGGGAATATACCTAATTCTAGTGATGCACTAAATAACATGTACAATGGAATGGAAATAGAATATATACAACGCTTTATAAAGTAGGCTGGCAAATTATCAGATCCAGAACTGCAAGAATCAGGTAATTTAATTAACAGAGCGATTAAATAAATCACCGTTAATTTCCCCTTTTATCAAAGAGCCAGTGTAATTGACAATAAGTGTTTTCAAATGTAGCAACAATATTTAAAATACAATTTGTGATTAGAGGTTAATTAAACACTTGGTGTTTTTTCACAAGTGTTTAAATAATCTCTAATCAATATAAAAACGTTTTACAACGGGTTAAGTGAGAATTTAATTCATCGTATAATTTATGACTTCAGAACTACAAATGAATCTTGAAATCAAATTTACCTCGGTTAATCTTATAAAAGTTAAAATCTTCAACGTACATTACCATAATATTAAGTGTTAAAACCTTCTTTAAAGTATATATCATAAAATCATACTAATACTAATTTTTATGATATACACCTTAAAGAAGCTTTCGGCATCGCGTCTTTAGTTTTGGAATTACCCGAGATACAAGATACAATTAAAACATTATTGGTTAAAATATCTAGTATGCGGTATGCAAAACACAAAGAAAAATAAATACTATGTTAATAAAAAGTCTTTAGATCAAAATACGTAAGAATTAGAACATAATTTTAGGGATCATAGAGAATATTTGAGGAAAACAAACCATTTTTTTACTATATGATTGATTAATAATAAAGTTTTCATTCTGGAAACATATAATCCACATATGGTAAGTAAACTGTTGGAAGACCATCAAAGTAACCTTTACTGGTAGCATATCCATAAAATGTGGATGTGAACTTGTGTTTCTCCATGTAAAGTCTAAATCTTTGTATATATTTCTTAAATTATTTGTAAATTTTTCGAAACAGTTCAGATATTGGATAAATAAAAAAAAACATCAATATCAATTTTTCATTTAATGGCCGACGAAACATTTTTCTGTTATATTATACTTGTCTTGTCTCACTGGTTTTTATTTTTCTTGGACTAGATTCAACCGCTGGTTATCTCAAGGAGATATGTACGAAGTTCTCGTAGAAAACACTTGGTTAATTAACCTCTAATTAAGAAAAAAAAGTTTCACCACGGGTTAAGTGAGAATTTAATTAATCGTAAAACACTTTGTGTTTGTTCATCCGTTTTTTTTCGACTAGTTTCAACCTTCGGTAATTCACAAAGTACACATTTTTTTGTATTTATACGAAATTATTACATACTAATCAGTAACAAGGACCGTGGTAAATTAGGATATAATAATTTTATATAAATACGAGTTTACATTGAGAATGACCAACGGGCAAAATTAATGGATGCAATTAATTAAAATCTAAGTTTTTTTAATTAATCAAGTTTTTTTTTAACTGTTTTAAAACGTATAGCTTCTATTATAAATCCTGTCTATTATAAAGACATTATACAAGAATAATCAATAATTGATCTGACTAGAGTGGTGTATAGAGTTATGTAGTTACGAATACATTTAAATTTAAAACTAGCTCTTCTTCTAAAGCCTCTCAATTGTAGTGCTTTTCCTGTAATTAAGCATTTGCGCTTTGAAACTAAGCTTTCTGTCAGAAAAGCACCTCTAAATGCTTAATAATGTCTGGCTAATAAAATGTATTAAAGTCTTTTTAGGTCATTGTAAAGAATTAATTTCTGGCTATCTAAAAACAGCTAAAATAAAATAGCCTATTTTTCTGGAACAACAAATACGTTTAAAATTGATCGCTTTTAAATATAGATCATTATGTCAGCTCACTATTCCAGACGTAATCCTTGAGGCACCTCTGAGTTCGCATGTACCTCAATTTAAGAAACTATGTCAATAATCTTCACCAAATAAAGTAACATTGGCATCTTTTATAGGATTTAAATCATTTAAAAATGCAACCATTTACTTCATTTACTAGTATAGCTATTTTTGTCCTCTTTAGACGAATTAACATATATGGAAATATTGTTGACAGACCCATGCGATTTCCGGGTAGTACTAATCTTCAAACAGTACGTGTCAAAATTTAGTGGGATTCTGACCGTTAGTTTAGAAGTTACAGTCATTTTAGTTACCACGGTTTTGTAATTTTTAAGACAGCGGATAGGAAGGAATTTCGTTTGTTGATTAAACACTGTTTTTTTGATGGGGGAAATACTGTTGGAGCTAAACAGTGATTTGAAAAGCATTTTGGGGACTTTGCACCACGGAAATCAACTATTATTAACTGGTATGCTGAATTTAAACGGTTTTCCAAGCACTGATGATGCGGAACGCTTTAGTAGCCCAAAATTGGCAGTTGTTCTAGAAAACATAAAAAATGTCCAGAAAAGAGTTTTAAAAGACCGTAACATAGAATTCTGTGAGATAACTGACACCTTCTAGATATCAGAAGGTAGGGTCTTTGCAATTTTAGATGAAAATTTAGGCATGACTAAGTTGCTTTCAAAGCCGCATTTGCTCATACCGCATTCAGAGCGCTGTTTGAAGCTGTTCAAGCAAAATAAAAATAAAAAATATTGCATCAGTATGTGAGAATAGATGAAGTATGGATTCACTACTACAAGCCTGAATCAATTATATTGTTAGTTGAGTGGACAGCATCTGGTGAAAGTCATCCAAAGTGACCAAAAAACTCAAAAGTCGGCTGGTAAGATTATGACATCGTATTTTGGGAAGCGCATAAGACAAAACTATCGATAGTGAATATTAAATAGTATTTTTGGATCGATTGAGTGCAGAAATCAAGAAAAACTGGCCCCAAATTCAATGTCCTAATGAAAACAATGGTTAAATTAGTTGAATTACGCGTTGAATTGCTTTGCCACCCACCATACTCTGGCTACTGGCTACTGGCTTTTTGCAGACATTAAAGAGAACGAGGGAAAGAAATTTCGCTCAAATGAAGAAGTGATTGCTGAAACTGAGGCTTATTTTGAGAGCAAAGACAAATCTTTTCACATAAAGGGCATCAAAAGGTTAAAGGAGGGTTGGAATGAATGTATCATTCTTGAAGAAGAGTATGTTGATGAATAAAGTGGAATTTCCAAAAAATAATTGGTTTTTGTTAGTTAGACCGGAGACTTATTGAGAGTGATGTGTTATGTGTCAAAAGTATGTTTCAATTCTAACAAATGATATGCAAAAGTGTCTCATTTGAAAATTAGGGCCTACTTCTTCTATTTTCAACCATTCGCAATATATACATATTATACAGTTTTGAATTTAGCTGTTCAGATTTGGTATATATACTTTGTCGAAAATTAACCAACTTATAATTTAAAACTTCGAAACGAGTTTCATATTTTTTTTTCAATAAATCAATAAAACAGTATATTTTTCAACGAGTGATGACAGTAACGTTTTTTAAGCGAGGTAACAGTAATGATCGCGAGCTTAAAAAAATGTTTTCGACGAGTTAAACACTATACTTTTTCTACTACCTTACCTATGATACTAACAAACTTAAAAAAATTATATGAACAAATTCTTTATTTTGAATTAAAAATTACAAAACTACAGATCATATTTAAATTACTTATGATTTAAATATCAAATTTTCCGACAATTTTGCAAAATATGCAAACAGCACAGTTTCAGAATATGAATTTACGCGATTATCTGTCTTCCATTCAATGAATTTTGCATAGATTTCTTCATACCTCATTTTCGATTTTTCTGATAATTAATCCACATAGATTTTCTCAGCTTGGTTTACTATTTCTGGTGGAGTATTGGGAAGATCTAAATCAGTTTCTGAATCAGAACTGTTCTCTCACTTAAAAAAATGT
This sequence comes from Ontholestes murinus, assembly GCA_963969525.1. Taxonomy (NCBI): domain Eukaryota; kingdom Metazoa; phylum Arthropoda; class Insecta; order Coleoptera; family Staphylinidae; genus Ontholestes; species Ontholestes murinus. The sequence continues at coordinate 31,308,456 of OZ018391.1, forward strand.
TACTTTCGTTTCTCGTTGAACAATATACTATTTTATAAAGGGTAGTAGAAAAAACACATTTACATTAATTTGCACATACAAAAGTTAAATTTATATTTAGTTAAAGTGGCTATAGTATTCTATCACAAAAACATATTATTTACTTTTATCTAGATATGTTTCAGGAAAATCAATGTATACAGAGGAATAACTAAAATTGTCGTTGAACTTGAAATTAAGTTCTGCCTGCAGATGTTTATAAACTTGATTCTTGCATTTTTGAATTTTTTGATAGTTTATTATTAATAAATCACAGAATAATATTTTTTCCATTTTTCCCACACCACATTCACTTAAAAATTGTTCAACGTTCATTAATATTTTTTTAAGTTTATTTGACAGAAATAATTACATTGGGACACTAGTGTTGCTTGATAGCTTTTCTATTTGTAATATGCAAATTATTTAAGTCTTAATAAGATTCATTGTTATAAATTTACCAAATATGTCCGCATTTTAAAATTATTAACTGTGATGAAGTAAAAGTATTAAAAAATACAACATAATCAGATATTTTGCTTTTACACTCAAATTTCTTATACATGATATCTCATGAGATCAGATACAGTCTGTTGATGTATCGACAACAATAAATACTACAGATAGAATTAATTCACTTTACTAACTCCTAAAGATTAATATACTATATATCTGCACATTCAGATTTTACATATATAGAGTTTATTAATTTATTTGGTCACATTTATAATTTTCTATATTATTATATTAATCACTGCAAATGCGAAGAAACATTTTATCATCGTAGAAACTACTGCCAGAAAGATGACTAAATGTTTTGAATCAGAATAAATAATATATAATTTAATAAAATATTTATTCTTTCAGTTTTAGAAAATTACTTTCCTAACAACCTATATTATGAGTTAAACTTTCCAGAAAAATATTAAGATATTAAGTTCAGAATGTATAAACACTTAACCAAAATAGACAAAATAACAAGGAACTTGAAAAATATACAAATGTGAAAAAAGACAAGACAATAAAATCAAGAGAAAATAAGATAAAGAAGAAAGTATGCCAATAAAATAGAAATTTAGAAACAATCATTTTTTAAGACTTGTGGACAATATTTAATCAAATATGGTTCTAAATGATATTAATTGTTGGTCAATTTTGTCTTAATTTGTCGAGATTCTGATGAATTAAATTTTCGCTTAACTCGTGAAACATTTTTATTTAAATTAGAAGATTAATTAGAACATTTGGTTTTGTTCCACTATTTTTACCAAAGGTACAAACTAGTCGGAGAAATATAAAAATATATAGTGAAAAACAAGAAAGTATTTTAATTAATCTTATAATTTATATTTTGTAAATTCAAGTCTTTCCATATGCAAATAAAATTTCTGTACATTAATGTTGTTAATATATATAATATTAAAATAATACCTAATACTTAATTTCAAGATTTATTTAAGGTTTACATTTCATTTCAAGAGATTACAAGTTACATTTGATAGATTTTAGAATGAAACAAGTGCGTTTTAAGGTTATTAATCATTTTCAAATTTTGGTTTATTATGATTATTATAATCGGCATATATCTTTTATCTTTCGGTAAAGGTTTATTGGGATAATTATTTCTTAAATATTATTATGTTTATACATAATGCTTATACCAATCTTGAATGTGGGAGGTGATACATTTTTGCATAAGTATTTGAAACAAATTTAAAGTTTTGTACAGGTACGTAGTTAATATAGTAACATGTTTTGTAAGTAGTTTTTAACTATATAAACTCCGTCCACGATAGAAACTGAGACTACTAACTACATGCATTTCATAGACCTACTTAACAATATATGTTACAATATTCTAACATTTGGTATTTTTAGAAATCCTATCTTCAATTCCCAAGAATACTCATCTTGCTTCCAAGCAAAAGCTTTAGTTATTATTTAATTAACTCAGCTATTAAAATCACCTTTTATCAAAGAGCCAGTGTAGTTGACAATAAGTGTTTTCAAAGTCTTATTTTTTGGAATTATTAGTAGTAGCTTTCAAATGTAGCAACAAAATTTGAAATGTAATGTATGACCTCAAAACTACAAATGAATCTTGAAATCAAATTTACCTTGGTTAATCTTCTAAAAGTTAAAATTTTCAATAGTATCCCAATTAAAACTATTCTGCATTGCCATAATATTAAGTGATAAAACCTTCTTTAAAGTATATATTATAAAACCATACTAAATTTTATGATAAACGCCTTAAAGAAGCTTTTGGCATCGCTTCGTTAGTTTTCAAATTATTAGAGAGATTCAAGATACAATTAAAATACTATTTGTTAAAATATTATGCGGTATGCAAAGCACAAAGGAAAATAAATTATATGTTTAGATCAAAATACGTAAGAATTAGAACATAGTTTTAGGGATCGCGTAGAATATTTGAGGAAAACAAACTCTATTATAATATATTAATATATTGAAATAAAACAACACAGTTGGGAGGGTTTCACATTTATTGTTGAACACTGCAACATGTTTCGCCACACAGTGGCTTCATCAGGCAGATGAATAATAATTTAACAAATTACAGTTAAAAGCTTATATACTATTAGAACTACGGTAAGGAAGGGGGGGGGGCGTTGTTGTACAAAGGGACAAACTATTTAAAAATTTACATATTTATTAAAGGAGAATTATTAACTTCTATTTGATCATTTAATAGAATACCTTTTTTATTATATTTATTAATGACTAGTTCTTCTAACAAATTTAACTTTCGACTTTTATTACAAATGTGCAAAATTTCAAAATTATCATTAAAGGTATGCTGGTATTCGATTAAATGATTGGCGTAGGTCGAAGCAGTTTTTTGGAATTGAAAGCATTTTTTATGTTCTTGAATGCGGTCTGGAAAGCTTCGTCCAGTTTGTCCAGCTTTCCAGACCGCATTCAAGAACATAAAAAATGCTTTCAATTCCAGAAAACTGCTTCAACCTACGCCAATCATTTACGTCTTACTGGTTTTTATTTTTCTTGGACTAGATTCAACCGCTGGTTAATCTCAAGGAGATATGTACGAAGTACTCGTAAGAAAACTCTTTGTGTTTGTTCGCCTGTTCTTTTTTCTCGATTAGTTTCAACCTTCGACCATTCACAATGTACTAATTTTTATACAAAATTATTTCATGCTCATTAGTAATAAGGGTCGTAGTAACTTAGGATGTAATAATTTTATAATAATACTAGTGTGCGTTGAGAATGACTCACGTCGATATTAGTCGATGCAATTAATTAATAACTAAGTTTTTATTGATTAATCAAGTTTATTTTTACTGTTTTAAGCTACACATTTTCAGTCTGTCAATTATAAAGACATTATACAAGATTAATCATTAATTAATCTGGCTAGGGTGTTGTATAGTGTTATGTAGGTACGACTACATTTAAAATTAGAACTAACTCTTCTTATAAAGCCTCTCATTTGTAGTGCTTTTACTGTAATTACGCTTTTACTCTTTGAAGCTAAGGTTTCTGTCAGAAAAGCACCTCTAAATCCTTAATAGTGTCTACATTACTTAATTTCTGGCCAATATAATGTATTAAAGTCTTTTTATGTCGTTGTAGAGAATTAAATTCTGGCTATCTAAAAACAGGTAAAATAAAATAGCCTATTTTTCTGGAACAACAAATACGTTTAAAATTGATCGCTTTTAAATATAGATCATTATGCCACCTCACAATTTCAGGCGTAATCCTTGAGGCAACTCTGATTGATCTTTCAGAAAAGAAAAACCTGTTGCTGCTCAGAGATTTTAGAGACTATATCTATAACTGCACTAGGTAACTTTGCTCATTTATAAAGGAATTAATTAAGTCTGCAAGAAGTGTGTACAAATAGATTCCATCTCTGCACACTTCTCCAAAAAATCGTTTATAAAATTTGAATAAATGCACTAGTTACATTCCGTTGAGAGAGATAAACATCTTTATTTGAAGATAGTATTATATCCGATAATAGGACAATTACTTTGCTTCTTTTCTTCTTTGTTTTCTCCATTAGCTATCGACCGGTGGTCTTTCAGCCGGTTCTCGTTCGTCAGTGAATGCCGTTGTCAGTCCTATGACTCAAGATGAAATGCATTGATAAATGGTGGTGCTGGGGTGTTTGGTTTTGGGTGGTATATTAGGATTGCGAGAAATACATATATGATTACGGACGCCACGGATGTGGAGATTAGTGGCAAATTTGTTTGCTAGGTGTATGAGTCGTTGTTCTATTGGGATTGCCTGTGTTTTTCGTTTAGTAGGGTGTTAATTTTTGTTAATGTTCTAAGGGCTGATCTTTCACTCACTTGGAGACTTTTTAAAATAAGAGGGCGGGTCTAAGGAATAGGATAGCTGCATAATCAAGTAAGGGCCGACAAATCACTTTGAATATGTGTATCGCTGTTTTAAGAGAAATGTCTCTATCATGATATTTAAGTGTTCCGAAGTGTCGAGCCCTATTCTTGATTTTCAGCTTAAGATTTATTGTGTGGGCCTTGAAAGAACAATTGGTATCTAGCGATATTCCTAGGTATTTACAGTTTTGGGATGGAGGTATTTGGGTGTTTTTAAAGATATAGAAAAGTGGGAGTTTATATCACCATGGAAAGGATGGAATTCGTTTGGGTTTATTAATATTCTCCAATTGGCGAACCAATGTTCAAGAGTGTCGATCAGCCCTTGGAGTGTGGTCAGGGCCTTTGGTATTGTGGGAGCGTGTGCAACTAATGCGGCAATTAAAAGGAGACAGTGGGCTGAAGGATTTAGATATTGTGGGTTGGGATTATATATGTCATGGACAAAGATATTATATAGGAGTGGAGAAAGGGGAGAGCCATTCCGTTGATTTTGCAGGAAAATAAACATTTCGCCCATTGATTAATGATATAAAACCCAGCATCATGAATTTGGCAACTAATTTATCCATAATTCAAAGAATATACGATTGGAAGACAACCTCTCGGCAATTTCTTATAGCAGATTTAAAAAGTGAAAGTCTTTCAAAGAAAACGGAAATGCTTATTCCTAAGAGGCCTGTTGTTTTACGTGAATTGTATAAAGCTAAATCACCGTAATTAAATTGAAAAAAGTTATAGTTTATGCTATCAGTTACCCCAATTTCAGCAATAATTTGTAATAATTGAAGTATGAATGTTGAAATTAATCTAAATATCAAGAACAATGTCCAATTTTGAATAGCAACAAATGATACAATAATTCCAAAATGTAGCGATATTATTAGGAGTACTCATCTCAATATCCTCAGTATAATTTAGGTGATTACTAACAAGCAGTTCAAACAGTTCTTAAATTTGAAAGGTCAATGTAATCATTTCTGAAACCCTTATCTTAAATTGTTTAAGCGCAGCTTACTTTTGTTTAATTAACGTAATTATATTTAAGAACTAAACAGTAAAATAGGATTGTAACTTATTTCGTTTAGAAACAAATAATTCAATAGCCTCGTTTAAATGTAGTAGAAAGCCTCTAGATCCGATTACAAAGAGCTGCACCTAGTTAATTCTACTAATATAATTATACATATTAGAAATACGGCAGTTAGGTCAAAAACATTTTCCAAGGAAGAAAAATAGCATTTTAGCTAAAGTAGTTTAAAAGAACTAAATTCTGAGGTTGACAACTTACTGTACAATGGATATATGTGAGTATATGCGGAAGATCAAGTGGGCGACGAAGAACTTTCTGGCTCAAAAACCTACGAGAGTGGTATGGGTAAACATCTACCGAACTATTTAGAGCTGCTGCATCTAAAGTAGAAATTGCCATAATGATAGCTAACCTACGTTAGGAGAGAGTACCCTAAGAAGAAGAAGAAATTAATGAAATCCAAACCGTGATTCCTGTGCTCTAAATTTTTGTACGTTATAAATATATTATAAGTAGAAATGATAAAGTAATAGAGAAAAAAATAAATAAAGTACATTAAAATCTATAAACAAATTTTTGTAATACATACTTTTAATATAATTAGATTCTGTAAAACTCCTAAAATATCAATTTGCTATATGATTCCAGATTGAGAGTTAGTGGCCTACTTTGCGGTAAATTAAACCGTTATATGCAAATTTTTGAGAATCCATCATCATTAAATTAAGCAACGAAAATAAAATGCTTCAATCTTAATTTTGGATCTTCATGCTACGTTACTTTACATATACGGCTAATCCTATTGTATATATTGACAATAAAATTATCTTATTTGTAGATGGTTAATTAAACATCTAACCTACATTAGATGAAATTTTGTTAATTTATTGGTTTATAAAATTTTATTCGGCTATAAAAAGTAACTGCGCCGTAGAGGATAACTACAGAGGGTAATAATATTTGATTTCGCAAAAACAATCGGAATTTATCACATGAAAGATATTTAATTAAATTTTAAAATCATCGCAGTTTAGTGCCATCACGTTAGCATACAACTCTAAAATACATTTCTGAACAAAAGCGAAGATAGAAACGGACCCTGTGCACATACGGTTGTCGGAAATGGCGAAAAGGGGGGTAAATGTGTGTTAAATTTAGGTGGCACTTTTGTTTGCCCTCGGCAGTTTAACTAATTGCACGTAACTTCCTACATTCCGGGCCGATTTTTTTCCGCGTTCGTCGTCATAATTAAAAACGTACACCGATGCCGGAAAAGGAAAACGATTCCCGTCCGTTTAATTAATTCTTATTGGAGACGCGCGCCGATAAAAGACACCCAATTATAAACCAGATAACAAAAAAAAACTAATTTGCATTCACCGGCATTTACAACAGCGATTCCAAATCGCACGTAATTACGTAATTGCATTAGCGCGAAGAGCGATGCCGTTATGAATATTGTTTACTATTTTGATGGATGGTTTATTATTATATTTTGATTACATAAATGGATTAAATGGGAAACCCTAGTTTCGGGGCTAACTTGACCATTAATCGGGTTAAATCGGAATTGATTTCGTCTATATTGTTAGCTTATCGGAGGCGATTCCATGGATAATAAACACACGGAAAGATAGGTCCGCCTCCTCCCTTATAAAACTATTAAGTCTTTCCCGACTAATAAAATCGAAATCGCCGCCTTTTACGTTTATTACGCAACTTCTTGAATTTGCAACGATAACGGTAACATTCGGATTATGTGGAGAATAGGTTTATACTAGTAATAGTTTATGCTGTAAAAATTATATTGCCATTGTTTGTGGAATCATTTACATACAGTCTTTAAAGCTAAGTAGTAATGTTTACTATTAATCAATAAAATATTTTCTTACAACTGCACTGTATCATCTAAATAGCAGATTATCATCATCTCCACAGGAACATATTTTATATTAAGTTATACAAAATATTGCTCCCAAATTGGTGCCTTGTGGAATACCAACATTCACAGAATTGTTATTTGACTTCCACATGGATAGTAGTAAAATAGGATTACAATCGTTAGGAAACTAAACTACTTCATTCATTTATAATACCCATTATAAAACAAGTTTATTCTATTACTAATTATAATTATTGCTTATAAAGTTTCTAATCTGTAGAACTGCTAATTTGTTTTTTATAATTACATAATGATCATTTTACCATTCATATTCCTTATTGGGCAAGGTTTAATAAAATAATCTAACTATCTATAACAATAACAGTTAATTTTATTTATTTATTGAAACTTTACAATATCCTGTTATTATATGTACGTATAAAACTATAAACGATATAAAAAAAAATACAACAATTTTGCTCACAGGACTTGCAGGCGGAGTGTGTTCTTCTACCCAATAACTTTCCTCTTCTGTATGTGCCTCTTAACTTTAGATGACGGAAATTCATCCAATGTACATTATATGTATACACCAATTCATAATATATTTATAAGCGCAAATTCTAAATGTTTGTACTTATGTGTTAAAATTTGATTTTTGTATTAATATGAATATAAGCAAAAAAAATTAATCAATCTATGAAATAATTTTCCCGTGACGAGCTCTTATATTTTAAATAAATACACTTTCACAGAAAATTTTATTTATATAAACAAATTTAGTATTTATGTATATTAATATATGCCAATTTAACACCAACAATGCGACATTTAGAATTCCTTGCTCGATTTCCACCGTCTTCTATTAATATTATCCAAGCGCAAAGTATTCCTTCCGGCAATCAATATTCTCCTTCCACGCAATTTTTTATTTTAATAAAACAATGGCGTTTGAGAAAATTGGAGAACAATGGCGTGATAAATTAGGCATTAAAGTGGTAATTAATAATTTCTATTATTAAGATTCTGCAAAGTGTACGATAAGGTTATTGCATTATTTGTTTATACGCATTCGGTGCGGACAATGGGGAATTCCTGGTCACGTTTCATTAAATGTGTTTGTATTATGGAAAATGCGCTATTTATGGTTATTTAGCCGCAACATGAGGTAAAATGGTTTCCAGGTGTGTGTTTATGGCTCGCTGAGAATCTATTGTTTGCACTTTTTGTGCTTAAGGCTGATATCTTAATTAATTCATTTGATGTTAATAAGTAGTTGTACACACATTAATGTCCGGAGCAATTCATGGGCTTTCATAACGTTTTTACAAACGAATGTGTTAACTATTCTTTGTCTGTTAATGTCAGGTATTTATTTATTTAGTTAAAGATAATTCCGCCATTTTTCAAACTGTAGTGAAAACGTTAAAACATTATGGGCTTATTATACAAAGTTATTTAACTAGATATGTCTAATTATTGCATGGTTTAATTAAATTTCCAGCGAGCCCGCGCCGGGCCCGGGGGGAGGGAATTATTCCTAGTCATTGTAAAATTGCACCATAATTGCCGGTGTTCTCTCCCCTTTTAATTAATTATGAATAGATAAAAATGTAAATTGTTTTGAGGTTACGTGCGGTCGCTATCGCACAGATAAATGAAATGAGAACAGTCAACTACGTGCAATGCAAATTGCAAATCACCAGAGTGATAAGTCATTAGGTTTGTGTACGATTTTACTGTAAATGGTAAGGACAAAGATTACAATAGTAATAATACTTCGATAATTATTAAATTGTTACACAGGAGAACAACTTAAAACTAGTCTTATAATTTTTTTAATGGAAAGATTATAAGACAAAATTCACATTGTGTTTACCACTAAAAAAGAAATGTAATACTTATTTACATATTTTACAAAAACACGACTGTCCTTTAGTCTTGTTAATGACATTCAAATGTCGAAACTAAGTCGAATTTATAAATAATACATAATTTTTAAGTGTACAGTGTTTTAGTTTTTATATATTGGTATCTAGTTTTTATTTTTCGTTAGTCATATTTAAACTACAATTATAGTTACCATGAAAAGGCCAAAACTAGTACTAGTACTAGTAAAAATGGTGCGTAATATTAAATTTAATTTTATTGACCGTTCTAATTAAAAATGTATTACAAATTAATATCTTCAAGCAAATGAAATCAAATATTAATATGCTTAGCAACTGTTTGTTTATTAATTTTCCTATAGAGTAAAAGAGAAGTATATTCTATTCATACTTAATTATAATTTACGCCATAAACAATGGATAGTGTTATTCTACGTAGTCGGTAAAGTTAAGTATAATTGATAACCAAAATATATAATAAAAAACAAATAAATAGCAAATACATGTTTATATGCATTGAATAAAATATAGTAAATGATTTATTTAATGCCTTTTTATGGATTACCATGTAGTAACGGTCTCAATCATCATTATGATTGAATAAGCGTTAATGTTTGCCTTTATGATTCTTTAAAGAATTTGAAAAATATTTGACCAAAAATAGTATTTACATAGCATTTAAAACATATATGTTTAAAATTACCCGTAAACATTTTGATGTACCTTTTAACTTAATTTTTCTAATTGTTATAAATGCCAATAACATTTTTAGACATTTAGAAATACTGGAAATATGTACAAACATGTAGTAAAAATCACTAGATAGTTATCATGTTTTGTTATCACATAAAAGAAAATACTGGCCTCACATGAAATCTAAAAAAAACGTCGATCAGGCTCTTGATCTTATTTAATCAGAGATATGGTCAAATTACGATTTTCAAAAACGAGACATGAGTTTTCAACTAATTGAGAATAAGGGTCAGAAACTGAAACTGAAGTCTCATTTTTGGAATCCGTAAACGTGACCATAACTCTGATTAAATTAGACCTATATGTTTTTTTCAAAGTGTTTTATATACACCAACAAAATTAAAATTACACAACGCTATTCCATCGCCAAAGGTTCTTTTAGTTTGTATAGATAACATGTCTGCTAGAGTGTATTAGTTTCAATCTTTGTTATTCTTTAGTTATACGGGGTTCGGCAGGGATGTATGACATTTTTGAAAAAATCATAACTCGGAGAATTTTCTATTAAAACAAAATATTACTTGTTTAATAGGTAGGTGTCAATTTTCCATTTCATATTCATATCAATGAAAAGGTATGAAAAATAATAGTTCGTCCTTTTCCATGCACTCCTGAAGTCGAGTTATTCATGCATCCTTCCAACATGTTGGCCAGAATCTCTTGAATTTCTCGGGTGATATCATTGGACAGCTGATCAAGGATCCGTGGTTTCTCAATAAATACGCGAGCTTTTAGGTACTCTCGCAGAAAATCAAGATCAAGCGATCTTTTGGGTGGGGGTGGTACACTCGATCTCACCTCGTAGTGAAATAAGTCGTCTTGGAAACTGTTCTCTCAAAAATACCATAGGCTCCCTTGAGGTGTGACAAGTTGCCCCGTATTGTTGAAAATATACTCTTCTAATGCCAATTTCACGCGTAGTCAACTCTGGAGGTTTTCCCATTGTTGACACTACTTTCTCTACCTCGAGGTACTCCAGGCTTCAGTTAAATACTTCTAAGTAAAACTCGTTTTCCTGCCTCCAACTGCGCTACGCCGATGAGATCCAAAATAGATCGAAACCGGTCGGTGGCTATTGATATATCCTAGGACTATATTTATGCAAAATACTAATTGGTATTAGTAGTATTCATTGAAGCAATTAAAATACTCAATTTCAGGTTCAGGAATAATTCCAATTGTGCGCGCTCTAAATAACATTTACGATTTATGTAATATGGGATTATATAAGGCTAACACAGTTTAATAATCAAAATGTTGATACCATCTGAACCCACAATATTAGATTGTGTTTTAAAACACAATACAATAGGTGGTCGGACTCTTGCAGAAATTTTTGTCAATAGTTAATGAGTAGTGTCTGCGTTGAAAATTAAAAGCAAACACTACGAATTAAGCTGACAACAAAAATTTCAAAAAGAGCCCTACCATGATTTTTATTTGGCTAGATGATATCTCAAAATTTTCAACAGGGGTGTATTTTTTTCTGTACTAACCACATCACTATGAAAAACATTAAACGTCAATAAGCCTAAATTGCGCGACGCTATGCGTATTAAGTTTAATTATTACATCGAAAGAAGATGGGCAGGTTTGGAAATTTAACATTGGTTTTCAATTAATGATAAAATCGTCAATATGCAGAAACACCAAGAATGTCGAAATTTTTGACAGAAGTACCAGCATGTATTGTCACTCTAAGAAGAAGAGTTTACTTTTCTTGTCAATACAATTACTTGTGATTGCTCTACAATGTCATAGTAAACCTATTTGATTGGAGGAGTTTAATTGTCTATAAAATATTATTTATTTCAACATTACTTAAGTTGTCATTCAAATGATCAAAATAAAATTGTATTGCATAATCATTATATTTACTTGTCATAGTTTCACACAAAAATAACAATTACTTGCGCAATTTTTTGTCAAAACTTGATTAATTATTTCGTTTGTTTTATTTCAACTGTTATTCTTACTTGTTGTAATAAATTCAAGACATTATATCACGAAAAGTGTCAGCTAATAAAAAAAATCGTTTTTTTATAAGTCCATATAATTCCATAATGAACTAGAAAAATGTTACTGCCTAGATTTAATAACAATAATTGCTTGTAGTATAGTTTTTTTTTAACAAAATTATTACCAGCTGCAGTAAAGCAACCCATCCTATCTGAGTTTTTACTGTGACCATTAACACCACATTCTAGCAAAAACTTGAGAACTAACCGCATAATGTAGAGGTGTTTGTCATTTAGCATCACAAGCATTTAAACTGTACTCTTCTTTCAAGTTAAAGGTACTTGAAATAATACGTTTAATGGCGAAGTTGTGATAAATTGAATATTAATCATGCTTAATTTTTTCTCTATTATTTGTTGAAACTGCAATCTCTCTAAAAATAACACTCATACTCACGTGTTAAGAAACAATTTAAGAATCAGTAAACCATGAATAGTATATTTAATATATTGAATTTACGAGGCGGATACATGATGAACCTCCATAACACATTAAGATAAAACAATACAGTTTGACATTTATTGTTGAATACAGCAACATGTTTCGCCATACAGTGGCGAATTCATCAGGCAGATTAATACTGATGAAGCACTTGTTGCAGTGTTTATCAATAAATGTCAATAAATTTTAAACCCTCCAACTGTGTTATTTTATTTCAATGTAAATTGATTAACCAAAGGAATTATAAAAATGGTTGTCTGGCATTCATATTACTTAACCAGTATTGATATCTAAAATTATGTATTATATAACAAAGAAGAAGACACGATGACTTTGTTTTATCACTTTATTTTTATTGTGTCTCCTTCATTATATTCAAGATGTACCACAAACTCCTCCACAATTAAACATTAATGTATTATATGTTTGTCAAAACTCTTCTAGTATCTATATAATAATGGTTCTACATTTATTTTTCTGTTTACAAGAAAAGTGTCGATATGATAATTATAGTACAATCTCTGTATGTGTAGACAGAAAGATTATTCTATAATTTATCATTTTATTATCTTTTATAATCGTATACAAATATACAAAGAATATTTCCGTTAAAATTTAAAATTGGAAAAATTATGATCAAAAATCAAGTTAGTTATAACTTAGACATGTGACCCCCTGCTTACTTTGCTTTATTATAACATGTGTTATTTTGAGACACTATTTTGAAATATAAGTAAAATATTTATTTTTTACTCTTTTAGAAATTCACCGCATTTTTCTCAAAAATCCTGCATTTTAAACCCATGAGACAGTTATTTATAAATTACTCATTTTATTATTTTTTACAATTATTTATTACAAAAAAGTGTAAGGTATTTTTTATTTAATGAAATTTGTTGAGTTTATTACAATCTTTAACATTGGTTTCAATTTTTTTCTAAAACTTTTCGTTGCTTGAAGTCATCAATTTGTAATACATTTTAGAATAAGGTATAGTTTGTGATAAAAAAGTATATTTGAAATGTTATTCTAAAAATTTTCGTGTTTGTTAAATAAAATTCGAGAAAATGAGGTTTAGAAGAAACTTATTTCCGGTAGCCCAAATTACTCTAGTAGCTTTTCCGACAAAGAAAACTTTTAATTTAAACTTACTCTCTAATAGTTTTTGGGATACAGTGTCATTGAACAGACATTAAAAATGGAGGAAGAATAAATATCTTCTTTAAGTGAACAACATTTCACCATGAGCTATATGTTATCTTAAATTTGCAGTTTTATTTAATTTTGAAGATATAATTAAGGAGAATTATGGATGAAAACTATAAAATGAAAAAAAAAAACAATATTTAAAGGTATTTATAGAATAACAATTACGTTATGAGTAATAAATAATAACAGATAAATGAAGTTACGAAAAGAAAATGTAATACACATACATAAAGTTCAGAACTGTCACTATATCATAACGTGGATACCTATTTACAAATCAAAGAAAAGATGGACAATATGCTACATATTTGGTTCATAACTGATAGTCGACGTGGGTTTATTTTAAAATGTTATCATCTTGTTAATTTTCTTCAAAATCCTCAGTACTCCGAAGAAAGACTATTCCTTATAAATTATTCTATAATTACCACCAATATTATGCTAATTATTTTTGAACAAAAAACAAACACGTTTAAAATTGAAATTTTGCTTCAAAGAGAATTATTTAAAATAAAAGTAATAATTAGACAATTCTAACAATTTTAACTGTTAGTTGGTATTTGTAGTTTTATACTATAATAATGTAAAACTACTGTGCAGAAACGCTCAAAATAATTAAATCTAATTATTACTTTTATTTTCAAAATACTGCATCTGTATTTAGTTCAAAATAAATTGAATAATAGCTTTTCAGATTAAAACTTTGGTTAAAACTCTCTTTGCAGTTTTTAAGACATAGCATATACAAGGTGGCGCAAAAGTAATGTCATAGTTTGAATTGGCCGCCATTTTTGCAGATGGCGCCAAATGTCAGTGTGCTTCGACATTTATGATGTAGATATATAGTGAATTAGTTGTCAACAAGCCATGGAGCGATACGCACCTCAAGATCGTGGATTAATTGTTACTGCTTATTTGACAAATTTTTAGTCTGTTGTTTTAAGGCAACGTGAATTTCGTCATCGTTTCTTTGTGTTTCTAGGGCACATAGAATCTTCATGTAATGCAAGAAGATTGCATCCTCTCAAAGTGACTCTTTGGTGCGGCATTTGCAATGAAAAAGTGATAGGTCTTTATTTTTTTGAAGACGCCGATGGCGCCGTCGTAACCGTAAATGGAGAGGGTTACAGACAGATGTTAAACGAGTATTTTTGCCGCAAGTTGCTGCATTTGTTTCGATCATTGTTGGTTTCAACAGGATGGAGCAACCGTTCACACAGCTCGGAGATTTTGAGACACCAATTTCCAGGTCGAGTGATATCCCGTTTTGGAGATTTGAATTGGCCGTCCAGATCGTCAGATCTAACAGCACCAGACTTCTTCTTTTGGGGCTTTTTAAAATCTCACGTTTACCACAATAAATTACGAACCTTGCAAGACTTAAAAACTAAGATTTAAGAAGAAATTGCGAATTTGGAGCCAGATGTTTTGCAAGCAACAATTCAAAATGCCGCAAAACGAGCGCAATTATACATCAACTCGGGAGGTGGCCATTTAAGCGATATAATTTTTTCCAAGTAGTGTAACCAATATTACACTTTCAAATAAATTTTTTATGAAAACAGAGCTCTTCTTTTTTCATTTATAACAACATGACAGCCAATTCAAACTGTGACATTACTTTTGCGCCACCTTGTATAAGCAGATATATTGTATTGAGAGTTCTCAAAGGGGTTACATTACAGTACTTGACGTATGATATTTTTAATCGAAATAAAATAACGTCAATTTTTCTCTCTCAAAAATTGAGAAGTTTATGAAATGAAAGTTTTGTTTCAAAGAAAATGATTTAGTTTTTTAATGATCTTTAACTTTTATTTTAAAATGATTGTAATATTTTCCAATTTTATGAAAGAAAATCGGAATGACTTACTTTAACTTTAAAGTTTGTTTAAAATCATCAACAATTTTGTAGATAATAAACACATATTTATCTAAAAGTTGTTCGAATTTAATATATCTTAACACATCTGTTAAAAAGATTCAAAAATATTTATGACCACACAATTTGGATATGTAAATTCAATCTTCTCAAATGTTTATTATTTTGTTTATTAGATTTTAGCTTCCTTTCCAAAAGATACATTAGAATTTACAAAAATATTATACAAAACATACAAACACTTGGATGGATGATCTCTTGTTTCTGGTATCTTTATATCTTTATTATTAGGCAGTAAGAGACCTTTTTACGTTCTATTTACCATAAGATAAATATAAAATTACAAAAAGACTACTTTTTATAAATTTTAATTTTTAACCATATCTCTTAGATAGATTTTTAAAAATTTTAAAACATTTGCTGCCAACAAGTTTCTTTTGTAAAATCTCAAAAAAGTTTTGTTTGTTTCTAAGTTTTGTTTTATAAAATAAGTAAGAATATGCTTATTTAATTCATTTTATTGCATTTTTTAGACAAAATTACGTATTTTTTATGTGCCAGTCACAGGTGACTGACAAAGCTCCAATGGCAAAAAATTGCGATTCGCCCCGTCAGGCAATCTGTCAGTCACGTGTCTCACTCTCACAAGGTTCAGTTAAAGCGACAAGAAAATATTGCAAAGGATGCTACTTACAGTGACAATTCAAAGAATCATGGCAGAAAATATGCAAGAAGTAAAACTACACCAGTTACAACTTATTGTCCTGTATGTTCAAACCAGCCGCACACAATAAGAACCATCGCTAATTTTTATTTATTAATTATACGGGTTTTATTTCAATATAGTACATTTTTTCCGAGATTATACCTACAGCTGTTTGAAGGAACATTAGATGGCCAAGCTGTAGTAACGTACAGAAGGGCCGTATCAGGCAATCCTAGTAATAATTAACACGGAACTCGTGACTGACAGCGCTAAATAGTAAATTTAAAGTAGGTACTCACCGTCAGTCATCGGTGACTGACGTGGCCCTATTGGGATACTTTGGTGTCAGTCACCGGTGACTGACAAAGCGGTCAACGTCTTAATTGTTAAAAAAACCAGAAAGGGTTTTGTATTGTAAAGAATATTCTGCTTGAATGATATTCTGAGAGAAGAAAATTACGCAACATTTAGCTGTTTTGAGGATTATATGTCGTTTATAGTACCCGTGATTCAGACAAGGTTGTTATTATTAAAAATATTCATATCACCTGCAAATAATAATATTGAAAATTTTTAATCAGCGTATATTATATAGGGGAGAATTTCCAAATGCGTACCACTTAATTTCGGAGGCAGTGTTCATATTTTTGAGTTGAAATTTCAGCAAATATTATAATTATTACTATCTAAGTTATAATTTAAATTTTTTTCATTGATAGATTATTGCGATTTGACCACTTTTCAATCAAGCAAATAGGACGATTCGGGCAACTGGTATCTTAAATGGTATTAGTCGGTTTCTAAAATCGTACCTCAAAGTTAAAAATAAAATCTGACATAACACTATTTAAATTAAATAGTTAGCAATTATGACAAGAAACAATATTGCCTTTTCTCAATACTTGTACCCACTGAACACATCATTTTTATTCTCTCATCTGTTAAAACTGAAGCAGTCTCTATTGGTAATTCCGTTTGTTCATCTGTCCATTCTCAATATTTTGGCTTTTATAGGTTAAACCATTTAAAATATCGTAAATAGTTTACTTTCGCAATAAAATTTAGAAGCAGCATTTTAAATCGTACCAGTACCAGTTTAGAAAAAGATATACTGTCAAATATTTTAAGCTTATTTTCACTATTAGCATGTTTTATATACTATATTCACGGTTTGATTTGAGTTGTGTGAAGTTATCACTATTAAATTAAAACACTTTGTAATTTCCTTCCTTCACATTTATTTTTATATGTCAGATGTACATTTCGAGTACCATGTACTCATTATCAATGACTGTTTTATATACTTAATTGAAATAAATAATATAACAGTTACTTTTTAAAATTACATATGAACTTCAGGAATTAGATTTATATTTATTCATCTGATTAAAGTGTTAGAAGGATTATGTATATAATTGAGGAAGTTGCGAATTTTAGATAAAGATTTTAGGAATGATTTTAGTCAAGTAGATAACGGCAAATTATCTGTTTTCATACATATTCCATATTCCGTCTCTTTTTATAAATTAGGTTTCTAAATAGTTTTGCCCTGGTTGTAATTATTGTTTCCCTGAAAGCTGTGTATGTTTTAAATTCAGTTTTTAATTTATGATTATGTTCAGGTATTTTATAGTAGTAGAAGGAGAAACAATTGTTTAGGAAATTAGAACGTTATATGGAAAATTATGGTTACGGTGATACGGAATTGGGAGCTGGGATTTGTAAGGATTGATTTTAATTCGCTATTTTGAAAATCAGTGTTGCAAGGAGTCAATAAGCTGCTGAAGAATTTATATAGCTTTAGTTAGATATTTGAAAGGATGCAAGTAAAGAGGTTTAGATTTGTACATTTCGAGCAGTAAGTGTTATAGAGTGATGATGACAGAGAGGATCCTCGAGGGAGTCCTTGTTACTATAATATTATTTTATAGAATAGGTAAATCTACACTTATTAATTATTTGCATACATTACGGTATGTGCATCTGCTATTCATATAAAGTACTACTGTTATAAATATCCTATTTTAATTATTTTCTATAGTCTACGTATTATTTCGTGTTAATAATTATGCAAATAATACTACACTTTCCATATAGACATATTATATTAGTATTTTATATGTTCTATCCTATTTTTGAGTAATTTTCTTAGATGCTTATCTCTTTCACATCTAAAGAAATATTCGAATTTGACTTTCTTCTCGGAAGCATTCATTCCGCACATCAGTGATATATTCACACTTTCACAACTTAACAAAAATGCGGTTTCCTCATAAGACGAAGTGAAAAACGTACATAAACGTGCACACAATCTATTTAGGCATGTCTCCTCCATTGCCAGATCGGACACGAAATAACGTACAATCATCCGATCTGATTGTTTAAAAAGCTGTCGGAGAAAAAATGCACCCGACACGAACGTTTAGTAAAATAATAGTCCTTATTTCCTCCGGTACATTCGTGTTCCTTTTCAACATTATAATAATAGTGCCTGCCATAACTTCGTACCCTTGACCCCGAGTCTCTCTCCTCGTTCTCCTCTCCTTCGACCCGTCTGGACGCGTTGAGTTATGGCCTCACGAGGCATTTCATACAATTTCATTCAGCGCGAAAGCGAAAGAGGTTAGGGATATTTAAAGAAAGCATTTAACGGCCGTTCGCAATTGTAAATATGAAATAAAACGTTCGCGAGTACTCTTAATCATGCGTTCGACTTTCCACGTTTTCCTAATAATGACGACAGAATAAAAAAAATGTATATTACCTATTTTCAGTTATTTCTCGTGACGGTGGTTTCGGGTAATTAAATATGAAATTGAATTATAAAGGTTGGAGTTCAAGATCGATGTCGGCTTGTGTGCAATAATGTTACCTTGGTTTCGCATTTCTTAAATATCAAGATTATTCGCGTTTCGTTGATTCGCGTGTAATGCTACAAATTCATTATTTTTATACTAATATAAATAAATAGTAGTATGCTTAAGGTAAGCGAGCTAGACATTGTTGTTTGGATTGTTGGCAAATTGCTTTTAAGGTTAGTAGAACTCACGTGTTTATTAAATGCAATTTATTTGCTTATAATGCTTAACGTTAAAAAGGTGTAGAAGAATGGTAGGTAACACTCAGTGAAACAAACCAAGCGTCTAACAATTCTTTACCTTTAATTTCATAATGTTTCACCAAGAGATAATTATTCAAGAAATAGTAGAAGAATAGATTTAAAAATCCAGATTTTACAGACTTCTAACGATTCAAATTACAAAGAAGCACGAGATAGTCAATTCTAGAAACTCCTCCTTTGATATTTGTATGTTATTGTTAAACTTGTTGGGAGAATCATATGTTGTTTAAATAGAGAAAAAATTATGTATAGTAAAACTATTGTTACAGAACATAATAGGAATTATGGTCAAAAAGGTGTCACGGCAACTGAAAATATAAATACAAAACATAACACATGTGTATATGAAAGAAAACAACAAGAAAGTAGTATTGGATATTGTGTTTTAGTAGCCTTTGAAGGAATAAGTGAGGATATTCTAGATGGTGTCAATATTTTCATTTTATACATGGTTAATGCTATATTTAGTCAAAATGAATGTTGGAATTTCACAAATAAAATCATTTATAGTTTAGTTAGAATTTTTTGAGGATAGAAATTTTAATTATAAATGATGTAATTATCTTTCTTGGGGCCAAGTAATACAGACAATAAATAATCTTATTTATCTCAATTTAATCACCAAGGAAAACCAGTGAACCATTGCTAGAAGTCGATGTAGAAATAGTTTAAACAACAGAAAAGCAAAAATCATTAATACCGAATGATCAATTGCTACAGTAAAGTGACATTAACTTGAACTAGAAATCACATATAAGATTAATATGATTTGCTATTGATATTTAATCAAGAGACACCTGCTGTGCCATGTAATTACTTTAATAATAAACCTAACATATCTCGTAATTGGTGGTCAGATATGCAGATAACTAAAATAAGTATACGTTTTAGATCGTTGTTTGATTGATGTTTCTTGAAATTTTGTTAATGTTGTTAATTATATAAACATGTATTTATAAATAGTCGATATATTGTTGCTTCATAAAATTGTATTATTTTTATAAGTGTTTGATATCTCAAAATGCAATATTATAATATTTTTGTAATTTTTGTTTCAGATTGCTCTTACTGGACTAGTAGCAGCCAGCTTCTTGAACACCGAATGTTGAGGTTAGTTATTTTAAGCAGAGCACTTTATGTATTATAAGAATCGTCGCTTATATTGCCCTTTGTATTATATTTTGTATCGTATCTTTCAATTGAATTCTTACAAGTGGCGATAATTTTTCCAGTTTAGTGTCAATGTCACGACTGAATGTTGCAGCAAACGTAAACGTAAGAATTGTTTATTGTAACCTGGTTAATAACGTTAATAATAAGGGTTTGCTATTATAAATATAGAATTGATATACAGTCGTCACAATCATTAATTTTTTTATTATTATTTATGAAAAACTTGTAGTTGTTCAAAAAGTATGAAATTATCAATAAATCTTATATAGAACTTCAACAAGTAATCATAATCCAATCTAGCCTTATCTATTCTCTATTTCAAAAAAGTCAACTATAGCTCATTTATCAAAATCAAAAAAAAACTTACTTACTCTTAGAAGAGTGCCTGAACTACTCGTTTCTATGACACATATGTATAGCAGATTACATAAAATCTCATGTTCGCAATCTCGGCAAATACTCCACAATTATAAAAACACTTCCAATTCTTTAGTCTTAACTGAAGATAAATGTGATTAAATAATTATCCTATAAAGAGTACATTATATTAATAAAATATTTTCATTGTAGCTTTAAAATACTTTAAAATCTTAAAACTAAATACAAAACCTTTTAAAAAAATTACAATTTTGTTGTTTGAGAAATTAAAAAAGAATAATCAGAACGTTTTACCCCCAATGCTCTATGGTCTCGTTAAAACCCATATACCCGACTTTGCTATTAAACCGATAGTGTCTTATATTAATAGTGTAATAAGGGGTTTAGTAAAATCAATGAAAACTTAATAAATACACCTAATTTGCTCCAAAGCATTCTCACTTGCTTTATCTGAACACCTTAAATCCATAACAATTTCAATAAATTCAAAACTTGAACAAGATGGGCCGCAAGGTTTCACTCTATCAACACCCCTGTACAACATCTACGTCCATTATATTTATAACCCGAACCCTAAACGCACTGATCACGCATCACAAAATCATATTTAAGGCTCTCAGGACACTTCAAGGTCTGATAGACATAATGGTTTTCTAGATGGAAACTTTCCATCAATCTTAACAAACCCCACTTATTTAATCCCATTTCATTTCATCTGAGGAATTTGCAAGGCTATGAAAGACAAGCCCTTAGAATATTGACAAAGATTAGGTATCTTGATAATCGTCTCCACAACACACCTTACTATCATCAAGAAACATAAATTACCCCAAATTATAAACGCCTTACATATTTATTTACAATATTTGCCACTAATACCCCATACTCTATATTCTGAACCACCTTTTATCCATCGCAATCTACGTTCATGATATTTATAACCCGAACCACAAACGCCTCAATCCTTCCGTCTACTGCCTGCTTTTTGATGATGATACAGCACTGATCACGCATGACAAAATCATATTTAAGGCTCTCAGGATACTTCAGGGTCTGATAGACATAATGGTTTTTTAGATGGAGAATTTCCATCAATCATAACAAATTCCACCTATTTATTCCATTTAATTTCTTTTAACGAATTTGCAAGTCTATGAGAGATCAGCCTTTAGAATATTGACAAAGATTAGGCATCTTGATAATCGTCTCCATAATACACCTTACTATCAGCATAAAACCTAAATTACACTAATTACATATTTATTTACAATATTTGCCACTAATACCCACATACTCTATATTCTAAACCACCGTTGTATCCATCGCGATCACATTACAACATCCCTAAACAACTATCCACGAATTCATCTCATCTTTTCATACAATTTTGGCCTAAAAGAAGCAAAAATGAAGGCTGAGAGACTGAAAGATCTACTATCTATAGCCAAGAAGAAAAGGACGAAGAAACATAATATTTGTTATGTCGTATAAATGTTATACTATGTTCAATATCTCTTTCTTCAAAACTTATATCCTTTGACTTCAATAGCATGTTCTTTAATATACCTATAAAAGAAAGTTTAGACATAATTTAAAATTTACTAGACACATCAAACTGTAATTACTTGATAAATCGAAACTATATTAATCTTTAGAAAGCTATATGAACCAAAATTCTTCTTGATTTAATATTCTGTTAGCAAACCACTGGTCTACTAATGGGATCTCCATTAAGCCGAAATAAATAAACATGGCAAATAATGAAACAGATTTTCGTGTTAGATTTTTATAAGAATCATATTTCTATTTGGTACAAATATGTTTAATGGCATAGTACGTTAATCAATTTTCAAATCTATTTAGCCTAAAATTCAATTCACTCCAAGCGGTATATAACAGAAATATACATTTTTTGGATTTAACTTGAATTCACAAAAACAAAAAAGCCTACTAACGTCAACTCAATAATTTATTTTTCAAGTCACCCTACGTGACACAAACTAGCAATACATCACTTCTATGATACATCGAGCTTTTTCCATTCCTCTAATTGCAAACAGAACAGTCACTAAATTAAACAAATCAATTTCAACTGCCATTACTTTTTAATCTGAAATAAAAATCGTCAAGTTTTAATTTACACCCAATTTATAAATCTTTTATTTTACTTATATATTTTGGAAAAACTAAGTAAAGAAATATAGGTAATGCTTGTTATGCTACATTCTTGATGGAATGTATAAATTTGACGAAGAAAAGTACTTTTTATGTTACATATTTCTATTTTCGGTTTCCTGACACGTGTTTCGAACTTTGAATGAACTGCAACGTTCAAAACACGTGTAAGGAAATTGAAATTAAAAATATAAAAATCGTGAAAAAATATAAAATTCGTGAACACTTTCTTCAAGAACTATGCTTTAAAATTAATGGAAAAGGTCATATTTGGCATATCATTTAATAAATCATCATTAAGAGAGTCATAAATCATCATTATGAGTTCATGGAGCAACTGTCACCAGAAAAATATAGGGGAAAACGGAGAACACATATTTTGTGAATTCAAACGTCTCCAAATTTTTGTAGAATTAGAATCTTTTGTTAACATTTTGGATAAAATAAATAATAAAAATAGTATTAATAAATATAAATTTGAAAACAGAATCATCGAGTAGCCTATAAGCCCCGTGGAAAATTACCAAACACATTATTGAATGCAAAATAAAAAAAAACTTCTTCTTCAACACGATTTTCAGAACATTTTTCCTCTATTTCGTCTTAATGAAGACTCAAATTAATTTTCAAATCATTGTTTAGAATGCAAACATTAATTTTCGGATAATCAATCTTAAAATCTTGTACAATTGCAACAAGGATACTGAGCTTAATCTTCTGAAGTTATTAGTAATTTTTAAACATCCGTAATTCGTAAGTGAATTTCTTTAACGAGCAACCCGAAATTACCTTTATTCCACTCTTTTATCTGCTACAAGATTATAACCACCAAATAGTTAATATTAATTAAAACTTCATTAATTTATAATTCACTTGATAATGTTCCAAATTTGAGTTATGTTGTTTAGATTTATATAACTGAGTTTATACATTTTTGCAATAATTACTTACTTGTGGTTAAGACATAGCGAATTTTATAATTCATTGTAATTATAGACCACCACGTAGTAACGGTCGCAACTATTTCTTTATTAAAAAGGCTTTTATTTAAATTAAAATTAAAATTTTTGGTATGAAAAATTATCGATGTTGAGGTTAGTTAGTTATTATGACATATAAAAAACTCAGTATATAACCTCGAGATTATCTAAATTGAGTTATTTAATGACCAAACAAGTGTTAAATATTGTCGAAAACCTAATCACAAATCAAATTGAAATCGAACAAATCGGTTTCGTTAACAACTGATAATTAACATTCAATGCCATGTCTGCGGATTCTTGATATCAAATGACTTGGGCGTCATAGTATTTTTAGATATCCCCTACATCCTATGCAAAAGGACTACTTAAAAAATAATTTCATTATTCCCTAGAATTGTTTTTCATAAAATTATCCGCAAATTCTATTCAACAAAACGTCATCATTTTTATTTTTATTTTTCTCTCAGAAATCAGGATACTACTAAAAAATGTTTAAATAATTCTTGTGTTTAATTTTTTCTAATATCTAAGACTTTTATTTGAATGATTTTGATTTTTTTTTCAGTTTTATAAGGAAAATCAGGATAAACAAAAATGGCCTCTAGTAAATATCCACTTTTGGGACGCAAATTGTTTAATTTTACAAAAACCTTTTCAGCTTCTGTAACAAAGAATAGAAGTTTTTAGTATAATTTTAATTTTAACACATTGGCTACGGCCTTTTAAGAAACTTTCCAACTATTTACAAACGGACTCATGAAATCCCAAGTTTCTTAATTTAAAAATTAGAATGGCATGAGCCACTTTATCGAACGCCTTCGAAAATCAGTGTAAATTGCATCCACTGCGTTCTTATTCTCTAGGCTGTCCGAAATAAACGTATTAAAACTGAGTTAGATTAAATGGCATGTATATGACTTCTTGTCGGTAATTGAAATTTGGCATTTGAGTAGTCCATATTGTAAACAGTTGAAAAGAATTTGGAAAATAAATTGACACATTCTGTACCATTGTTACTTGTCGTACTATTATAATGCATTACTTCAGGAAAATTTACATCGCGGATATTAACTTTTACAAAATTCCAAAAATAGTTGGGGTTGTGAGCAATGGAATTGTTAACACAGTCAATATATTCTCGGTAGAGTGTATCTCTTAAGTTATTGCATTTAGTTCTCAATACTTGAAATTTGTTAATAATTACTAGAATATTTACATTGTTTATACTTTTTATGCGCATTTTTTTACAATTAATTAAGTGAATTAATCCTTTCGAGAACCAGTGCGGAAATTTAGAACAAATTCCTCATATATGAGCTGATTAGATGATTCTTTAAAGTTGTAAGATATAAGATAAGGAATATGATGTTATTTTTTTATTTCAAGTAGTATATCAACAGCATGTTGTACCCGAAATTAATTCTTTGCAAATATTAAATCCAAAAATACGTTATTTTCATTAGAAATATTACAAATTTGTGAAAAACCATGATAATTGTATAGGTTAATTAAAAGTTCAGCTTCTGGTGAATATAATCACCACATATAATAAGCTTACTGCCATTATAATTGTCAGCAATGTTATCAACGAAATGAAAATGAAAAATTATTTTAAATAATTTTATATCATTTTAAAGTGTAATCATAAATTTTATTACGTAAAACATATATAAAACAACTGCCATCCACTTGAAAAATCATCACAATTTATCGAAACATATGCAAAACAATAATTTATTAATAAGTAGACAATTCAGATCGAAGTTTTGAAATAATTTTACCTCAATTTAGAGTGCCGTTGTAGAAATTGCAATTGATTATTAAAAATATGTATAAAAACAACTGCCAAGGCTTAAAACCGCATTATATGTACTTAGTACAAACACAAAATGATGGTTTATGAATAATTATAAAAAGTAAATACTTGGATTTGAAGGCAGTATTTTTATTTAATTCTAGAAATTCAAATAATTGATCAACCCCAATGTTTAAATGCACATGTAGATTGAGGGAGGGTGGCCGATATGCTGGCTTCCATTCATTAAAATGCAAAATAATATATATATATATATATATATATATATATATATATATAAATAACACATATTTAGATAATAAATTAAGTACATATCTATTTAAACTCAATGATTATTCATCAAAATCTTCGTGTATATTTTGAAGGTTGGAAGGTTGGATAGATGTCCTATATCCTACCCACCCTATAAAAAAATACATATATTCGCATATACAAACCTATATCGCTAATTCTAATAACTGACAAAATTTACAAATATTTCTAAACTGGCTCTATTTACATAAATATTCTTCCACTGAATAATATGCCTGAGAAATCAGTAGTTCTTTTATTTTTGCTTTAAACATTTAGTTTCCATCATTTTTATGTCATTTGGTAATTTATTAAAGAGCACTGGCCCATAATATGGCAGTGCCCAGCTCATCTATATATATACCCTTTAACTTTATAGACTATCACTCTTTTTATTTGCTGAAAACTATAACAGTTTTACTATCAAGACACACGGCATTCAAGATTGAATATGAAACAATAAAAAACACAAGTAGTAATAATAATTTATCTACTCCTATTGGGTTATATATTTATTATTCATCTAGATTTATTTTTTTTATCCTCACGAGGTGGTGTCGCTTAGCGTCCCTGCACTGCGGTCTCCGTGGTCCTTTTGTGCGCCTCTGGCTGTTTTACTCCTTTTGAACTCCTGTATCTTCTAAGAAGTCCAGGAGTTTCTGCCAGGGGATATTCTTTAGCTGTTCTACAGGAAGCATGGGCTTCCCGAGTTTCGCCTTGCGTTCTTGTTTGTATGCTTCGCAAGTGCACAGTAGGTGTTCAGGAGTTTCCTCTTCTTCCAGACAACCACGGCATAGGGGGCTTCTCTCAATGCCCATCCTATGTTTGTGCTTGTTCAGGTCACAGTGTCCAGTGACTAGTCCTGTGATTTTTCTTAGTTTCAGTCTGCTCAGTCTAGACAGCTTCAACATGCTGTCAGGTACCGGACCATCTAGGAAGAGTCTTGTATACCTCATTCCATTTTGTTTTGCCATGCCTTTTTGTGCTCCTCTGCTAACTTGCGTCGGATTATTTCCTTTCCGGTTTCATGGGGTATACCGAAAGCGGGTTCAGGTCCTATGAATTCACCTGTTGCTCCTTGTTTAGCCAGCAAGTCGGCCTCCAAGTGTCCAATAATTTTTTGGTCCTTGGGTACCCATACTAGCTGTGTTTCTCTTGTTGTCGCCAGTGCGTCCAGTCTGTATATGCAAGTCATGACCAGCCTGGACTGCACTATCGGTGAGGCTAGCGCTTTTATGGCTGCCTGGCTATCTGTCATAATGGTAATTGGTCCTTTTTTAAGTCCCGATTCCATTAAGTGATGAGCACACCAGTCAATGGCTATTTCGGCCTGGAAGATAGAGGCATGCTTCCCCAGAGCAATCGCGAATTGTTTGCTCCGGTTGCAGCCTCCATAGATACCAGCCCCGGTTCCTTTAGTATTTTTGGCCCCGTCTGTGTACCAGATGGTTCCTTTACTCGTTCCCGGGTATGTTCCATTTGTCCATTCACTCCGCTGTGGTATGATCGTTTTAAATCTGCGAGATGGGTGTACGATTTTGGTGAAATCTGACCTCATTGTTAGTGTCTCTTCTTCTTGTAGTACTTTAAATGTTGCCGGTCTTGAAGGCCCCATATTTAAAGTATGTCCATTTATGTGGATCCTATAGGCTGCCTGTCTAGCTTCCATCATTACAAATAAATGTAGTGGTGGTAGCGATAATATGTGTTCCATGGCTGCCGTGGGCGTTGTCCTCATTGCCCCAGTGATTAGCAGACACGCCTGTCTTTGCACTCTTTCGAGTTTTACTGCTGCACTTTTGGTTTGGGTCTTTTCTCCCCAAACGAGCGCCGCGTATGTCACTATAGGTCTTATGACCACAGTGTATAGCCATTTGGTCATACTGGGTCTCAGTCCCCATGTGCGTCCTACCATTTTTCGGGTCGCAAAAAGTCCTCTCATGGCCTTTTTGCTGATGCTCTCTAGGTGGAAGTTGAAGTTCAATCTGGTATCAAGTATGACCCCTAAATATTTTACTTCATTTTTGATTGGAACTTCCATTTCATACATACGTAGTGATTTTATGTCATTGGTTTTTCGTCGCCTAGTAAAAGGGACGATCGCCGTTTTGACCGGGTTTACAGTTAACCCTTCATTCCTGCACCATCTTTCTACGATATTTAGTGCCTTCTGCATCAAGTTTGATACAGTGATCCCAAACTTCCCGCTTACTAGAATGGTCAGATCATCTGTTTACCATTGTCGGACTTTCGGGTTAATTCCTCTTTTCTCCATTGCGGTTGCTATGGAGTTGAAGGTTGTGTTGTCAAACGCCCCTTCAATATCCAGAAAGGCCCCTAACGCAACGTCTTTGCATTGTAGGGTCCTTTCGCATCTGCTCACTAGCTGGTGGATTGCTAGCTCGCATGACTTTCCCGCTTGGTAGGCATATTGTTGACGGTGTAGTGGCGAGTCCTTTAAAACTCCTTCCCGTATGTGGCTGTCTACTAGTTTTTCTAGTAGTTTTAACATAAATGATGACAAGCTGATCAGTCTGTAAGATTTAGCCTGGGCATATGAATCACGCCCTGGCTTAGGTATGAATACCACCTTTACAGTCCGCCAGCTGCTTGGGTTGTATGAAAGGGCAAGGCTTGCTCTGAGGATATCACATAGTGGTTTCCTCAGCGTTGCTATCCCCTTTTGTAGCATGATAGGATATATTCTGTCAGGACCTGGTGACTTGAATGGTTTGAACGTGTTAATTCCCAACTCAACGTCACCTGGTCTAATTATCATTTTCACTGTTTCCCAGTCCCGTTTTGGAGCCCCTGCGTTGGGCTCGCTTAGGTCCTCGGAAACAGGATTGTCAAGTATTGCAGAACCCGGGAAGTGCGTCTGCAGTAATACCTGCAGGGTCTCTTCTACCGAGTCTGTGTACTTTCCATTTTTGGTCTGCAGTGAGCCGATGTTCCCAGCATGATCTTTGCTGAGCGTCTTGAGTAGACGGGAGCTTGTGGGTTCACTTTCTATGTCCCCACAGAATTTTTGCCAAGATTCCCTCTTGGCTTTTTTAATGGCATTGTTATATGCCGTGAGGGCCGTTTTGTACTGCGCCCATTCACCGTTTCTCTTGGCTGTATTAAACAGTCTTCTGGTGCGTGCCTTAGCCCTATCAAGATCCTTGTTCCACCAGGTGACCCTGGTTGAGGTAGGTTTGGTAGTTCTTGGGCAGCTTGCTTCAAACGCAATATTGATAGAGTCTGTGATGCTTTGCACCATGAGCTTTAACTCATGCGTTGTTCTCGCTACTGTTGGACAGTCCCCGATTCGGCTGGCTAGTACCTCTTTGTATAGGTCCCAGTCAGTTCTCCTCGGGTTTCTGTTTTGGATTTCAGATGCTTCTTCTGATTCGACATCGAATCGTATATATCGATGATCTGAGAGTGATGGTTCCTCAGATACATGCCAGTGTTTTACCATTTCACTTGCCTTGCGAGAGGCAAGTGTTATGTCAATTACTTCGCTTCGCACCGCGTTTACGAACGTGGGTACATTTCCAATATTTACTATTTCAATGTCATTCTCTAAGATAAAATCTAATAGTTTCTCACCTCTTGGATTGATGTCCGTGCTCCCCCATATAATGTGGTGCGCGTTGGCATCGCATCCAAGGATCAGCGGTATTCCCTTGTGGCTCCCGCTGTGTATCAGCCGCTAAATCTCGTCTGGCGGCGGTGGTCCTGGCTGGTCGTAGGGAAGGTAACCGGATCCGAGTATAAACTCCCTCTGCGTTCCCCTTTCCACTACTTCCAGCTGTACTGCCACTAGGTCTCTGCAACATAAGTCCCATAATGGCATTAAATTCAGTCTATGTTTTGCTATTATACATGTGCGTGGGTTACACATTGGTTCGGCGACAATCAGTCGCCTGCCCTGTATGTTTAACCCCTTTACTATTCCCTTGTGAAGCCATGGCTCTTGTACAAGTGCAATGTCAATATTTTCTCTTAAGATATATGCACTGAGGGCAGCAGAAGCCGCCTTACAGTGGTGTATATTAATCTGTAGTAATTTGAACATTACTTACCCTTCGGCGATTCGGGCAACGGACTGTCGTCCATTGCTCCCTCTCCGGGCACTGGAATTCCTTCCATTGCTACCTCTTCGGTCTCCTCAGGTCTGCCAACGGTTTTTGCCGCCAGCGCCCTGAGGGTGATGGTTGAAAGGCCGAAGTGCAACTTCTTCCCTTCGCTCACCTTCCCCCAAGAGACTTTGTCCATCAGTATGATGTACTGAGTTCCCTTGGGGTCCGGTTTTTGGTTGGTGCTTACGTTGTTCTGCACCGATATTCTTTTGAGGAAGGTGGTGGCCTCTATTGGTGGTCCTGGAGCCCACGTTAGTACTCTCCTGGGTTCCGATAGGTCCTTCAAATCAATGATCTGAAGTTCCTTTTCGTTCCCCAGGAAATTCTTCTCCTTGGCTATGCTCTCGAGCCATGTCCTGGTTGGAAGGTCGGAGCATACTATTCTCAGGAATCCCCCTTTATGGGTACATTCCTGAAATTTCGGTGAGGCTTGTCCTTTCACCGTAGCATCAATGCTTTGGGTTATCGAGACTTTGATAGCCTCGGCTTCCTCCGCATTTATGCTCGTCTCTGGGTATATTCATCTAGATTAGTACAAATAATTGCATATATAATAAAATAGCGTGAGTTATACACTATGAATTATAACTCACTGTTATCGATCAGGTTGTTATGTTTTTTTTTTGAATCTATATTTTCAAGTTAGCTGAAAACTGACAAATGTCAAAAAATGTCACAGCGCAATTCCCGAATATAGTAAATATTGTATTAAGTTAAATATTTTACTAAAAATTGTTATTGTCGTAGATAAAGTATAGTATTCAACTCGTGGCAATGGCAATAACTCACTTGGATGATTATAGCACTCGCCTAGCGGCTCGTGCAAATTTCATCCGCGTGAGTTATTGCCTACATTACCACTCGTTGAATAATATACTATTAATAATAATAATAATCTTTATTGTCTAAGCAACATACCATAAAAGGACAAATAACAAAAGTGTATAGAATTTAAAACTAAACATTGTAAAATTAATAAGTAAATACAATTAATAATACGCTTTAAAAACAAACAAAAAACTATTAATATAATAATAATATATTTAAAATATAAGCACTTATTAACTGATTTTTGTTATAAATAATATTAATTATATCAAAAATCGATTAATAAGTGCTTTTGTTTAAGTTTCTTTTCTTTTAATTGTTTGATAATTTCTGAATTAATGTTTTTTTTTTGCAATATTCTTCGGCTGTTTCGGACATACCTGTATTTATAAAATTATAGCTTGTATAATTTGTCCATCTTAATTCAAAATTTTAAATTCTTATACTACTTGTAATATTTATATTATGTTAATGAGCTTAAACAGTTCCTTTAAATATATTTGCGCCATTTGGTCTTCAAAGCTTTCCAAAACCATTGTCTTATTTGATATTTTGACGAACTGGCATACACTTTGCCAATTCATCAACATTTCCTTCTTATGAAGAGTATAGCTTAGATAAATATCATTTTTTACCAAAGATTGAATTAACACCAAAATTTATTTTAGAGTCTTCTGTAGTTTAGTGCGAATTTCATTAAAATTATTTATTAATTACACCATGATAAACGATTAGCTTTGTTTAAATGAAATTCTGAATCATTTTTGATTGATTTGAATATATATGTTTATTTTCACAATAACAATTGTTTCGTATTTTGTTTTAAGTTATTCACTTGTACAAAGTGATTATCGATTTTCAACACCTCGACGCCTTATCAATTAACCTATTAAACGAATAGCTATTTTAATTTCAATTGTATTGCATTAATGCGATAAGATTATTATTATTCTTGCAAAAGGCATTACTGATAAGTTCCACAATTTATTTATTTTCAAGGATGTTTATGTAATACAATTTTTAATTAAAACATTAATTTATTATTCTTTTCGCAACTTGTTTGTTGTTTCATAGTAATATAATTTAGGTATTTTATTTGTGTATATTTTAATCTAATTTTTCTTTTTCTTTATTATATGTATTTTTTACTCGGATGTCCAAGTATTCATTGGTATGGATGAATGACTTTTTTTACTTAAAAATCTAATAAGGAGGTGAATTGTACACGAAATGTTTCATTTAACTGACTTAAAACATTTGATCACATTTTAATATCAAAATTTATGTATTGGATATATTACATGATCATTAAAAAGTTATGCACTTTAATTGGTGAGATTGTAAAGGCATCGTGTGTTTTGAAATACTACCACAGAACCAGACCATCAATACGACTGTGTACTGTCGCCAATTGATCAAATTGAATAAAGTCATCAACGAAAAGTGTCCAGAATTGGCAAATATTAAGGGTTTTGTGTTCCACCATGATAACGCAAGATCACCCACAAGTTTAGTGGCCCGCTAGAAGTTCCTGGAGATTGGATGGGATTTGATGGAGCATCCACCATACTCACCATTTCTCACTACTATTTGTTTTGATCTTTATAAAACTAGTAAAAATTCAAAAGGGCAGAAGTTCTTTGAGCATCACATCATTAGGTTACCCAAAAGATGACAAAAGGTAATTGAAAATAATGGTAAATGAATAAAATTATTTCTCTCTATAAAAAATCAGTCAGATTTCACCTGGTTGCCAGCTCTCAATACATAAATAGCAACCCACGTACAGTTAATATTGATAATATGCATATTATGGATATCATCTAATTATTATCTATCAGAAAATAAAGAATTAAGTATAAACTAACTTGTAATCACTTTCTCCACAGTTTAGTATTACAAGTTATTTTATATTGTATCATCTTCACGTAATTCATCAATCACCATTATTAAAGAATTAAGTAATAGGTTGTTGAAAAAATTCACTTGGTTTGTGAATTTTTTCAACAACCTATTATTAACATAATGTTTCACCAAGTGAAAAATGAGAATCAAATACAAGATATAAAGAATTAAGTACTTGCACCATTTGCAATATTTAAACCAAATTATTAATGTATTTGCATATATGTAAATAAGCTTATTAATACTAAATATAATACCAAGTGTAGGGATTAAGAATAAAATATGTAAGATCATTTTCAAAGGTGATTATCCTTATTGATTATCGGCACCTTCGCCGGCGATAAAACAATAATTGGAAACGGCGGCGTTTATTGGTGCTTTTAAGTGAAATGTATTAACATTTATCGCCGGGGCAAATATTTATAGAGTCGTCGAATTAAGATCGTTCAATTGAAATGCGAGTGGCCGTTAAGTAGTCGAAAGTGGTTGCTCGCCGCTTTCTTATCCGCCTGAATTGCATCATTAGGCGGAAGTGCTTAATAAAAAACAGACTGGAGTTACCTATCAGAAAAGACATCCATCTCGCGTTTATCAATGTTGACCAACGATAAATACATTGACGTTCCGTGTAATACATATGATTATCCTTTCACTTAATAGTGTAATATGTTTGTGAACTTAATATAGTATTCAGGAAATCGCTGTGATTTTTGCAGAATTTTTTAGTAGTAGTAACATATATTTATTGACAAATTTTGTACATATTTACATTGGAATAATGAAGAATAAATGAGGTGTTAATGTATTAATTTGTCAAAAGGCTATCGACCAGAGGTCTTTCTGCCTGAATTTTTTATTATTTTAAGATTCTGCACATATAAATATGTATATTGTTTATATTTGTGGATTAGTGATATAACTAAGTCTCTGTAGTAACATCAATTTCGGGGTAGTGTCTCTAATTTTAAATTAATAAGGTAGTTGATTATTTTAACTTTTTTTTTAATTTTATTATCAGACTATTTTCGACACTGGGACGTAATTTTAACAGATTTATATATAAGGTTCAGGTAATAAGCGCGTTTGAAACAAATGCAAGATATATTTAAATTATTCGAAATTATATCTATAAATATATATATAACAGTTGATTAATATTTAACACATTTGCATCGATATACATATAATCGATTGGTTGGGTACATAAAATATTTGCTCAACATAATTTTTAGTTTTAGTTTAGTTTAGTTTTATATAGAATTGATTTTATTCATATATAAGCTGCTGAACCCCAAACAAATAAACCATAGTTTCATTTTGTATTTATTAAATGGTGTGAAGTCTTTAGTAACACTTGTTCCCAGGGTTCACTTGTAATAAAGATAACTGTATAGCCGACATATAATATCAAAACTGAATCATTACTTATTTCCAATAACTTGTCTGTGTATACGGAATAAATAAAACAAGCCCTAGTACCGAACCCCGCGGCACCCCATAAATTACCTGTCTTTTGCAATGAAAAACACAATTCACTGAAATCAACTGGTATCTATCAAAAAGGTAGCTTTGCAACAGGCGCAAGGCTATACCCCGAAAACCCTATAATTTCAATTTTCCATATAGTTTTGAATTATTAATAGTATCGAATGCCTTAGCTACGTCTAAAATTATTGCTGTCGAAGGTACTGATGAATCTAAACTTTTATATATACTTGACGTCAACTTGGAAAAAGCATATTTTGTTCCTTTGCCTGCTCAGAAGCCAAGATGATTTGGAGATAATAGGTTTAATCTGGTTAAGAATTTTGAAACATAAGTTGTATGGGCCTATACGTTCCATAAATCTTCTATGTTAAGTTTATTCTTTTCGAATTAATGAATTAAAAAATTTATGCATTTCAAAATTTCAAGATAATTTTCTTATTATATAAATAAATACACTATCACATTTATTTAAGCGATTGTTGTAACCCTGTACGTTAAAATATTTTGGTTCTATCAGTTAGTTCGACATTAAGTAAATTTAAATACATTTATAATTAAGAAGGAGACAGAATGACTTTGTTTTACCACTTTATTTAAAATTACACGTGACTACAGTTTCGACTAACAGCTAGTCATTCTCAAACATAAACTTTATGTTGACAGCTAGTCATTATAAAACATACATTTTATGTTTGATAGTGACTAGCTGTTAGTCAAAATTATAGTCACGTGTAATTTTGAATACAATAACAATAACAACAGTTTATATATCTGTACTTATAAGTAAGAAACAATTAGAATAGATCACTGAATGGTGTTGATGCAAATTATAATAGGCAGCAGTAAAAATGATTTAGTACTTTCGCCTTGATGTTTTTAAACAAACATGTACATACTATAAGAAATCTTTAAAACCTTGTTTTAAAATTAGACAATTAAAAAACATGAATTCTCCTATAAGTGTTTTATTTCTAGTTTATATAGTCGTATGAAAAAACATGTGTAGAACTTTAAATATAGGTACATGCAGCATGAGAATTCATACGTAAGAGTCGGAATAATCACAAAGTTAAATTTAAAAAAATGTATAAAAATGATACCGGTCTATAATTCTAGAAGGTTCTCGAAGGATTCTTGTATCAAAGGGATTTTCGCGACCTCGAAGAACTTGTTTTGTATTGTCATTAATTGTTCTTTGGGCTTTCTGTGTAGACCACTGTTAATTAAAGTAAAGTTACAGTGCTTATAATATCTTCTAATTTATAACCTGTATTTTATATAGGTCGGTATCCATCCATTGACTTGTTTAATTTTTTAGAGCTAAATACAGTGATGGCGAAGCTAGTTTCTAATTTAGAACTGTAATAGTGCTATAGTCCATTATGGAATATTCTAAGATATATCTAGCCAAAGTTAAATTTGGCATCGTTTCTTTTGCACACTTAGCATCTCAAAAACCTGTAGCTTAATGGTATGCCGACGTCAAATTCAATAGTCTTGAATAAGTTGATTTCCATTCTTAGCAATTCCTTCCTTGTTTATACTCCATCACAAAAAAAGGAAGAAAGAAAATCATTAATCAGAGGCGGAATCCTCTCATCATATTTATTCCCAATAAATGAGGTAGCCTCAACAAGCTGAAATAGCCTGTTTTCCTACAGTCACTTTGATTAAATGCAAGCCTACCAGATTAACACCTAAATATAGGGTCTTATGATTCATCTCGAAACTGTCCTGCATCTCTACCATCCAAACGGCAAGTAACATATCTGATCTTCCATATAGTCTTTTGATTAAAAGGCAATATTATCGACTTTTAAGATAAAAATGTATTAAAGTCCTTTAACTGATTTAACCATTTTTAGTTTATTTCACCGAAATTAATACATTCAAACTAGTGTTGCTTTTGATAGACTTGTTATTTGTAACACGCAAATTACTTCTGTATCTCTCAATGTCTGTCGAGATATTAGCCAGAGAAGTGGTGGTTACAATAAGTAATTTGGCTTGTTGTCTTAAAAATACTCATTTCTTTTAGATTTATGAAATGTTTTCCTGTTTTTCTAATTATATTCATATTTGAAAAATATCACCCCAATTCTCATTGTCGAAACCATTCACTACTTGTGGTTTCCTAAATTTAACTGTTTTTCCATTTGATGTGCAATCAAGGTAACGGACATTTTATTTGACGTTGAAACATACGTTCCATCTGTTAAAATCTTCTAATGCAGAACTATAAAGAGATTCCCCAGTCTTTTCAAATGCATTGCTAAGTCTGGTCTTGACCTTTGTACTCTCATTGGGCTTTTGCACTTTTTGATTCGGAACGACGATCGCCTTAGCGAGGCCCTCGTCTTTGTGTAAGGGTGCATGATGTCTCATGTGGTGCTAGGTTTTTATTCTGTTTGGGCTGAAGAGAGTCTTTACGATTGTACCTTAACCTCTTTGACTACTGGTTTCGTCTTCTCGCCGATGGCTCTGATTTTTTGGCGCGGCGTTCGTGAAACGTTTCACCGCCTTGTCTTTGACCGGGGATGCGTCCGCGTTTGCCTTTCACTACAAGCTCTGAGCCTATCGCCTTGCTGTGTGTTGGAAGTTTCTTGATTCCACCAGTATCTTGTGTATAAAAGTTGTTGTAATCTTACAAATATAAAAAAGTTCGTTGATCAATATATTTATTTATTTATTTAGAATAAACGGCCTTGCCTTTTTTAAATACAATATTACATAAAAGAAAGTAACATTCTAATGACGAGGTATGCGATATACAATATATAAAAAATATTACACATTCCCAACTTAAAATAATAGAATATACGAGTTCACAAATTAAGTACAAATTAAATACAGAATTACATGACTAATAACGAAACTAGTGACATTTACAAGAATACTGTGCAAGACTTAAAAAAAAAATAAATCAGAGTTTATTCTGCGGTTTGACAACTTCAAGTCATCCTTAAGCGCTGATAATATTATATTTTGTGAAGTGATGCCCATTTTATAGGCCATAACTTTAATAAATTTATTCTGAACTCTCTCTAATTGTTCAATTAAATATAACTGATGAGGAGATAATATGCAAGAAGCGTATTCAAGTTGCGAACGAACAAAACTACAATACAATATTTTAAATGTAGAGCTAGACAGATCTATTGCTACTCTTTTTATAAACCCTAACATTTGTAAGGCTTTATTAATGATAGAGAAAATATGACGCTTAAATGATAAATTCTTTTCAAAGATTACACCCAAATCTCTAATGATACTAACTTTCTCCAACAGTATACCGTTAATAGAATAAACACCATCTACCTTGACATCACTTCTATGAAACGAAATTGACTTGCATTTGGAAATATTAAGATCTAACTTATTATTACAGCACCATTAAAACACTTTATTAAGATCATTTTGTAACATATTAACGTCATCTATAGAGAGCGGATTTCTAGCATTATGCTTATCCATAATATTAATAGCATCGAAAAAATTTCTTAATATCTATACGAATCTTGAAGAATGTGATTACTTAGCGCTAAGTTTTTTTGGGCTTTTTTGCTTATTTTGACTTTTTGTGCTTATTTTGACTTTTTATGCTTATTTTCATGCTTTTTTTAGATTTTGATGCTTATTTGGAGCATTTTCTTAAACATTTAAAAAACATTTAATAATAATTTCACGCTGATATTAAATTAATGTGCTAATATCCCATCATTTATAGATTATATTTGTATTACATATTTTCTTCGTGTCTTTTGACAACATAATTGTTAAAAATCTTCATAATATGATACAATAATTATAATGAATTTTATTATTAATAAATATTAGTATAAATTACCAATTTACAATGAATTCGTTTATAAATAAGTAGATATAATAGACCGTCTCATTATTCAGATAATACAGACGAACGCTTCATAGGAATCATACCTATGATATTCCGGATGTAAACGTCGTTAAAAAATAAATAGGGGCCCCAGTAAGTATTAAATGTAAACAAATTTAAGTGATAGCTAATAATCAGGTGTTCTGCAACCGTATCAATTTCCTTTTCTCGGCAAAAGTACCGATGGGACGACTGGCGCATATTTACCGTTTTCGTTAATTTTCATATTCAAACTCGCATTCATAAACTATTGAATTGACATTCCAAAAACTTTGCTTATTTATCAAAAATTACTATATGCGTGAATCGTATATGCTTTTTTTTCTGTTTTTATGCTTTTTTAATGCTTTTTCTCTCTAAATTTTGTGCCTTTTTAAGTGCTTTTTTTCACATTTTTTAAGCTTTTTTATCCGCTCTCTAGTCATCTATATTATTAATAACTGAATACATTTTTAAATCATCCGCGTAAAAGAGACAAGAACTAAATAAGATTTCATTTGCCAAGTCATTTATGAACAAATTAAATAATATTGGTCCCATGTGCGAACCTTGAGGAACGACCGATGTAACACGAATATCATCTGAAATGCGATCATTTATTTTCACTTTCTGTGATCTGTCTGTGAGGTAACTACGTATCCAATTAAGTTTTTGTAACAGTATGACATGATTTACATGATCAAATGCCCTGGAAAAATCTGTGTAGATCGAATCGACTTGTTTACCTTCTCCCAGGGCATTTAACAGATACGACTGAAATATTATGAGGTTAGTCACTGTTGAACGTCCTGATACGAATCCATGTTGTTGATCAACAATTAGTCCTTTTGTAAGCCATTTCAGTTGTTTCGAAAGAATGCTATCAAATAGTTTGAGAATTACGCATTGTAAACAAACCCTCCTATAATTAATAATATTATCACGACAACCCGCTTTAAAGATAGGTGAAATATAGCTTTCTTTCCAGACAGTCGGAAACACTTCATCTCTAATTGATCGCTTGAATAATAAAGTAAGAGGATAGCATATAACAAAGTTACAATGTTTCAAAAAAGTGCTAGGTATGTTGTCAGGCCCACAAGTCGATGAATAATTTAATTCTTCAATAGCACTGAAAACTGAAATTAAATCAACAGAAAATGTATAGGAACTATCAATAATTCCCTCAGCATGAGAATTAATGGTTTGTGTGATATCTGTAGAATAAACGGTCTTAAAAAATTCACTAAACAGGTTAACGGTTTGTTGTAAATTATTAGACTCTTTGTCATCGTAATCCATTTTTATAGGAAAGCCATTCTTTTTTTCTGATCGTTAACAAATTTCCAAAACGTATTTGTATTATTTGAACTATTGCACATTTGGATTACCGTGAAGGCCGTGACGCTGCAAGATTACTAATGATAAAATGTATTAACAAAGGCCAAAACCAAACTTTTGTTTTGTGTTAAAAGAAATCGCTACGACAATTTGAAAACAATCAATCATGGATGACTTGATTTTTCTTAACGCCAAAATTTTTTTTGTTGCATCAAATGCAGTATTTAACTGCCTTTCTCACGATATAATGTTGTAGACCGTTTTCTTTTACATATTTTTTTTTATTTAAGAATTTCTAATAATAAAGTATTTTTAAATGTTCAATACCTCTCAGTATTTAGTAAGCCTCGAAAAGTTAAAAAATACCTTTATAATTATAAAAAAATAACAAGTTGAAAAACAAAAATTAAAAACACTAATACAGCAAAAAAATTATAGTAATATGAAAATTTTAACTTTTTAAGTAAATGTTCAAAATTTCTACCGTCTTGATCTATACAAATTTGAATTCTTTTACGAAAAGAAATTTTAACCGTATTTAACATTGATTGTAGTAAAAGCGTTACATATTTTGTACATCATATTTTCACTGTGGTTGGTGGTTCCGCATAAACTTTCTTGAAATACCCTCACAAAAAGAAATCCATTGGAGTTATATCTGAAGATCGCGCTGGCCATCGTAATGGTTCATCCCTTCCTATCCACCTTTCACCGAATGTATTATTGAGCCAATAATTTTCTAACCTAAAACTATCAGTCTTATAATATGTCCCAATGCTGGAAGCTGAGTTTCAGTTCTCTATAGAAGGAATATTGATTTTAGTATGTTTTTCATCTAATCTTCAAAATGAGTGCTCAAGAGTATTTTCATGGAGTTCTGAGGTTGGCAGCACAGCCTCTCTATCCCAGCGTATTGGTTTTGTTTTTTAGTATATTTTTCAACTTTGAAACTATGTTTATAGGATCTATATTTTACAAAAGTTTCTTCAGGATCATCTTTGTAGTTGTATGTCCTTCTTCGTATTCAGTGAATGAAGCTCTTTTTAACTTTTACGCTATAGTTGTAATATTTTTATAATTGTCTTGATGACTTAGCCGTTTGTAAGACGACGAGTTGTTACGGCCAAAAGAATATCGAAGTGGATCTCAAGAAAATATGCAAAACACTTTTAACTTGTATATTGTATAACAACCTTACGGTTACAGTTCTAAATTCTTTATGATATCTTACAACATATTTACAAAACGAAAAAATGTACAAATTGGATCTGTTACTTTTCCAGAAAAAAATGACATCTGGCCCATCTCTCATCGAACGGTCTTGTGAATGTCGTGCGTGCACCACTTTTCTCTTATCTGTGTAAGGACGAGAATTTCTTGCCTTGTAAAAATTCCTCGTCTAATCCGAACAGGATTCTTTCACTGAAATATTGGTTAACGTATTTCGCCTCATTGCAAGTTTTTTCTTGCCTCTTTCCACGTTTTATTGAGTGATTTTGCCTCTTAACAAGTTAGGTAGATATGACTTAGCCAGTCTTTGAAGCTTCATATAGTTGTTTCAATAAAGATTTCTTGAATAGATCCTTACAATACGGGCACGAGGTGGAGGTGCTCCATCTTGTTGAAAATGCATGCCGCTAATTTGAGCAAGTGGACAAAGAAATTATTATTTAGGAAATTTAAATACATGTTGGAATTTAAAGCACCATAAAAAATGGACCAATGAGAGAAGTGCCTAAAATCCTTGCCCATACATTAAACGCCATTTTTCTTGACTATTAAGCTGGAATTAGTGAGGATTTTAATCCGAGTAATAATGAAAATTGTGCCGGTTAACACATATACTGGTGTGAAACGTACACTCCGTCCGTAAATTAGATTTTATCCAAAAAATGTTCAATTTTTGTTTCACCCAATTGAAAAAAAAACAAATTCGGTATCGAAAATCTGCTTCCTTAAGGGTTTTAATTCTATCTTGTTTTTCGATATGAGAAACACTTTCTGTTACAACAAATTTTTCCAAAATACTTTTAAATGATTATTCTCTTTAATGGCGTTCCCGTTCAGGATTATTTTTTTTAAACGACCTTTTACTTTTGTGCTTTTTTGAGTAGAAGGATTTTTATTTGGAAAATGTAATTCTAATTGTAGGCCTTTCTTTGTGCATTTTATAATAAAATGCATTAACATTGATGTCATTTCCAACAAGTTTCTACACAAATTTGTTCTTTGACCATTAACTCTTTAATATCTTCAACATTCATGTAGTGGTGACCTTTCTCTGCTAGAGATTTACTAAATTCGACTATTGCGTCCATTCTGTTCTTCCTGGATCAATTAAATTAATTAAGCATTCAACATTAACGGTTTCAGTTCTTTGATTAATCAAGTTCAAAAGTTAATATAGCCTAAAACTGTAAAGCTTTTCGTGACTTCAGTAGATTTAATCAATTATTAGTTATCTTAATATAGTCAGTTTTAAATATACCTTTAATTCCTTGATCTAATGGTTGAAGCAATAAATTTGTATCCGCAAGTAAAAAAATGATTTTGGCATTAGGTGTATTAAAACCTTTTGGATGACTTGGAGCATTATCCAATATCAGCAGAATTAAAAAATCTATTTCTTCACTACTATTGATAGATTTCTAAACTATTATAGCCTTATCCACATGATCACCTAAGGGGTTGCTGCGCATAAGTAATTATATTCTACCTTTTGCTACCTTAAATCCTGGACCAACTTGTCGATTAGTTAAAAGTACGTTATTTTAGATATTTTTTCACCAAAAGCCTGCCTCATCGTCATTAAAAACTTGGTAAGGATCAATTCTTTTAAATAAGTGTTTTAGGAACTTCACTATAAGCTCTGTCCTTAACAATCGAATAAACCTTTACTGACAATAAAATCGAGGTTAGTTACAAATTCTCCATTTTCTTTTAAAACATTGTATAATTAGAACAAAATTGTTATTAAATATAAATTAGTGTCCGGTCATTAATTCAAATACAAAGTCTTTTTCGTTTCTTTGAGAATTGC
The DNA here is from genome assembly GCA_963969525.1 of Ontholestes murinus. Lineage (NCBI taxonomy): Eukaryota > Metazoa > Arthropoda > Insecta > Coleoptera > Staphylinidae > Ontholestes > Ontholestes murinus. Next base: position 31,351,222 of record OZ018391.1, read on the forward strand.
TGTTCTGGAAAAACGTGTAGTAACGAAGGACTTAAGAATCTAGTTGGTGTAGTAAACAGAAATAATGGGTTTTCCAATAAGTGGTTTCATTTTGATATTTAAAAAAACGAGTATATTTAAAGAGAAATCAATGGATATTTATTTCATTGTACAGAGCAAGGTATGCCATTAATGATGAAAATCGATATCAGCCAAATGGCTGCACCTGCATCCTTTTCATGAAATTTTCCATGACCAATTCGCATATTTGCGGCTGTATGTCCTCGATAACTTTACGAATTCCATATTTAAGGTATTGAATCGATTGTGGAACATTGTTACAGACCTTATCTTTCACGTGGTCCTAAAGAAAAAAGTCTACAGGTGTAGATTTTTCTTCCAAAATTGCGATTGTTTCGTTACTTGTGTGGCACGTAGCGCCGTCTTGTTGAAAATAAACGTCGTCCACATCAATATCTTCCAATTCCGGCCATAAAAAATCAATAATCATAGCTCGATAGCGCAATCCATTCACCGTAACAGTTACGCCAGCCTCATTTTCGAATAAGTAAGGTTCTTTCACACCGCCAAACCAAAAACCGTACCAAAGAGTGACACGTTGAGGATGAAGAGGCTTTTCAATAAGCATTCTTGGATTTTTCGAGCCCTCCGATCTGAAAATGGGCCTCATCACTAAAGATGATTTTTAGATGAAAATTCGGATTATTTTGATGCATTTCAAGGACCCAGCAAAGATACGACGTTGCTGGTGATCGACCGGCTTGAGTTCTTATGTTAATAGAACTTTAAAAGCCTTCAAACCTAAGTCTTTATGCAAAATACGGTAAAATGGCGTTTTTGGAATGTCTAATTCCAAAGATCGACGAGGAATCGACAAACCTGGGTTTTCGTTAACACTATTGGCTACAGCAGCAATATTCTCAATTGTTCCTGAGCAACGCACACGGTTTGATTCTTCACATCACTCAAATTTTTTAATTAGCTTTACTATTGCTGGCCGAGAAGGTGCTTCACAACGACCCAGAAGTGCTTTAGGTTGGCAAACTTTGACTGCAAATTTTTCACCATTTCTGTAGAGAATTTTAACCATTTTAATGCGTTATTGAAGCATGTATTAAATCTCTCATTGGAAAACCCTTTAATTAAACCTAAAGAATAATAATTAAACTGATTTTATAATCGATACTTGTTCTGCTACTCTCTTGATGGAACCAAATTTTCAAATTAGGAGAAGTAAAACTCTTGCTATGTTCCATTTCTTTATTTTCAGATAACTGACACGTGTTTCGGTCCTTGAAAACTTGAAAAACGTCAACCAATTTTAAAATATCCTCTAGAAAGACAATTATTTTAAGGTAAGAACAATGAGCAGCCTTTGAAAGGACATTTATTAAAACTATTTGTATTAATATTGATGAAACTTAGAAGAAGGCACTAGTTATCATTGACAATTTGAGTTTTAAATTTGATGTGATGTGATTGATATGCAGATAAATCAAATTGATCAAATTTATACCTAAGGTCTGACATGATTTCTTTATTGGCTTTCTTAACTATATGTGCTTCATGTATTCTTTATATCTAAATGGTAAATGATATTATAACTATTCTTGGAGATATATTTAATGCTGAAATGGCAAATCACATAATTCTGAACTAGATATCTGTGAAATAAACCAACATCTTGAGGATTTGATAGTTATTTAAATGCATGAAACACAAAAACATCTATCCTCATGGTTAAGAATTTTATACATAAGAATAACTTTTAGAGGTACGTGGGGAACTTTTTATAAGACAATTTTTGATAATCAAGAGGCAAACAATTTTTATAACTATGATTGCATACGGTGAAGTGAAGGGAACGCTTTTGACTGAGTTAGTAGTTCAAAGAGAAAACCAAGAGAACATGGTATTTGTGCTTTCTATTTTCAGCAGATAGAAATTATAAATACCCTCTGTGAAAGGAGGCAACCAAAATCTCAAGGGTATGATGGTTATTTGAATGCATGAAATACAACAAAATAATTCCTAAAGTTAACAGATAAATGTAATAGAATAGATTTTGCATACATGGTCGTGGATATGTACGGAAACGGTCGGATATCTCCTAGTAAGATAGCTAGCGAAAAATGTTAGGACGTAATAAAGTTGCCTTTTCTTTAATGGAACACCCTGTATATTATTCCATATTTCCAATTCATCTCGAAATTCTAAACAAAATTCATCATAAAGCTAAACTTGATCGTTTTACCGTGTAACAGCCCGATAAATTCAATGTAAAAACTGTTCTTTGTATCATTAAGATCGGTAGGCATTATCATAGTAAGAAGAGTATATTCTGTCCGTTGGATCTTCCGTCGTGACAAACTATCGCTTCAAGAAACGACGAAAGTTTTACAGTGCGTATTTTTTCTAACGCATTTGGTTCACTTAATCAAACTGAATGTTTTTGTGTCGTTTCTCGAAACGATATTTTCTGACTTAGGACGAAAGATCCAACGGATGGTCTATATGTATTTTTCTATGCCGAACTTGGTTTTATTGTGACGTAACTGTTTCATGTATCTTGTGAAAAAGGCAAACAAAATCATAGCCAGAAGAGTGGGATTTAAAAAAAATTAAACATCATTGTCACCTGCCAATTTACTCAGAGGTTTACAAAATCTTTAAAAAAATAATGTGTCATCATACTATTTTTCTGTATTGCTAATTTTATTATTCATTAGTAGTATAGATACTTGAAATATTTGACTAGTTTCTTAATTTTTACATTTTTTGACTATTATCAGAAAGCATTATTTAATAACTAACATTCTATTGGGGATGTACCACCAAAGACCTATCTTCTCGGCAATAAAAACTTGATGTAGTGAATAGCCACTTATTCAATCCATTTTAAGTTTAACTATCAGGTGATGCACCTTATCTTAAACTTAAAATTTACTGTTGTTGTGCAACGTTTTTTTAAGACGGTCGAACTAGTCATACAAAAAATCTAGGTTAGTTATATATTTTTAATTTTCTTTTAAAATGTAGTAGACTTTTAAGGCTTTACGTTTAATAACAATGCTAGTAGTAATTGGGGATTTAAAAATTCATTTATAGCATTGTTATACAACATTGCATAATTTGGTATATGCATAATAAATTGTTTATCTAATCTGCATGATACCTTAAAATCACACATTTACAAATAGGTAATAACAAGAGTCACGATTTTGACAATTGCACAAACTCGAAAGTGGTGAAAGTGATTGTTCATTAAATTTATCAGCGATTTCGCAATCTAAACGAAGCGGTATATTTAATGTCCTCCGGTATACGAAGTGAATTCCCCTTTAAACGTTAAATTGTGGAAAACGTTAGAACAAGTAAAATGATGTTGATGTAATAGGTGCGGATTGCGAGCCACGCGAAACTGGTTGCAGTTTGTCCCCGGAGTGAAGAATTTAAATTAAAGAACTCGAAGTGTAATTCTTATGCACCGAATGCAATTATACCCGGAGTGGGATTGTGGTTAATTCCATGCATCAGTCACATCTCACACAGGGTTTATTGCCTGATGAAATTGAAAACGTTATAGTTTAATTGCCTTTAATAAAACTTAAACACATAGAACTGGGGATGCAGGTTTAATTAAGTTGTAGGTATGCTATAGCGATACCATCTCCCAAGCTTTTTATTGATTCTTGTGCATCGAGTTGTGAGATAGATAAGTCGGTATAGATTGGCCCATTTCCAAATGGAAAGGCTATAAATACGTTTAATTAATCGCGATTTATGTTAAGGCGGATTATTAATTGATTAGTCGCTCAGAGTGTGATTGATGTTTACACTTTCCGGATTGCATCAAGTTTTCGTTTCGGGAATGTTGATGATGGCAAGTGGTGTGTCGGGTGATTTCAAAAAAGAAACCAACGCCTACTTACATATGATAAATATATAAAACGTAAAAATAGATATGAATCAGGTTTCAGAATGAAAAATATTTGGTGAGTTTCTTAATTACAATAATAAATATTTAAATTATATATAAAAAGGGTCGTTTACGTAATTTAATGTATTCATCGTTAATCAGAATGTGCGCGCGTGAGCAAGAATTTAGCCAAAGTGCTGAAAACTTGGCCAGATCGTAGTTGGCGAAAACAGTTTGCGCGACGAAATGACTCGGAATTAAGTTGATTAGTACAACAATACGATTTATGCGCGCCGTTGGGGAACGTTAATTTAGCATTAACATAAAATATAACATTGCGATGTAATATTAAATGTGACAGGAGGCCGCAAAATGATCCTTGGAGATTGTGCGGTCCCAAGACGATTTAGTCCTGTTACCGTTAAAGGGTTACACCGAAGACTATTACATAACACACATTATAATCGCAGGGGAGTCATCCGCCATCAAAGAATAAACACAATTCCGAATTAGGCGTCATTAATTCACGTCGCCCTTCCCCCACCGTAGTCGACGGGGCAATTTGGAAAGTATGAAAAATAAAACGTAAAATAGCGTTTACAATCCGCGTAGACAAACATCTTAACTCGCTAACTAAATATTGACGTTGGTTCATTATGGAGAGTCCGCTTGTTAAAACAACAATCGGCCCGACGACGGCTTATTGAGTAACAGTTCGTTATTGATTTATTGACATATGCTTAGATTTGACGGCAAACAATCGCGCTAATCGAGATCCGTATTGCTATTTCAGATTTTATTTCCAATTGACTGTCCGCCTGTACGAGGGACTTCGATTAGATGAGATGAGAATTTTTTATTTCGTTTATGACTGAATGCATTTCACTTTCTCATTTAAATGCGGTATTAGAATTAACTTTTATTATAATTATAATGATTATGTAAAAAATAAATAAGTTCACAAATTGTATCCTAAATGTTGTACTTCAATTTTGTATCAGATTGATCCGGCATTTTCACTGACATTCCATACTTGCGTGTGATAGGATGGCAGAAGGGTGTGAAATTCCCATTGCAAGTAAAAACGGCTGTCTACGGCAATTTGATGACTTAATATGGCTAAATTCAAATTAGATTTGTTGAATATTTTTCAATTAACAATAATCTTTATTCGGACTTTAACATTTTTACCGTAACAATGGTTAATCTTCTGGGGTAAAGACCTGCGGTCTTTCTACCCTATCCTGAATTTAATTAAAACAGAAATTTCTTCTTTAGTTGCTAAACTATACGGATTGGCATACATCAATTGAATAAATTATGAGGATAAGATGCTGTTTTTAAATGGATATTTGGATTTCGAAAAATACAGAATTTGTTTAGAGAATATATATTTCACGAATTTTTTGCAAATTTGGCACTAATATGTTTAGGATATGGAGAACTATTATTTATTTAATGCAAAAAATAAAAACACAGTCAGGTAATAAGGGGTTTAGTTTAGATCTGAGGGAGGTCCTTGAAATAGAGGAAACCCCATCGTTAATGACAATGAAGATATTTGTACTTCCCCGATATTTAAACAACTTATAAACTGAATATTATAAACCTGCCGGTTTTCTTTCATAATCACTCTTGATAATACCATAACAAGCGAAACTGGTTGAGTAAATATACAAAATCGGTGAAACAAATCAAGTGGTTAACACTTCCTTATTATTTCTAAAATACTTCGCGAAGAAACAAAATTAAGTTTAATAATACCTGTAAATTAGCTGTGGATATTTAAACTTGTTGATTATAAATAATGTAATTTTCATACTAAATAGCAGCTGTTGCGTCATTCTGGTACCTATATTTTATACTTGCATAATATGTTATTTATTAATAGATATATTTAGCAGTGAGGACTGTTTTCGTACGTAGGCGACTATTTAGAGGGCGCTTATTTATATTTGCACGACGGCATTCAGGACTCCAGTTGCGGCCCTGATATATTTGCGTAAACTTTGGCCCCTCTGTGGGGTACACAACTTAATTTCTAGACATACTCAAAATAAAAAATATCTTAGTTACTAAACACAAAGATACATCCTTTTTTGCAACCTAGTTCATAGGTAAATTTAAATACATTAAAAACTTGCCATTGAATGTTAGCTAATAAACCAATATTAATATGTAAGAAATAGATTTAGGCATTTTTGGTTTCTGGTAGGTTAGTGAAGTGTTCGATTTAATTCAATTAATTAAAGGTTGTTTTTTAATTTAATTTAAAATCCTTTTCAACTATTTTTTCTAACAATTAATATCTGAGAAGAAAAAGTTTACCACATAAGACTGAGAACGACCTACACTGAGAAAATGAATACAAGTTCTAAAATATTGAACAATTACAACTTCAACTAATATAAGTACGCAGTGTTATGTATTCTGTATTGGATCTGCAAAGAACACTGTATGGTTATATCAATGATGTATCCAAATTCGCTATCCATCTCTTCTATATTGGGTGAACTCAAACTCAAAGCACAAACAGTGCCACATATCACACAATCAACTCAAGCAGAATAATATAAACTGTGAAAATTAACTATGAGTGCTAAACCAAAAGTATTAATAAGGAAATAATAATAGATAATATGTACTACAAATGTGATAAACCATAAGAACGTTAAATGCAGAGGTTGTGATCAAAATATTACAGCGGAGGGCGACTTCGGAAAAATAAAATGAATATTTTAACAGAGAGGTTAAACATAACTATATCATATGATAAAAATAGTTCCAATGTATGCCAAATCAACTATTAGCCTCTTCAAAGTATTCTCATCAATCGAAAAAAGCAATAAGAGAGGACTTAATTATTAATAAAATAACATATTTCATCAGAATATAAAATTTAAAATGTTTAATTGAATTTTGGTAGACTGTGGACCAACTTGTATCTTATAAAATTTTCAACTAACTAATATTTCCTCTGTAAACAGAGAATGTTTTGAAGATGTATTTTGATCAAAGTAATAATGACAGGAGATTGGAATGTAAGAGTAGAAAAAGATGTAAATATAGGACAGCATGGAGAAGATAATATAAATAGAAATAGCGTCAAAATGCTAGAATTCTGTCAAATAATGACATGGGAAGAGTTTGGAAAGGAATTGCAGGAAAACTATGTAACAAATAATAGAATATTTTGGACAAAAATAAGAAATATAAGGGGATGAAGGTTAAAAGAAAACACTGCAATTAAGAATTAAGAAGGTCAATTCTAAATGAAACCGGAACAAATAGCGAAAGTCTCTGACCGCACGAAGGTGTCATCTGCCAACATAGATAAATCATGTGTAATCAATTTTGTTCTCATTCGAGTCCTGGTGCAAATCATAAATTTCGCTAACGTTCAGATTCATGGTAGATCATGTAAAAAAAGAAACACATCCACATACACCGAGACAATTGGTAAGTTGTAAAGTTGAAATGTGAGTGGGAGCGGGTGGGGGATGATTAAAGGCGTTATTTATAAATAATACAAATAATACAAATATGTACTACCAGGATAAATTCAGCACAGGCACGAAGGAGAATAACAATAAAACATACGAAGAAGAAGAGGAAAATATACATATAGAACACACAAGTAGGTAAGAAGTATTGGAAGGAATAGCAAACATAAAAACTGGTGAAGCAGATGGAGAAGATGATTTGGACCCGGAAATGATAAAGTACATGGCAGAACAAGGTACAAACTGGTTATGGGAAATACATTGAGGGGCAAGGGAAAGGCAGGACATCCTAAAAAGAATTTAATTGTGCCAATATAACAAGTATATTGCAGAAATTACAAAGCGATATTTTTATCATCAGTGAGCTTCATAATATTCACTAAAATAATATACTACGACTAATATGGAAAAGAGACTAGGCGAAAACATACTAGAAAGGCAAACGAATGACAATTTATATATAAGGTGCATTAGACATTCGTAAATGCCAAAGATGGTTTTCCAAGTTAAAATCCAGTAAATTTGATCTCTCTGACTCCTATAGATTAGAAAGACCAACAACATTAGACACCGACATACTAAGGACAGAAGTGAAAGCAAATCCATGTCAAATAATTGAGGGACTGTCAAACAGCCTTAACCAATCTTGGTCGACCATCCCAGAACATTTAAAGCACATTGTAATCTATATAATCTGTCCGAAGAACACTAAACCAACCGATCCGTCACATGCAACGTTTTGCTTCAGCAACAATATATAGAACCGTTTTTTGATTGTTTGATTACTGGAGATGAAAAATGGGTATCACATAGGACCCAATGTGCAAAAGGCAGTGGCTCTTTCCAAATGAATCATCACGATGTACTGCGAAGCCGGGCTTACATCCCAGAAAGGCACATCTGTGTGTTTGCTGGAGTATTCGCGGAATTGTTCATTTTGAATTGCTGAAACGTGGGCAAACTGTTAATGCAGTCTCTTATTGTAAACTAATAGGTCGAGTGAACCAATCTTTAATCGAAAAATATAAAAATATCCAGCGTTTGTCAACAGAAAAGGCGTCACTCTGCAACACGATAATGCAAGACCGCACTGTTCAAGACAATCACTGGAAAAAATTAATTAATTGGGGTGGGAAGTACTGCCTCATCCAATATACTCGCCCGATATCGCACCCTCGGATTCCCATTTATTCCGATCCCTACAACATTTTCTTAGTGGAAAAAAATTTGAAAATTTGTCTAAAATGCCATCCCAAGATATTTTACATTTTACCCAAAAAACAATTGATTTTTATCGGTCCGGGATTAAGAATCTGCATACTAGATGGCAAAAGGTTGTTGATCATGAGGGTGATTATATCATTGATTAAAAGTAAAAACTTGTTAAAAATGTATTCGTTTGACTCAATTGAAAGGGAAATAATATAGGAATTCTTTAAAATAAATAACAGGAAAGATAAGAGTACCAATAGCACAAGAAATATGGGAAGTCTTAGCCCGCTGTTATTCATAATACTTAGAATGAAATAATTAAGAACAGAAGAATAAGAGCAGATCAACCACAAACAGTAATAAGATATCACCGATTATAACCGGTAAACATTGAAGCACTAATGTATGCTGACGATACAGTACTAATAGCGGATACAAAGAGTATAATGCAAAAATTAGTTAATTTATGGGCGGAACATATAAAGAAATAAAAATGGAAACGAAAATATTTTCGTGTTTTTTCTATTTTTTTTTTATTAGTGAATTTTCTAGAACTTAAAGGACTTATATATATATATTTTATTGGAAAAGTAGACAATCACATCATTATAAAATGAAAGGAAGTAGAGCTGGAAACTGTTTCAACATATGAATACCTGAAAACCATGATAAAAACAACGGAATTAAAGCTTATCAACGTATTAAATACTAGGAGTACATATTAAATATTGTTCTCCGTCAACAACAGCCACGGACCGGTTTGATCTTCTTAGATCTCATTAGCGTAGCGCAGTTGAAGACAGGGAATCGAGATTCAATTAGGAGGTATTTAACTCTCAGGGTTAACCATCGATAAGATAAAACTATAAAAACAATAAATAGCATCTTTATGGTTTTATCGTAAATACTAGGAGTATTTCAAAAATACTAGAGACGTCTTTTAAAGTAACATGCGAGGTGTTTTTTGGTTTTATCTAGAGCATTTGATGCAATTAATTTTCACTTAATATAATACTAACAGTAAACTATGATTTTCAACTTCTTATTTTACTCACTACAACTGTTTCGCTACACTGTAGCTTCTTCAGGTGAAGAAATATAATACATTTTTTTTTACAAACTTATTTACATTATATACAGATTTCAGAACTGTGTTCGAGGGTGTGGTTTTCTTTAGCTGGAGTTGGAGAGTTACAGTTGATCGTTCACCATATTCCCTGACTGAATATTTTTATTTATTTCTAAATTTGCCAATAAATTTACTTTCCGTCCTTTGTTGGAAATGTGGATGATTTTAAAATTGTTGTCAAAGCGATGGTTTTCTTTAATCAGGTTGTTTGCATATGTTGATGTGTCTTTTTGATGAAATAATGATCTTCCAGTTTGGCCTGTTTAAACTTCGGGCAATCAGCACAATTAAGCTTAATTTTGGGATCGAGTATAGTGACTTTCAAACTATAGTCAATCCCAAAATCCAGAACGGATGTTTTTAAATCCTGAATTAAACATAAGAAACATGTATAATTTATACTTAGAAAAATGCAAGGAAAATGACTTGAGTTCAGTTAATGACATACAGGAAAATCTTTCAACGAGATTTCAAGTTACACTTCCATTTGCATGAAAAATAAGACAACTGATGATGAAGAAAAAACGATGCTTGTACAAAGACTTGATGTTCACTTTTAAGATGCTGAATTAGCAAGAAAAGCATTACAAGAAGATACAATTTTGGCATCAAAAAATCCTGATAAATACTTTACCTTATCTTTAAACATTTGACAAAAAGCTTTACCTTACCCCAAATTATCTGTCTTAATAATATATTATAAGCAAAATATGTGTGTTTCAAACAGGGGTTTACATAATTTCACGACAATAAAGTTAATATGTATGTGTGGGACGAAACCGTTGTTTCCAGGGGATCGCAAGAAGTAGCTTCTTGTGTTTGAGGCACATAGAAAATGTAACGACCCAATGCCATGTTATTGCCTACAGTGACATGTGAACTGCGCAAAATCGAAATTTGCAAATGGCATTGATGTGGTTGAAGGTTGTCCGGTAGTTGGAAAGTAACATTGACATTCGGGGCATTCATACCTTCAGAACGATACAGATTTTGACATCATAGAAATGGCATTGCGAAAAAAGAATTTTCTGTACACACCACAGGATTATTATGATGTAATAACACAATGTAGTAAACATGATAAATTCATTTTACATTAAATGAAATGATTTAATGGAGAACAGGTAAATTGGTAGTAAATATGTTGAATAAGGTTTCTCAAAAGTGCACCATACACTATTTTATATACAACATCGATGAAGGACAAAGTGTTTAAAACTATAAATTTATTACCTACACGACCTGAAAGACCGCTAAAATTTGAAAAAATCGCCCTGGCGCCTTTGTACTAAGATGACAGGCCTATTACTTATGAAATATATAAAGACATCAAGCAGTTATTACCTTATATACCTCTGGTGCATCATGCATATTTCGAAACACTGCCACATGCAGAGCATAAGTAAATACAAGGTGTGACAGGTAAACTTACTGATTTGAAAGGTCAATAAAAGAAAAAGTATTTCACATATCGATTTAATTCTTATTTTATCGTATTGTACACATCCTAAACTTTTGTTTCAAGGTGTTTTAGCGATACACTGTTCCACCCACTTTTTGGAGTTTTGCTCCACTCTTTCGAGCTTATCGACGGGTATGTTATGTTGGCGATGGCTAGGCGGATGTTCAGGTGTTGCAGGGTCCGTGGTTTGTCATTGTAAACAATGGATTTGAGATATCTCCAAAAAAGAAGTCACAGGAAGAAAAAATGGGGGATCATGCCGGCCACAGTAGGGAGATTAAGCTCTCGTGAAAGAGTTCCCTCAAAAGTTAGATTGAAATTCTCTCTGTGTGTGCCGTGGCTCCGTTCTGCTGGAACCATACGTCCCCCAAGATCCATTTCTTCAAGTTTTGGGAGAAGAAATGTCTCAGTCATTTCTCTGTCGCGAAAAGTAGGTCTCGACGGCGTACACATGACGACAACTTTCTTGAGCGCTAACAAAACTTCAAGACCCCCTCTTTCTGACCATGTTTCGCTCATTGGTGCCTAATTCAAATCGGCAAGTTCCCCTGCCGCACCCTATACTATCAATATCTTCTAATTTTAAAAATGTAATTAGCGTCTAAAATTAAAAATACTACTTCTATTTTATGTCATTATTTGTAAACAAAATTGGATTAATATGGAGTATACTTTAAGTGATATTTGATTTTGAAATTAAACGATTTTTACAATTGTGTAATTTTGAAAGTTATGTTACTCCATTTGCAGCATATACAATTTAGTAAAATACTCCTGAAACATATAACCAAATTATATATTTCTCAATTTTAAAGCTAGTGTTATTGTCGGAATATTTTTAAATAGTATTCGGAAAAGAAATAAATCTATATGCCTTCTACATACAAAATCCAGGATTAAGTGCTTTGTAACGATAACAGAAAAGCACCATCATGCTCTAAATATATGTCTTTTTGTGTACCGCCCAAACTGGAGTAATTTTCTCCAGAAAGTTTAAGTAAGCAGTAAAATAACATAACCTAGAAACATAACATCTATACTTGTATATTATGATCTCGATAAAGCATGTACTCTAGCAAGATGATCCATACAATTAGACCACTAAATTCTACATGGACTGATGATATTTGAATTGTGCTCTATTCGTGCTACATTTACTTATATGTAAGTCTGATTTCAAATACATACTTCTAAAAGAGTACCCATATTAAGTACTCCTATGATTTACTTTTCTTTTTTAGTGGTAAAACAAAGTGATCCTGTTTTCTTTCTTCAGTATATTCAAGATGTACCACAAAGTAAACGCCTCCACAATTAAACATTTTTCTTTTTTACTTTCAGCAAAATATTTTGATATGATTTATGTGAAAATTTATTTAATTAAATGAAACGATGCAGAAAAAGCCTTACTAATCGTTTAATTTATTCACGTTCAGCAATTATTTTTATATCTATAACATTCAACTCGTATAATTTTTATATTTCATTGTTGTAACAATTGCAAATATATTTTGATGTCATGTTCAAGATAAAGCAAATTATAATAACGAATACGCCATGTTTAATATAAAATTGCCCTTGAAAGCGATGACGTTTAAAACTCCAGCGTAATGATCCTAGTAATTATCGGATGTAAATAATAATAAATCTGATATAACACTCGGACTAATTTAAAAATAATCCCCATATAATTGAGGCCATTGTGTAATAATAATTGTTTTTTTTTATTTCGACGGCGATTCTTTCGATTTGAAGTGGTCGAGTGGGGGGGATCGGGCTGATCGATTTTGGGGTTACTTGCCCCCGAAACACGGACCATTATTCAACGTATTCATTTGGGGTACTGAATCAATTAAATCTACAGACATATAATTAATCCGTAATAACCGCTATTAATAATTATGGAATTTAGTTTGATTGTGTTTTACACGAGTGCAGATGCTAAATAAATTAAACGCCACTAAGCGATGGCGTCGCAATTATAAATTGATTTGCTGCTGATTGTTCGATATTACATCTTCTATCTGTATTATGTACAAGTATTGTTTAATTATGCATGTGATTTTGTTAATATATCCCGGATATAGGATATATATCTATAAGTTGCATTATTATAGTTTACTGCTTTGATATTTTAGTAACATGATTATATTTTAGATCTGAATGCTTAAGTAGTTATGTGCTCAGAATAAATTATAAAAAAAATATCATTTGAAAGGATGAGACCTATATAAAGCAACAATTTTTGGATTTAAGTGTGTAACGTCACGTATTAACAAAAGAGTTTACAATGCTAAATCAATGAAACAAACCAAGTGTTGGTCAAAGAATTGACCAAGCTTACAATGTTATATCGTACAACTTGAAAGAATCTAAGAGTGCTAGTTATGAATGAAGGATTACGACGATTTTTACGAGTCCAGCTGTACTGTACAGCTTGTACGTCTTGGTAAGAGAAGTGGTAAACCTACACTACAGCTATAAGCCTGTACTTCTTGATAAAAGAAGTAATAAATCTAAACCGGCTAGTGAAGTTATTTTTAAAGACAAATCAGATGCAAAAGTCAAATAAATCATCTATTGCCAAATATATACATATCTAGTCACAGGAGAGAGAGTATTTATAGCATTAACCAAGAATTGACATCCCGAATAGAGAATGACGATACCGGAACTATTAAATTCTTTAATGGAAAATCCAAGATTCAAAATTCAAACTGCGTATCTAGATCACAAAAAGGATTAACAATGAGTATCACAACATCAGAGGAATTAGTAGCAAACTAAATGATTTTTCAAATATTGTCAGTTTTAGTCACTATTATATCTTTATTTTAGTGAAAACTTGGCAGTCAGCAAAAATATCAGAAACTTAATTTAAACTAAACGATTACAATATTCTGCGAATGGATCGGTCCACATGAAACAGTTCTAAAAAAATATTAAAAATAAGCGCCAACGCCATCCCTATAACACATATAGACACAGAGGAACTTGTAAAAATAGTATTTAATATTAAGTGTATAGTGATTGAAGCAGTCTACCTACTCCCATTGAAAAATATGACCTCTGGGTTTTCCCGATTTCAAAAGTGCTTAGCTTATTACAATTCAAATGTCAGTTCAATTTATTTGGCACATGTAAGAATCGACCTACGTATTTGATTCCAACGCCACCGGGGGCTAGAATAATTGTTGGACACCCGTTATGAACCTGTAAAAATTACGTTTGTACATAATTCTTGATAATAATATTCCAGTGCTGAAACTAGTCGGATATTAAAATAAAAATAAAGTGAAACAAACCATGTGAACTTTTAACCAACTTCCTATTATTAACATTATGTTTCTCCAAATGATGAATGAGAAACAAATACAAGATATATGAAACACATTCGGGCGCTATCAACATTATTGCGTAATTTTTCTAATCGGACTCCTTTATTTGGACTTAGTGTTGGGCAATGAAAATAGTGGAAATATCCTTGTGGCAGAAGATCTTTTAGCCCAGAGTTATGTGGTAGAAGATCCTCCGTCACAAGAATATTTGCACCATGCTGCATATAATATTATACACGATAGTGAGTTTAATTGTAGATCTATTGTTAGTTACATCTAGCTTTACGATTTTACAAAGCCAGATATCTGAATGAGGAGAAAAAAGTATTAGCCATAATAGTAAATCATTTTGGAATTTCGTTAACGACTCAAAAAAGGTAAAAGGTTTCCATGTGAACATATTTTTAGAGGATAAAACTAGCAATAATTTATAAGACTTAGTCGATTTATTTGCGAAGTTTTATTCCGATGTTAACTCTGGTGTTCGTATTTCCGAATTCGCTAGTGCTAAATTTATTGATCAGATTTTTAAATTTTCTGTAGTTTTTTTTTTTAATGTTTTGAATTACATTAGTAAACTAAAAGTATCATCTTCAGCAGGATCAGATATTCCAAATATATTTTTGCTAGATCGCATTTCTACCATCACAAACATTAACTTGCTCTTTCAAAGATCAATAATTGAACAATTTGTACCGACAATATGAAAAGATACAATTCATTACGCCAATTTTTAAATCAGAACTCTTGTCTGATTTTAGCAAATAGAGAGGAGTATTAATTCAATCGACTATCCCATTGATTCTAGAATAGCATCCTAACAGGTCAATTGAAATGGCTACGCAAAGGCATTTAACTATAACTAACCTAATTACATATAATTGCTTTATATTAAACACCTTGGAAGATCAAAATCAGGTATTCTATATAATTTAGAAATGCTGCGATTCAATTCTCAAATTATAAAATGGCTAAGAAGTTTTCACAAAGATCGTAAACAATCTATTAATATATGCGTGAATGTAAAGAAAACGAAATGGATTAAGTTTAGGAAGAGAAGGGAGTGTGGAAGAGTTGAAATGGAAAGGAGAAGTGATTGAGAGAGTGAAAGAATTGAAATATCTGGGATTTGTGTTTTCGAGTGGTGGGGGATACGGAGAGCACGTTAGATACTTGCAACAGAAAGCAAGGAAGGTATGGTGAATCGCAAAAGAGATGTGGGGAAATCTGGTAGAGGGAAATTTCCTGATGACGTGCTAACTGTGGGATGCGTGTATGAAGCCGATATTAATATATGGTGTGGATACGTGGGTAATTAAAGGGCACGAATGTAAAATATATTAAAATCCTTTAGTTCGTTGTAGAAAATTAACTAATAATTTAAAATACGAAAACATTTCATGAATCTACAACAATTAGTCTTACTAAGACTACAAAACAGCAAGCAAGCAAGCATGCTTTAATAGTTGTACTATTTGTAACACGCAAATTACTTTTGTATCATTCAATATCTGTCGAGGTATTAGCCAGAGAAGTAGTTGTTTCATTCAACAAGTAATTTGTTTTCAGGAATAGGCATAGTATGCATGTAGGTATAATGGACAGGGTGTCTAGGTATGAGATGAATGTGAGTACGTGGAATATTGAGAGATTAGTGAAAGAGGTGAATTTATGTGGGAGTAGGAGAGTGTAAATTGAGATTGGAAAGAAAAAAGATGTACGAAAGAGTCCCGCTCCTGGTAGAGAGGGTAGTGAACGATTGGCTGAAACAGGGAGTAAATGTATCGGCTTGAATGAGGGAAAATGGCTGGAAATCGAAGCGATAGAGCGGCAAGAGTGTATTCTAAGGAGTGGGTACAACCCAATGTATGGAAGGAGGCAAGTGTATGAAAGGGTCCAGATTATCTATTGAAGGGAAGGGATACATGGAACCAAGAGTGCAAGGAGGTGCATGATTAATGGATAGGGGAATAAGAAGGATAGGTGAATGGATGAGAGAGGATGGGACAGGTGTAGAGATTGTGATAAAAGTGGGGCTATTAATATTATAAAATTATGTATTATTATTTATTTGTTTATGATTGTAAAGGATGCCAATAAAGGTCTTTTTGTTTTGTTAAGATTGACAACTATGTATCAAGAGAAATTCGGATAAAATCTGGTGTCCCACAAGGATCATGCATAGAACCATTATTGTTTTTATTTTTTATTAAAGGCAGTCTTAGTTTTTGTTAATGCTTATTGTACGACGATCACCTATAACTCCATTTTACCACATAGTAAAACTATGGAAGACATATCTCTAATTCAAAAAGATCTCGATTATATATCATGTTTTCATGTTGGTGTAGTAGTAATAGCCCTCAGCTAAATATGGAGAAATGCAAATTTATATAATTTTATAGCACGCGTCGATGAAATCGTTTATTTGGGAATCATATTCGACAAGAAACAAAACTTTTATTTTCTCACATCCACTGTATAGACAGGGGTCTAATACTGTTAGGCTTTATAGCAAGAATATGTAAGGATTATATAGCTATTATGTTGTAGCTATTTCCTACCTAGAAGTCTATGTTTAAGTGTTTTATTTAAAGACTAATAAGATACGACGCCATAAAGAAGCATTTGTGATTACATGTAGAATTTACTTTCCTGATAGAGTAGTTTTGAAGTCTAGTTAATTCGGCCCTCGACAACTGCTAATAATATATAAAAGGTCAAAATGATTTTACAGATTGTTAAATGCTCTCATGACAGAAAATAATTTCAATAAAGAACAAAACATAATTTTTTAAATTACAAAAAATGGGTATCAAAAAACAATAAGAGAAAAAAATCTCACCAAAAATGATTAATATAATATACACCTTTAAAAAAGCACCTTTAATAAATAATTTTGCGCAAATAAGATACACAGACAAAGAAAGTTACACTATAGAAAACATTTTAAATAAAATAAATATAAAACCAGCATTTAAAACAAATAACACATTAGAAAAAAATATAAAGAATAACAAAGATAAAACAAAGTTCAACATGGTGGGGTCTATTTGTTAACTCGATGTGATTGCCCAAAAACATACGGGGGACAAACGATGATTTAAGAAACGAATTAACGAACACAAGAGAAGCTACGAAAACGGAACAACAAATTCAACAAATGCCAACCATTTAATTTAATTGAAGAGGGATACCAGTTTGACGATAATTTCACAAGGCTATCCATAACGAAAAAAGGAATGAAGTTGGATTTACTAGAAGACATGAAAATAGAAAAAAAATAAGGGAAATCTACTAAATGATCAAACAGACATATCAAGGTCCCCACTGCTAAACTTATTTACTACTAATCCCACCACTAGACAATTGTAATGAAATGAAATGTATGGTTATGAGTTCTTCGCCTGAAGAAGGAACGTGGCATGGCGAAACAATTGTAGCGAAAAGGCAAAATAAAATATTTGGAAGTGTCATTGTGTATAATTTACAAATGTATCAAAAGTAAATATGTACTTTCAACAAGTATCAGCCTCAGATATCCAGTTATTAAAATGATCTCATGTTGATATAATGTATATAACTACATAAATGTTCTAAAATCAGTTTATTGTTAAATAATAAAAGCTATTGCTATAGAAAAGAGTTTTACTACATATTCGCTCATTGGTAGAAACTCTTTTTAAAGTTGTAATATACTTCTTCGATGTTATGCATAAAGGAATACTAGGTAAAAATAAATAAATAACCATAAAATAACTGGTCATCATTTTCAGAATTTCGCTTTGTTAGATGAGTTCTGTGTAGAAGTTAAAGAAATATTTTATATCCCTTATTTTTTAGATATAATTATCAAAAAGCCGGCATTATATTTTCTATGCTTACATATTAATAAATTAAAGTTAAGACATGGTAAATATGTAGCGGGAAACATTAATTTTACACTTACTTTTCATACGTCTTTAAAAATGCATCAGTTTTGTTAAAACAACCTGATTTATAGTGTTAAAATAAATATATAATATTTTGATAAAAAGAACACAATTACTTTATTTTACCATTTTTCTTAAACTACACTTGACTCTAGTTAATGTTACGAAATCAAACCTATTTGTACAAAGCAGTTAAATAGAGGAGCATATATACCGTCAATTTGGTCGTTAAGCAGAGGAATCCCCAGGTCAGTCTTGGCTTAAAAGTGGCCCCTACACGATCAATATTTACAACGATATATTGTACAATAACTGACATTGTACAATAATATTGAGCGTCTGTAGAGCACATTGAAATATTGTGCAATATATTGAGTCAATCAAAATTAGTTTAATTTTTATTGTGCAATCTAGTAAATATTGTCTCGTCTGTTAGCAATATTGCTCAATATTAGTTCAGTTCTGTGTTAACAGTATTAGGATAAAGCATGGCTAAAAGATGACGAAAGATAGTTCATTTTAGAATGTAACTAATTTATTGAGCAATAATATAGCACCAAGTAAAAATATTGAATAAAATATTGTGCAATAGAAGAAGCGATTGAAATTTTTAAAGTCGAGACTTACCCGGGAATTCCCCTGCTTAACGTCCAGATTGACGTAATGTACGCTCCCCTATTTAACTTCTTTGTATAAATAGGTTTGAATTAAGTAATTTTAAAAAACACTTTATGATTGATAATGACTAGCTGTTAATCGAAACTATAGTAACGTGTACTTTTACATAAAGTGGCAAAACAAAGTAATCGTGCCTACTTCTTCATTATATTCAAGTGGATTTGTAAACTTTGTGGTACGTAAACAGTGTAATAATTAAATTGAAAATTTTATTATAAAACATAGCAGTAGTTTATTACATGGTATATACAGATATAAGTATTTTAAAT
The DNA here is from genome assembly GCA_963969525.1 of Ontholestes murinus. Classification (NCBI taxonomy): domain Eukaryota; kingdom Metazoa; phylum Arthropoda; class Insecta; order Coleoptera; family Staphylinidae; genus Ontholestes; species Ontholestes murinus. Next base: position 31,370,664 of record OZ018391.1, read on the forward strand.
GAACTAATTTGACGTAAAAATGACAACCCTCGAAATTAAAACATTTGCTCAAAGTTTAATAATTTAATTAATTAAATTATGAAAAATTTAAATAAACATAACTAGTTGCGCACTCTGAATAGGCCACGCAAGTTATTTGCATATATTTATAAGAGTAATATAATATATTCATTATGCCGTTATGCTAAATGATATGATTATGTATGTGTCATTACTTGAAATGGGCGCATCGTCGTATCGGATAAATGCGAAATAAATGCACGGGGGTCGGCGCTGGACGTTTTATTAATCAATTTTATGATAGTAATATTGTGTGCGTATTAATATTTATGACGTACAATATTTACGCTAAATATCGATAATTTAAATTGTGGTCGCGATTTAATTTAATCGCTTTCGGTTATTCAGTTTAATCAAATTAGCGATGTTCATCTGTTACATTCAATGGGGGTAATTTATTGATATTTAAACTTGTTGTTTTATTTAAATTTTGTATTATTCACATTTGGGCATTTGGTATTGAGCCATTATGGACCGATTATTATTAAAATAATTGAATTTTTTGAAAATTAACATTCTGAATTAAATGATGGTTTTTCTTTTTTAATCCAACAGATTATATTTCGTAATAAATATAAATAGTTTTGTTTTATTTAACGCAAAATATAGACAAATATTTAATTAGAGGTTAATTAAACGCTTGGCATTGCTTCACAATTTTTATATGTTTTAAATATATAAAAATTGCGAAACAACACGAAGAGTTTAATTAACCTCTAATTAATATAACTAAGGGCTAAGGGGGAATTTAATTTATCGTATAGAAAAATATTTACTTATTATAGAATTTTCACACAACTTTTTTGAATAAAATAAAAATAGGTGACTGCACATGTCATAAAATATGTCTACTTAAAGACAAAATTATACTTTGCTTAAGCAATTAATATATATAAGATGCAAGTAACGGCATTTTGAAGCAGCATTGATGATACATAATTGGGTTTGATGATCCTTCGAAGAAGTGAACTTTGCCCGTCCTCCCTTCCGCCAAAATATACTTAAAGTATTCAAATTTTCTAATATTTTTGGATATTTTGTTTGTTAGAAAGGAGTGCAAAAATGTAATCAATAGAAAAATAAAATAAAATAAATCTTCAAAGGAAATTTATAATTTAGATATAGTTTTAAGAAACGCTGTGTTTACAATCTATATAATAGTTAAAACGGTCACACATTGGTACAAAAATAAAAATTATTGACGTATTTAACACTAAGAAATGAAAATGAATTGATTCACACAAAATAATTAATAAGAAAACAGTTAAATGTCTTAATATTGAGATAATGCGGCTGTCAGATTTTCAAATTTGGTTTAAAAGTCCTATTAAAAAAAGGTACTTTTCAACTTTAATTGTAATAATACTTGCAATATTATTAAATAAAATAATTAATTTAAAAAAATAGAAATTTGCTTAAATCTAAGAAAATACATTCTCAATATTTCTTTCAATTATGTAATTTTTTTCAAAAAAAAAATTTCAATTTATACTTCAAAACTTACTAAACTATACTTAAACAGTTGAATATACAGGGTGGCGCAACTCATTCGTGCCGGTTTATATACGGTAAACGGCAAAATGTTTTTAAAATCTTTTTGTTGGGGGCTATGGAGGTTCATTAGGAGCACGTTATAAAATTATTTCGATATATACAGGGTGACTCAAAAAAAAGGTACACACCAAATATATGTAAATTTAATTGGAATACCCTGTATATTATTACATATTTTGATAGTGCAGGCTAAATAAAGGCAAATTAATGTTATGTTTCCTACACCCCTATACCAAACTCCAACTGTTTTTAGGATATTTGACAATTCTTGAAAATGTAGACCAAAATTTAAAATGACTGTCTTATATATTTAAGCTAGATATTTTAAGTTGTATTTATTTTCATTAATGTTGAAATTACTGGGTGTAAAATATTTAAAGATAATTTATGTTTTGAAATATTTTGTTTATATATCCCATCAGTTACACCTACAGATAATTATCAGGTATTGTTGGATTATATTGGCGAAATCATAACCTCGGATTTCTATATTATATGCGGCGATTTTAACCTCCCACATTTCAAAGTATATCTAGAAAATAATAAAAATATGCATTCTAGCCTTAATCCTTTGATAAATTTTATTAATTTTAACTCTCTTAAACTGGTTAACTATGTCACAAATTCTCTACATAGAATTCTTGACCTAGTATTTATATCCAGTAATATGAACGCACAACTTGAAAAAAGTACAAATCCTATTGTAGATGTAGACAATTATCATCCAGCATTAGACGGAAAATTGGGATTCAAAATTGAAACAGTTAATAAATTTTCCCAAATTCATTAGCATCTAAATACAATTTTAAACAAGCTAATTTAATTAACCTGTATGAAGACATCCGCAAAATTAAATGGTCTTTGCTTTATCAAAGTAAAACTGTTGAACATGCCTGTGATATATTTTATAAAAATTTATACAATAGCTGTGATAAATATGTGCCAAAAGTTCCTTTTAAGTATTCCACCAAATATCCAAAATGGTTCAATAAGGATATAATTAATGATCTACGTTTAAATCGTCGATATAGACGGCAATATTTTAAACATAAGACACTCTCAAATAAAAAGCTATTAAGAGAATTAGAAGCTAAGACCAAATATACTATAAACAAAATGTACAGCAACTATATTAATGATGCAGAACAAAGCTTGCGAAAAGAACCCAAGAAACTATGGTCCTTCATAAATAGTAAGAACAATGCAAGCAGAATTCCTGGAATTATGAAATCAGGATCGAAAATATTGAAATGTGAGCATGAAATTGTTAATGAATTTGCAACTCATTTTAGTAACTCGTTCGCACAATCAACATGTGATAATACAAATAAATTACCACTTCAGACAAAAATGGGAAATTTCATAATTTCTGAAGACATAGTTCTTAATAAAATGAAAAAATTAAAATCTAGGCAAATTATGAGTCCAGACGGTATACCTGAGTTTTTATTTAAGTATACGGTAATTTTAATTGCAAAGCCCTTAACCCACATTTTTAATTTAATATTAAGTACTGGCATATTCCCGTTAATATGGAAGCGAGCAAAAATAACACAAGTTTTCAAGAATGGAAATAAATCTGATATACATAATTATCGACCAATATCATTACTTTGCATATGTAGTAAAGTATTCGAAAGTATTATTACCGATCATATTTACAATCAAACATATTCAACAATTAATATTAGGCAACATGGATTTATGAAGAAAAGATCAACTCTTACAAATTTGTTTAGATTCACGCAAGAATTATACACAAATATGGAAGACCAACTTCAGACTGATGTAATCTATACAGACTTAACTAGCTTTCAATCACTTACCACATAAGGCTCTAGTTGCAGAACTTAGGAAGTATGATATTAATGACAACATTATATCTGTTATTGGCTCATATCTTAACGAACGAATTCTGTATGTGTAACATGGAAACCACGTCTCCAAGGAATATCCAATTAGAAGCGGTGTACCCCAAGGTTCCAACCTAGGCCCGTTGCTGTTCCTTTTGTTTATTAATAATGTCTGTGATATCTTTAGCTGTGATTTTTTAATATACGCTGATGATTTAAAACTATTTAATTGCATCAAATCTACCAGTAACTGTGATGTTTTACAAGAAAATTTGTACCGTTTTAATAATTGGTGTTGTGAAAATGGCCTTGAACTAAATGTTAAAAAATGTTCTGTTATTTCTTTTACAAATAAATTAAATAACATTATATATAATTATAATATAAATGGACAATCCATTGAGAGGTGAAAAGAAATAAAAGATTTGGGTATTGTGTTTAACCACAAACTGACATTTAAACCTCTGTTGACAAAATCGTCAAGGATTGCTCAAGAATATTAGGATTTATAATTAGAACCACAAGAGAATTTAAAAATGTTAATACATTAATTACTTTGTATAAATCTTTAGCCTTGAGTAGGTTGGATTACTGTGTCTTAATTTGGCAACCATCTTCGCAGGTACTTCTTAAACAAATTGAAAATGTGCAACGTAAATTTCTAAAATATTTACATTACAAAAAACAGGACAGTATCCGCCGAGAGTGTATTCATATTATCTTTTAGATGAATTTAACATGATATCTGTGAAAAATCATCACACATATTTAAATTTGGTTAGTTTGTATAGAATTGTTTACAACGAGTTTTATGATGTAATATTAACATCAGAAATAAAATATCATGTTCCTACTACACATATTCGAAATCCACGAACATTTGAATATTCTACTCCTCACACATGCCATTACACTAATTCACCATTATTAAAACTTTTAAAGTTGTATCACAATATACAACATTCTGTGGATATTTTTGATGAGTTTGGTCTGTATAAAGTGAATGTGTTAGAATGTTTTGTTTCTGGATAATCTGTTATTTATTGTTTATGTGGTTAATGTTATTGCTAATTATTTGAATTAACTTATTTATCTTACCTCAGCACTTTTATCTATACAAATATCTTAATGTGTTTTTACATCTATTTTTAAGTTTTTTTTACCCCAATATAACTGTCTTTTACAATTATTTTCTAGGTTTGCAAGAAATTTACCCTATTTTTAAACTGTACACTTTTTGTAGTTATGATATGAAATTTCCATTATAAAGTTATGTAACTTGCTGGAAATAAATATTATTATTATTATTATTATTATATTATCTCTTAATCTATGCATTACACTTGACTATAAAATAAAAATGATCCTTAAAAATTACACAGGGTGGATAAAAATAAACATTTATTACAGGCTATCCTTAACGTCAAATAACTTTCTTATCACAAGCGAGATTCACCTAGTAACAAAAACAGTAAAAAAACATTTTTTTTAGGTACAGTTTTAATATTTCAAAAAATCATTTTTTTTAAAGAACAGCTGAAAACTTTAAATAGATTTGAGTAGATGGTAAAAAGTATACAAAGAATCATTGAAATGTGCAACTAAAAAATGTGCCAAGAAAAACAATAATTTACAATAAGAATAAACAAAAAATGAGTTAAAAACAGTTGGATATTTGAAATGCTAATTCAAGTTACTAAATAAAAAATAGAAGGATTTAATTTGCCACTAAAGAATAATAGAAGTAAACAAGAAGTTTAAATATAAAGAAAAACAAATGAGATTAAGTAAGATTTTTTTTTTAATTACTTGTTACTTTTCTAATAAAAAAACATTTTTCTCCAAAGTACAAATAAAATATTTTAAAAACATACACTGAATTGAAAAATATTTATTAGTATGGATTACCGCTTAGTAACGGTCGCAACCATTCTCTTTTTTTTTAACATATTTACACAGATATACAAAAAATAATTAAGATTTATTAGAAATAAAAATAACAGTTGAAAGCAATTAAGATTATTATTAACAATTAAAAATTTGAAATATAATTAATTTGAGATATTAAATTTTACAAAATTAAAAAAAAAAATTATTCACACGAACAATTAAAATTTTACAAAAAAACAACAGTAGTTCGGTAGAAAAATAAAATTTAAAATTTCTTACAAAGAACCTAATTAAAAACAAACATAGAAATTTGTCAATTGTCTCATAAAGAATTCAAATCATAAAAATATAATTGAAAAAACCAGAAATAATTCTTTATGTTCCACTAAAAAATAATAGAAATAGGGCAAGAAAAGCAATTCATATTTCATTTACGAAAATTTACCAAAGTGATTACAATTCAGATTTACTAGGTTTTTTTAATTGCCAATAAAAACGTTTTAAACTTTCATTTGTATAACACTAAATTTATTTTTGGAACTTAAGTTTCGAAAACTATACATACCATTATTTTAAAAATTATTTGTGATTTTCTAAAAAAAAAACTTTTTTCCTTAAGACAGTTAAAATTTGCTGAAAACAAATTTACTTAAACAGTTAAAATTATACAAAAATTGGTATTTTACAAAAAATAATAAATGTTTGGCAGAAGCCAGTTAAAAACTTACTAGGAAATAATATAAAATTTCTTTGAAACCATCAAATTTTTACAAATAAAAATATATAAAATTATGTCAATTTATTCAAGAAAAGATTACAAAGCATTAAAAATTATAATTCTTTTAAAGAATAGACAATTCTCCATAATTTAGTTTAAAATTTGAAAATAATAATTAATTTACTAAGAAAAAAACAAAAAGAATTCTTAATATTCTCAACAACAGATCGTATTAGATAACAGTAGAAAATTATGAGAAACAAGTCAATCTTACTGAAAAAACAATTTTAAATTTGCTTAAACAGATAGAGCAGTTGAAAACTTTTAATAGAACTGATTAGACATTTCGATATTTACACAGAAATAGAACTGCCATTAAAAGATAATATCGAATTTTTACAAAAAAACATATAAAATTGTCAAATTATCTCAAAAAAAGGTTGAAACCATTCAAACATATAATTTTTATGAAGAATAGACAATTATCCAAAATTAAGTTTAAAATTAAAGTCAATTTGCTAAAAAAATAATATCTTAGAAATATTTGAAATTAGTGAACAGTAGAAAATTCTGAACAATCAATTCTATTGATATATTGATATATTGATTTAACTTTACATGTTTACTTTAAAATAATTTCTAATAATATAAATTTAGAATATATTTCTCAATTTAGAGCAAGGAACATGCGGGCGGAGTTCACGAAGTGTTCTTCCACTCTTACCCCTATTACTGGATGATGGTATCCTCATCAGCAATATATTTTAGCCTTTTGGGCAATATTTTGGCTATTACTAGCTTATTTTTGCTCATTTTATATGCGACAATTTTACGTTTATTTTGACACACCTTGAAAGCCTAAAAACCGCAATTGGCATACTAAGTGTTTAAACATATAAAACAGTTGAAAACTTTCAATAGACATTATTAGACATTTAGAAATTTACAAAAAAAAAATAGATTTGCCATTGCGAAATAATATAAATTTGCCAATAAAAGCAATTGAGATTTAAAAAATTATTTTATTTTTCTAAAAATAATCTTTTTCAAAATAATAGTTAAAAACTTGCATAAACATATGTGCTCAAATAGTGTAAAAAGAGTTGAACGTTTTAAGGATCACAATTTCTTTCTTCTTTCTTTCTTTCTTTTCTTTCTTTCTGAAAATCAAGCAATTGATTTGAAAGAACAGTGGAACTGTATTATCAAAAGAATTAATGACTCCGTTGAAAAGAGAAACAATTGTCACTAAAAAAGTTAATTAATACCGGGTGTTTCTAAATGAATATCGGGATTGTATGATCAGTTTGAAAATACTGTAAAGGGAAGAGTACATGATGATGTTTCTGAAGAGAGTGTTGAGCAAGTGAAAGAGTTAATCAAACGTAGCGCGACCAAATCCTCAACTGATTTGCAACAATTTATTTATTTTTTACACATGTTTTACAAATTATAAATTTAGAATACAATTTACACTAAAAATACTAACATTACTTACGGTACTAAATGACATAGAAAAGCGAAAAACAGAATCAACGAGAAACAAATAAGTACAATGATTCAAATGTGGTATAAATCCCAAAATAATATTTGTAAATGAAATAAAAAAATTAAAGTACTTTTAGTTTGATAATTAATAGCTTATATTCGAAACTATAGTCACTGTAATTTTTTAAAATATAGTCGTAAAACAAAGTTATTGTGTCTCATTTACAACATTCAAGATGTACCACGAAGTAAACGCCTCCATCAAATATCCAAAATAATATATTGTGAATACATATATACATATACTTAAATAAAATAATACTATATTTTCACATATACAATAAAAATAATCTATCAAAAAATTAAGTACAAATAGACAAATCTATAAACTTAAGGCTATATTTAAACGATATAAAAGACGAATTATAAATAAAAAAACTTAGGATTTGTGCATAATTTTATTGCAGAATTTCATGATCTTGCTAACTTGATTATTACTTCATTAGTTTGTAGTATGGAGAGGAACTCAAAAAGGAAAAGTAGCATGAGTTTTTCTTACCAAGGAAAGATTAAAATCTAGAGGCGAAAGCAAATAAAAACAATCTATTATACTATTTACTCATTTAAAACAGAAGCATAAATCAAGCACAACTCAAGTTATTAACATTTCGGAATGGCTAAATTTTGATCATAATTTTCCAAGCCTGAAAGATATAAAAATTTACTTTGTACCATCTCTAATTTATTAGCTGTATTTGTATCATATGGATTCCATATTATGACAGAATATTCTAATTTAGATCTTACTAATGTAAGATATAGAATTTTCAACGTGTCAATACTAAAATGAGTAGAAAACCGTTTGGTAGCACCCATAGTTTTGAGGTTTCATTACAAATAATATTGATATGTGATAAGATTCAGACTACTATCAAGAATAACACATCAATCTTTAATTTCTGTTACCGATTTTAATTTAGAAAATATGAAAATGTTAATAAATTACCACGAGAAACAGAAATTGAACAGCACTTATTAATATTAAGGATAAGATTATTATTTGTGCACCAAGATGAAAGTTTAATAATGTCATCTTGTAAAGCATTGTGATCATTCTTATTACAAATTATTGAAAATAACTTTAAATCCTCTGCAAACATCAGGAATTTTTGTATTGAAAATCTACACTATACAATGTTTGGGAAGGTGTGGGCTATGGACTTGATATGTGCCGGGTGATAACTTGTGTGTTTGAGTTGTTCTGTCATTTTATGTAGTAATTATGATTTTAAGATCTTCGTAAGAAATATTACAAAGCGTTAAAACGCCGATATTCATTTAGAAACACCTGGTACTTCGAAATCAGTTGATATTTTTCTAGAAAATATTTGTTTAAATTAACATTCTTCGAGATAACAGAAAATTTCATAGACATGTTTTCTGTTCATCAATATTTTTATATAAAAGTATTTATTTATTTATCTTTGTCCTTCTTTCTTGAAAATGACTTATATAACAAATTAATTTAAACGTATATCAAATTGTGGCCGAAATAAGAAAGAAAGGGTTTGAGTGGAAGAACTCCGCCTTCCACTCAAACCCTTTCTGTAGCATGACGTTGAGGAAGCTGGTACCTTCTTTGACATCTGTAATATTTATTTATGCTTCTCTGGTTCTGGTTTAAATCGATGGGAGGGCAGAGAGTTCTGCCGCACGTAGACCCCAATGGGCCCTTTGTGCGTCCTCCCATCTGAGTCCTCATTCCTTGTCACGGTCAATCCAACTCAAGGCATTGGCAAATGCCAGGACTGCAGCAAAAGTGACTCTGAGGATGTCTGATGGATTTAGACATCCCTCTCCCATTGTGGATTTACTTAGGTTGGATAACACGGGGCAGTCTAGCAGTACATGCTCCGCGGTTTCCTCTTCTGCTTCACACCCTCTGCAGATAGGACTAGATTGTAGTCCCAGTTTGTATAGGTGTCCTTTTACCCAGCATAGAGTTATCTCGTTGTCACGAGCCACTTCTTCCAGGGCTTCGCAGCATTCCAACGTTAATGCTGAGGTTATTTTGCAGTTGGCAATGGACAAGATTGCCGCTCTGCTATCCGTTATAATGTGTATATTTTTAACCTTAATCTTCTTGTCAGAGATTGCTTTTGCTGCATATAGTATACCCACGAGTTCCACTATTGTTGGTGTGCTCATTATCTTACCGATAGCATTACTGTTTTTTAGGGATAGGTTTTTGCAGAAAATTCCTATACCAGCCCCTGTTTTCGTTGACGACCCATCATCAGTGTATATGTGAATGTCATTGTGCTTGCTTCCTATTCCTGAGTTTCCGAATCTCAGGTCTATTTGAAGCTTCCTGTTGAAAATGTATTTTCGAGGGATATTGTCCACCGGCATCATAATCTCGGGATTACTTTTCCTTAGATCCTCTAAGATTATGTGGTGTTCACCTCCTCCGTTGCTTACAAGCCTATATATGCTTTTATTTAATTTTTTTGTTCCCTTTCTAGCAGATACTTGTTGGTTGTTTATGTCAGCTTGACAGATATTTTATGTATTACCAAACCAAATAAAAATAATTTAAATATTGTTCCCTGTCAACAACAGTCACCGACAGGTTTCGATCTATTTTGGATCTGCTCAGCGTTGCGTAGTTGGAGAAAGAGAAATGAGTTTTACTGTAAATACTCTCCAGGTAAACCGCCAATCAAGATATTACCATAAATGTGCCATCTATTGTCTAAGCGTACTACTAGAACCCTGTTTAAGTGGATAACCACGACAAATCATGGTAACTATCAAAAGCGACCATTATAACACTAATAATCTAGGCAATAATTATTGTTTCCTCTTAACAACCGGTAATCCACTTTGGATAGTGTTGTTAAATGTTTGAAGAAGCCACAGTGCGATGAAATAATTGTTACATAAAAAAGGAAGACACAAATAACTTCAAAATCTAAAAGAATACATTAATTATATTCGTACTCTTTTGTTGAAATTCTAATAGACACTAAACAGTTAAAGGCGAGGAAATGTCTTATGCAATAATTGAATTAATTTTTGGTTTGTATGGCATGTGGCACCGTCTTGTTGAAATGGCATGTTGTCCACGTTAATATTATCTAATTTAGGTAGAATGTATATTGTTATCAAGTTGCGATATTGTGCACCAATAATATTTACTACTTCACCAGCTTTACTTTTGAAAACGTATGGTCATAATTGCATTTAATTTTTGGTTAAGTTAGATTGTTGAATTAACTTTTTATGGATGGTGGTACGGATCTGCACTTAATACATTTTACAGAAAAGTTCTTCAAATTTGATGTTCCTAGTATTTCACCAATTTTGCAATACAGAGTTTCATCAAGGATATAAAAGATTTTTGAATCTCAAAACTAATAAGAATTTATGATTCTTATAAATAATATTAATCAAACTTAATATGAATAAAGCTATTACTAAAGTTTTGGCCAGGGGAAGTTTTTTGTAGCAAATTTTACATATATGAATTGAATCATAGTATCTGCACTACAGTAATATATATTTTGATCTATTACATATATACTTAAGTGTATGTAACGGGTGTCCAACAATTATTGCAGTCCCGGGTGGCGTTGGAATCCAAAACGTAGGTCAATTTTTTCATGTGCCAAATAAATGAACTGACATTTTAGTTGTCAAACATAACTTAAATGTGCATTAAACATGTCAGTTCATTTATTTGCAACATGTAAGAATCGACCTACGTTTTTTATTCCAACGCCACCCGGGACTGCAATAATTGTTGGACACCCGTTATATTAAAAGAAGTAAACAGAAAAACTACTACTCTTACTATTTGTAATAATATAGGAAGAGTTAAAGTTCAGCAAAGTTTATACACTTTCATCCTTGCTTTTTAATAGTAAATACAAACCATTACGTTATCAAGATATGTCAAGTGTATATTCAATCAAAATTTTTATATCAAGCTGATGGTACTATTCACTTAAAACGCCAACAAACATTGACACTAATGCAATATTGTAGTATTTTAGAATTTTAAGCATCTAGCGTACTTTATATCAAGAACATACATGCACACATCCATTAAAATTTATTACCCAGGATGTGCACTTATCCTAAAAATATTTTTTTTTGTGTATGCGATGACACTTGGAGATATAGCGCCATTACTTGAGTGTGTTGGCTCGTAGCGTGTATTCGCATTTTTAATTAACACATCTTTAATGATACACCCGGTAATCCATCCGCACACCTTTTTCCTATTTCGTAATTAGCATGTGCTCCTCCGGAAATGCCATTTATTGCAACCCCCTCTATGGCCAGATAAATTATTCATTTAGCGTCTTTCGAATAGGCGGCACGGCGGTCGCTACAATTTTCTATAGAACTGGTTCATTATCATTTCCTTAACACGTTTGTTTTAAATATAAATGCGTGTTAGTGTGTTATTATTACTATTACATCCGTTCCGTTAAGTTGAGTTTAGGTGAATTGATGTTTACGTGTATAATTAGTTGCTGCTTATGGCGTATCATATGTTGTAGAACAAATTAAAATATTATTATTTATATTTCGGGAATACAGGTGCTGCCATTTTACAAAAGAACCTCCTTAACGCCAAGTTCGATGTTTTTTGCCAGTAAAGTTACTTGATATCTATGGGTCATTTGAGCGTTTGTAGTGATATGAAAAAATGATGTCACCCAAGAAATGGGATTAAGTGAGCTTTTTCTTGCAATTATTTTTTACGACTTGGATTATCTCAACAAAATTGTTTCGATGGATTTAATTCGCCTAGTGGTGGAAGCGCTATTAAACACCTCTGAATACCGATGGTATACGGAATTCAATTGTGGCCGAAGTTCACTTAGTGATAATTTTGTGAAAGTTGCCCAAAATCGTTTGTTGTTCTAGAAATCATTTATGCTGTGGGTGAACTGATATTGTAAGATCATCATCTGACTTATCGTGAGATTGGAGCATTTCTGGGCATTAGTGGGGCTAGCACCACTGTTGTTAAAATACCATGATCGTTAATGTCAATAGAAGTGGATGAAATTATTTGCTAATTAACTAATTGAGTTTCTATTTCAGAGTATTTTGGCTTAGGAATTATGAAGGGATAAGAGAGCTACAATTTTAGTTGAGTTTTTTTATGGTAAATTTGATAGTAATTTAAAGAAGTAATAAACTTTAGTACATATCTTATTGATAATTACTAAAACATTGTTTCTGCTCTAAAACAAGAGCTTATTTTTTGTTTCTTTTTGTGCTATGAAAAATGTGTGTTTATTACTATCAAAGATTAAGTTAACACATTCTAAAATACCCTCTTTATTGACAATAATGAATATAATGAAAATTTAATTAATTGGAAGTAATGATAAAAACTGTTCATACTGTATATTTTCGTAATTAGGTTTAGGTGATTTATTAAGAATCAACTATCGAGTTATGATCGGTAATTGCACTAGAATGCGGCGTGATAAATAACGTCAATGTGGTCAAGTTACAGGTGGAGTAATGCGCAGTCTTTTTTCTCTCGGTAATTACATAATGGTTTTATATGAAAGTGGTGTGCACACTCCGCTATATATTCCGCGGTTATAAATCACTTTGTAAAAATATGGTGGATGAGAGAGTGCTGAGTGTGTATGCATGTAGAAGGTAAATAGATAATGTGCGTGTTGGAGAAAGATGCAGAGGCAACAATATTAGGAATGCGAAATCGCTAGCCTATTTCGCGATACACGAAACTTCAATTTATGAGCCTGCATGGGTATTAGTTTGCTGTCAGTTTAATTAAATGAGCTTAATTACATCCTCGGATAGTTTGGGCGAAGAATTCCATGCACACATATATCAATATGCCCCCACTCTCAAGCTATGGCCCGTGATGATGATGGTGATGGTGATAATATAATCAAAATGTTTTAGGTTTTAATCCGCAGCCATTACCTTATCGAAGCCGTACATGCATGGGTGTATAAGTGTGTTTGTGTGTGTGTGTGTCACTCCAACTGCTCGAGGTAAATGGTTTATTTGAGGCATAATTGGCCCGTGAAATTGACAAAGTTTTTACATTAAGGTTCAATTCCGCGCATCTACTACTATATGTATTCTCCTAAACACACACATTTCACTCACTTAGTCATCTCGACGAATCCAACGTTTCCATTATAAATTTAATTACTTTCCAATCATTATCTACAACATCCTCATTTAACTACTTTTAATTAAACATCTAATACCTTTTTACTTTCAACATATTATATTATGTTTTTATTTTCTTTCACTTATAGTTTCCTTTCTTTCAACTAGTTTAAGCTTAATGGATTTATCAAGAATATTAAGTAACAAAATATAAATTTTATTATTATGAGAAATTTTATCACAAACATTTTCGCTCGTAATTTCGAAGCATTGAAATATCTAAATATATATTTTTTCACTCACCCCGTCATCCTCTTTATGTACAATATCTCTCATCTTCATTCTCTAAATTAACATCGGATATTTTATGAACAATATAAGGATTTTTTGTTTTTAATAAATTGTTATCGTCCAATTTTGCACTACTAATAACAGCATCAGATTTTCTTCAACATAATAATCATCACTGCAATAAAATATTTTTTCCCGGCATGTTTTGATTGTTTGCCGCTTAAGGGTACCCTATGATATATGTAAATTTAAAACTCCTTCACGTTTAATTACTTCCTTGAATGATTCGAAAATGTTTTTAGAATTTTTTAATAACATAGACATTTCTATACATCAGTTGGATCAGTAGTAAACTATTGTTGCTTTTACTTGTTCCTTTGAAAAGTTGAATATATTATTACTTGCCTTATTAAAAAATTTTGGGTTTTTTAAGAAACTTTTAATCCAAAAATTGAATATTCATCATTAAATTATATTAAATATTACTTCCAGTTATTTTCATACTTGAGGAACAAATTGGAACCATTCCAAAAATTCACCTTTGGTTATCCAAGCGGATTTGAAATAGCTAATTTCTAAATGATCGTGATGTTTTTGCTTTTTCTATTACTAGTGGCCCATATTTAGATATAGGTTTTGTAGGTAATAATTTTCAATTAAGGTCTCCCTGTACAGGAAAGTAGAATACATCCGCGGCTCAAAGTCGTAAAAAAAGACTTTCTATTAAATAATCAACAGGAACTAATCCACATACGATCACAATTAGTATATATTGTACAGTTTTTCGTTTTACATTTAGTATTACCTTTGATAATGAACTGCAAAGTTCGAAACATGTGCCAGGAAACTGAAAATGAAAAATGGTACATAACAAGTGCTTTTCTTCATCAAATGTATTTATTCGGTTCCATCAAAAATGTAGCATAACAAGCATTACCTATATTAAGTGAAGTAAACTAGCTACTCTATATACAATAACTAAGTTAAAATTGAATAAGTGTACAAACCATATACAGGTTGACTGACGAAAAACCTTTGGTGCTGTATCTCGCTTATTTTTGATCCGATTTGAATAAATAAAACATCAAATTAAATGATTTTTAAAAGACTTTAATATGAACTGTACTGATATTTTTTCTTGCATCCAGTTTTTGACAAAAGACGATCAACTTTTTTTTTTCGAATTGCACTGTATATATATTTTGTACTGATCCGCAAGGAGATTTTTTTCTGAATCTAAATTTGTAAACGATTTTATCCATTCATCAAACCAAAGTCGAGAAATTGAGGATTAAAAAAAAATTAAAAATCAAATACCCATAGTAAACAATATATAGTGCCTATTCCAAATGTCAAAAGTGACAGTGTCAGTCATTGGTACAATACTGCAATGATTTTTAATAATTTCATAATAAAAATGTTGCAAGATTTCAAAAACTGAAAAACGATTTCTGTAGAAGCACAAAATTCTAGTACAGTGTTTGAAATATTGCAACATATTAATTATGAAATAATTAAAAAATCGTTGCAGTATTGTATCAATGTCTGTCACTGTCACATTTGACATTTAGAATAGGGTCTGTATATTGTTTACAATGGATATTTGACTTTTTATTTATTTTTTTAATCCTCAATTTCTCGACTTTGGTTTGATGAATGGATAAAATCGTTTACAAATTTAGATTCAGAAAAAAATCTCCTTGCGGATCAGTACAAAAGATATATACAGTGCAATTCGAAAAAAAAAAGTTGATCGTCTTTTGTCAAAAACTGGATGCAAGAAAAAATATCAGTACAGTTCATATTAAAGTCTTTTAAAAATCATTTAATTTGATGTTTTATTTATTCAAATCGGATCAAAACTAAGCGAGATACAGCACCAAAGGTTTTTCGTCAGTCACCCTGTATATGGTTTGTACACTTATTCAATTTTAACTTAGTTATTGTATATAGAGTAACTAGTTCACTTCACTTGGGGTTTTAATATAGGTAATGCTTGTGGATAAATTTGTCTACAATTTTATATTCAGAAAAAAAATCTCCTTGCGAATCAATAAAAATATATATACAGTGCAATTAAAAAAAAAATGTTGATCGTATTTTGTCAAAAACTGGGCGCGAGAAAAAATAACAGTTCAGATCCTATTAAAGTCTTTTAAAAATGGTTTAATTTGATGTTTTATTTATTAAAATTGGATAAAAAATAAGCGAGATACAGCACCAAAGGTTTTTCGTCAGTCACCCTGTATACTTCAATAGAAAGTGCCTGAAATTTAATCTATCCCCAAAATACATGAAGATCCGATTTAACAATAAATCGAAGGAAGCAAAAAGGCCAGTACAAAAAGCAACAAACGATTTTTCTGGGAGAACATCTCAAAGTCATGTATGTAGAGCTAACGAAGAGACTGGACAACATAACATTCGATTGTTTTATATCAGATACCATGGAGAAAATACTCCAAACTACATATGCACACTACATGACCCAGAAAAAGAAATTCGACTACCTTAAACAAAACCAAATATGCCGAGTAAAAAATCCAACCCAACAAAATTTTACCTAAGAGTGATGAATTGTTCAATCCAAACAAAATGAGACTAATGGAAAAAGGACTGAAATATTAATCAACACCAACAACGCTTAGAAACTACTATGAATACTAGCAATTGAAACAGAAATTGCATTACACCGAGCAAAAAAAACAACCAAGCAACATAATTAAAAACAGCCAACAAAAGACCAAACAATCTGTACGAAAATACACCTTTAAATGAATAAGAAAAACGTGTACAGATCATAAACCTAATACTGTATAAAGCAGACAAAGGCAACACATTTACAATCCTAGAAGAAAACACAATACGTCAAAAAAATGAAAACACTGATAAGTGAAAATAAAAAATACAAATTCAGAGAATTGAGGAAAAACATAACAAATGGGACATTGAAAATTTAACAACATACTCACAAGGAAAGAATACGAGGAGACTATACGGAGGAAATTACATACAAAAAAATCGAGAAGCAAACGATGATATATCACAATTATATAGATATATGCAATATCAATATTTTTCTTTCGACTATTTATACGTTTTGAAATTATATCGAGTAGAGTATTTGTTGTGATTAGCGCATGCGCGGTCTGTTGCTGATTATTATTATTTCTCTTAATTTACCCGTAGTATTTTTCTTGTTATTTTAATTTTAATAATGGAATGCAATAAAATAAATCATTGATAGAATCAGCAGAGCAGAATATAGGTACAGTGCAAAAACGCTAAAACAACGGCTGGTGGAATGAAAAGTGCTGCATTATAGTTAGTGAAAAAACATACTTGAGAAGACGATAAATACAAACAAACAATTATGAAGATAAAACGAAATTTGACCAGAAAAGAAAAAAATGTAACTAACTTATAAGGAAAATCAAACGTACATGGATACAGAACAAGGTGGATGAAATAGAGAAAGATTACAAATGTCACAACTCAAAAAAGTTCTACAAAAAAATCAACGCACAAAAGAAAAAAACGAATATTAGAAATCTAGGAGTTAAATGCAAACATGGAAAAGTAGCAGAAAACGCAGATGGGGCTAAGTCAATATGGTAAAACTACTTCAAAGATCTACTGACAGACGCAATCGAAGCAACACAAACAGAAGAAGTAGAAAGAGGAGATGAAATAAATAACCATGTAGATCAACCAACAATTGAATAGATAAGAGAAATAATTAAACAATGCAAAAAACGGAAAATCGGCAAGCGAAGACGGAATCTATATGGAGAGGGATTACGTTACTAAAAACACCTATTAAATATTATCAGCCATCATACAAAAAAGACTGAACACATATACGCGGAATATCGTAGGAGATTACCAATGTGGTTTTGTCAGAGGGAAATCAACGGTAGCCGCCATGTCACTAAGCAAACAACGGAGAAAACACTAGAGCAAAACATTGGCATCAAAATGTTATTTATAGAATTTAAGCAAGCATTCGATTCAGTAAATAGAAATCAATTAATCATTGCATTAAAACATTTTCGAATCCCAAGAAAAATCATAGCGATGATTCAAACCACATTAAGGTATACAGATGCAACAGTACGGACAAATCAGAGAAACACAAATTTATTTGATATAAATAAGGGAGTTAGGCAACTATCCGCCACACTGTTCAATATTGCACTGGAGTACATCCTCAGAAACATCAACAAAAGAGGCACACTAAGAACAAAAGGCAAATTATATGCGGATGATCTCGTAATAATAACAAAGCAAAAACATTCTAAAAGAGATAACAGAGGAAGGAAATAAAATGGGCTTAAAAATAACGAAGACAAGACCAAATTTATGAGTATTGGGAAACATAACTATACAGGAAAGATCATGAATTCGAACAAGTGACAAAAATAAAATATATGGGCGTAACAATAAATAGTAACGGCGAAAGCGATACAGAAATAGAAGAGAAAATACAAGCAGCAAACAAAGCATACCAAAAAGTATTATAAAATAAAATAAACACTAAAACGCAGGTACAAATAGATAAAACAGTTATAATACCAGTATTAACATATGCAGCAGAAACAATGTCGTTAAAACGCTAAGACCAAAATAATTTACTAATTATAGAGAGAAAGATAATGAGAAAAATTCTAGGATCAATTAAATCAGGAGAAAACGAAATAAGAAGACAAACAAACGCAGAAATAGTAGACCAACTTAGAGGATCCGATATTGTGCAAACAATTAAGTCAATGAGATTAAAATGGATAGGACATGTATGGAGGTCGGGAGAGGCAAGTATGATAAGAAACATAATGGAGTGGCAACCAAGTAAAAAGAGAGGATGAGGAAGACCAAGAAGTAGATGGCAAGACGAGGTAGAAGACGATATAAGAGGACTAGGAATTACGAAGTGAAAGTCGAAAACAGAAGATAGAAAAGCATGGAGAGAAATAACAAAGAAAATGAAAGATTCTAGAACGTGTACATAATATATACTATTTAATGAGTATAAGTAATATATATATATATATATATATATATATATATATATATATATATATATATATATATATATATATAACAGACATACCAATGCGTTCGATTGTCATACTACCAAAATCAATGCTATGAAATATGCACATATATTAATATAAACTACCAAAATGCTTACCGTGTAGATCTGAATATTCAATAAAAAATACTCAGGAATATATTAATAAAACCCAACAACTCCAACTCAATAAGAATACAATCCTGGTATCATTTGACGTAAAATCCTATTTACATCCATTACAGTAGAGGAAGTAAAAACCTGAAGAAATGAAACTACAAAAACTAATTGACGTCTGCTTATCCCAAAGCTATTTTATATTAAATAACAAATTCTACGCCCAAGAAGATGGATTACCCATGGGAGCTCCAACCTCACCACTCTTTGCTGAATTATTTATGAAATCATTCGAAGAAAAACTTTTAAATGAGACCTGTCTACATTATTTAGAACTGCATATCAAGTTTCATATTTTCATGTTCTTTTTATGTACAGAAAGTATTCTGTTAAATGTTCTTTGTTATTTTAAGTTTACGTTGCCAAACATATTATAGCATATTATTTTTTCTACTATATTTTATGTAAAAGGTGTATCCGTATTAATAAATCAAATCAAATCAAAGAAGAATGCAAACATCTTATTCTGGTGCAAATATGCGGACGATGTATTTTGTATATAGGGAGGGTCACTGGACTAATTTCTTCTCTTCAAGACCTCAATAACCAGAAGCAACAAATCCAATTCACCATTGAAAAAGAAATAGGCGAAAGAAAGAAATATAATAAACTACATTACTCCATATAGATGAAAGCAACTACCACCAATACCATAATACCAAACGACTAATTCCAATCAGCACAAATAAAACACTCAACATTGAATGTATATATATCCCGACTCCTAACAGTCGCCATGACAACTGAATACTACGAACAAGAAAGCAACACTATTTATGAAATAGCCAAGAACAACGGTTAATATTCCCATCGAAAACGATCAGCATACATATGCAGTGATCCCCTTTCTTGGGAACGTGATTTCAAAAATTCAAAAACAATTGACCCCACATAATATAAAAACAATAGTTGTAGACAAGAAAAATCTATTAAGATATGCAAAAAGGGGAACCAAGCTAAATTACCTGGAAGGATTAGGGATCAAACGGGCCATTGAAAAGGAGATTTTCTATTAAATAATTAACAGGAACTAATTTACGTCGACACCATAATTGCGGGAATATCATAAGATCACAATTAGTATATTGTACAATTTTTCAATTTACATTTAGTATTACCTTTAATAATCAACTGCAAAGTTCGAAACACATGTCAGGAAACTGAAAATGAATATATGGAACAACAATGAAACAAGTGCATTTTTTAACAAATTTATTTATTCGGTTCTATCAACAATGCAGCACAACAAGCATTACCTAAAATCGTAAAAGGCTACAAATGAATACTGGCTTGGACTACATGAGTATCCTTGTTCTAAATGAATATTGCCTATCCCTTCTTTGCCGTTTGTCTATGTATAGACATGTGGTTTTCTACAAGACAACCTAACTGCACATTTGCTTGAGGAGCTTGTGGATGTGTTTAATATACGTATGTCTTCGATTTTCACGGGTATATTTTATGTGTTTATAAGCAAATATGCTCAATTTTGACCCTTTTGTGGGATATTTTAAACGAAGTCTATTATGTCATTTTGATCTGGATAAACCCCATTATTTACTTCATAACTTGTTGACTATTAAAATGAAAAATGATAGCTTTAAAAAAATTAGCCATTATTTATTAATAAAATTATTAGTGGTTGGCCATATCGATAATATTAAAATGTTACGTGATAGAACTCTAATGGTTACTAATGTAACAGAGTAACACATTTATGAAATGTAGGAAATAGGTGGTTTTGATACAATAGTAGAATCATACAAAACTTTAAATATTTCTAAAAAAGTAATTTAATGTTTTGATTACATTTCACCGACGAGGAGTTGATGTTTGAACTAAAATCTCAAGGTGTAATAGATGTAAAGCATAGTAAGTTGGTAGTAAATTAGCAAGCAATTGTTTTATTTTAATATTAAATGCTTTTTATATAATAAATGATTGTAAATACCTTTTATATATCATACACTTTTATCTTTAATGTGACTATAGTTTCGACAGATTTTCTGTAATTTTCAAAGTATACTTCAAATTTTTACAAATAACTTTATAAAAATATAAAAAATAATTAAATCACTAGTAGTTAATAACGGCTACCAAGATAACATTATAGATAATCTTATTAAGAAACACGAACAAAACTCAGTTAAAAATATTTATATGCTGATAATAAGAAAGTCCCCCCAATATTTAAATCATTGGCATTTTTTGGTAAAATTAGCAATATAATCAAAAACATCCTTGGAAAACACAACATTATCGTTTCTCTAAAATCTCCAAATAAATTATTTAATGTTATTTATAATAATAAAACTCTGATAAATAACATAAATAAGTCAGGCATACATAAATTAACTTGTAACACTCGTAAAGGAGTATATATTGGTCAGTCAGGTCGCAATTTTAAAATTAGACTAAAAGAACAAATAAGTTCATATAATAATAAAAACGAAAAATCAACTTTTGCTAATCATTTACTAAAAAATAATCACAATTTTGATGACAGAGATGTACTCGAGATAATTCATTTCGCTGAAACGGGCTTAAAAATGGATTTACTCGAGTTTCTTGAAATTTATAAAATTAAATGTAACCCTGGAATTCTAGTAATAAATGATCAAACTGACCTAATATATACCTCTCTGTTTAACGCCATCTAAATTGTTTGTAAAATTATTTTATAAAGTTGTTGGTAAAAATTTGAAGTATAGTTTGAAAATGACAGAAAATCTGTCGAAACTATAGTCACATTAAAGATAAAAGTGTGTGATATATAAAAGGTATTTACAATAATTTATTAATAATATTTAGCTTTTTATATATCCAAAATGGGTAATGATAGTTTCATTGTATAATCTAGAATTACAACCATTTACAACAAATCCCCTGATATATTTTAATCAGCAATTCGGTCTTATGTGAGACAAATGTAACAATGATTTTGTATGTGTCCATTGTTGCAATATCCCACATGATGGTAGTTTCACGACTCCATTTAAATGTACTAACTTAAAAACTTCGAATTGCTCGCATTCTTAGCAGTGCCCTCAATTTCAAATTGAAGATGCTATAAAAAAAATGTTTATGTTTATATTTATTAAACTTTTGCTTCTTTTTCCAAAAAATAAATATAAATATTCAAAAATATTACAAAAAAACATTGCCTTAATTTAGCCTTACTTTTGTCCTATTTTCCATCTTTGTAGCGATGGAATTATGACTGTCAATAATGAATTGATTAATGGTTGAGGCGTTAACTTCGTGATACATCTTGGAAAATTAAACAAAAACGCTTACTATGTCATATTGACAAATATATGAATATATAGTATAGGACCACATTTTATATATTGAAGTCATTTGCGTATGTCCCTGCGATGTAGTTGTCGACCATAGGTACTCAACAAAATTTATAACGTGCCAAATCATCAAAACATTGAAACTAAGAAAATAGAAGTCAGATGCCGAAATTAAGTTTTGAAATAAAATAAAAACTAAAACTCTCTATAAAAAGAAATCAATCAGTCCCTCTGAAGATTTGATTTCATGTGGCAATTTGCGTATAGAACAAGACAGGTTGCTTGCTGCTCCGGACTGCCTTGGATCTGGATCTATCTGGATCTGGATCTGGATTTGTTCGATTGGAGGGCAAAGTGCTCCGCTGTACGTAGGCCTTAGTGGGCCCTTTGTACGTCCTCCCATCTGAGTGAAACCAACCCAAGACATTGACTAACGCCAGGATTGCAGCAAGAGGGACTGTTAGGATTTTTAGTCATCTCTCTTTCATTGTGGATTCACGCAGTTTGGGTAACACTGGGCAGTCCAAACGTACATGCTCAGCGGTTTCCTATTCTTATTCATAACCTTTGCAGATTGGGCTAGATTGTAGTCCCAGTCTGTTCAGTGCGGAGTGCCTTATGTTGCAACTTAAGAGCTTTTTTTATCTAATGATTTGAAATATAACCAATAACTTTGTAGGTATCACTTTTGTTTATGTTTAAAAAGAATAGAATAAAAAATTGGTCGTTTATTATGGGAATGTCCCCTATCTGTACGGTTGAAAATTTCTATGATCTCTAGTAAATCCATTTTCGACTTTTTCATTAAAGGATAATCAAAATTGTGATTATTTTCGCTTATATAATTAGAGAACATAAATACGTGCTATTGTTATTATATGTGCTAAAATATGTTCTTTTAGCCTTATGTAAAAATTCTGTGTAGAAATTCTCCCTAACAAGTATCACGGAGTCAAAGCAACTGGCGGTGTGTCGATTCGGTTATTTTGTGAATCAATTTAGTTGGAAACTCCTTTTTAGGCCATTGCTGTAAGGGTGCACCTTCTTCAATCATCTATCTGGCCTACATTGACAATTTGCTCCGACGCTTCACCTAAATGGGCGTTCAATGCTCTTTATCACAAATAGGTCTCTACTTATAGGGATTAAAGAGACGGTCTTATCAAAAATATGATGGAGAGAAAAAAAATGCATATATGATCGTAAATAAAGAAATCTATGTAAATCACGTATTTACCTCAATTTTTGGTCTACGGTATATCCTGAAAAAATCAACAGCTATTTAGATATCACCAGCCGTCTAGTAAAGTGAAAAACAACAGAGGCTAAAACCTGCAACTGGAAAATTTAGAACTTCAATCGTCTAACGTCGATTCTGATGAAACTAACAATCGCGCCCTCTCTCGTACTATTGTGAAATAATGCATGTTATAAAGTCATTCTGGCAGGTTTAGACCTATTATTGCTGAGTCAAAAGAACGGTCCTGGATACAATTTACCTTGCTTATTAAGGATGTTCTATTACCTCCAAGGAAGTTTTCGAAAATGTTAAATAGCTAGAAAAAATAGTTATGGATGCTTCTCCAGGTAATAATAGCCTAGGACTAATGGTTACTATTACTGAAATGTCGAGTCGAAAATGTATTATAATGATCTATTCGTTATGCGGGAATTTGCTTTAGAACTTTAGAACTAGAATGTAAGCAGATATAATTCACTATGAATTTATAAAACTGCTACCGCTATACCAGTTTTTTTTTTTTTAATTTTCATCCCAATTCATAAAATTGGTAAAAGAACTGATCGACCCAGTTATAGGTCATATATACGATGGAGTTGTTGATGTTGAGTTGATGATGAAATGAGGGTTAACATAGTTCTTGGAGTCACGCTTTCTTTCCAGTGAAGGGTCTTTTTTTCGTTGGGTTCTAGTGGATCATCTCGTGTTCTTAGAGACCACGATGCTTTCATCACCAAACGGTATTTGGTGGTGGTTTTCTTTGACATAGAGAGAGTTTATGATACTGCATGGTGATATGTGATTCCGAAAACCTTACATAATTGGGAAATTCGTAAATATTTGCGTTTCTACTTGAAAATATTTTTTTATCGGCTTGTAACTTCCAGGTGCCCCTTAATGATCTGTTTTCGGTGTAACATTTTTTAACTTTGCATAAACTACTGAGTAGATTTGTACAAGTTAGTACATATATACATATTTAAATATTATCAATAATATTATTAAATGCATTTTTACCTTTTATTGGAAATAAAACAAATCGACTCAAACCATACCTTTTAAATATCACAAATAAAAGATTCTACTTGCAAATTATTAATGTTAAATACATTCCACAAAAAGAGTAAAAAATTAGAACCTGTGAGCAATACTTACTGGATAGTGGATATGTGCGTCTGAGTGGATGAAAATTGAAAACCAAGAAAACAGTGAACTCCGTCCTAGTCTAAATATGAGTACGTGTTTCATGAATTTCTGTTTTCTTTTGCAAATATCGGATGTTTCAACAAGAGCTCTTTATTGCGGTAAATCGGAGCAGTTTTGACATTTAGTTTTTTAGCTTATTAGTAGTAGAAGCTTTGGCAATTTTTACAATGAATTCAATTTCACTCGACATAATCGTTATTCTGAGACCGCTATTAAGAATTTGGTCACACGACGAATTTTATGTAAAGATTTGGCTTTGAAACCTTACAAGGTGCAATTGGTGCAAGAACTGAAGCCGACCGTAGATTCGCTGAATCCGCTCGTTTTTCTGAGAAAAGACATTTTTTCAAGCTTCTTTTCATTTACCTGGCCGCGTCAATAAGTAAAATTGCCGCATTTGGCCTTCGGATAATCCAAGATGCCCTTGCTTACTGAACGTGCAGCTGCATGGTAGTCCGGAGGCGTGATTTAGCCGCTTGTTTTTCTTCAAAAATTCTGCTTCTTCTTTCTTTCTGTTATATTTTAAAATATTTGAAACAATTTTCAAAGTACATTTGTTTTTGAACACAATTAAATTGCCTAGCTCTTTACTTGGCATTGTGTCAGCATCATTATTGTTGTTTGAGATTATCAAGTGTTGTTGTTTTATTATTTATCACTTCTATTTCAAGTAATGATGCTGAAGAAATTTTGTACTATTGATACAGGTTGTACGTTTAGTTCAATAATTTCGTCTTTCGGTCTCAAGAAACATAAAGTAGATATTTTTCATTGCATATTGCTGACCTTATGTAATAAAAAAATAATTTGAAAATGTTATTTTCTATGCCATCGGTTTGAAGGTTTCGATTTTCAGATTATTGTAAAATAACAGTAATATCTATGATAAGCTTTAAATAGTATTTTCTAGTGTAATAATTATATATAAATTATATATTAAAATAAAACCTTTGTGTGATAAACTCGACTACAGTCGAATCTATACTGTCGGTTGTTGAATCCTTTAAGACGTAACCGTGGAGTGGACACCTGAATGCACAGTAAATGTAAATCGAGTGTTTTGCGTCAACTAGTGAATGACATGCACTGAATTTTTTAAAGTACAGCCTTTGCAACTGATAACCTAAATGAAAGTGTAATCACGAAACGTGCCAAATAGAAAAAGACACGTCCAGACAGCACATCGTCACGAAACAAACCCATTAGCCAGAACGAGACAGACAGTGACACCGCCATTAATATTATTGCTTGGTCAACATTAACATCACGAATATACAGACATTAGTTCGGTTCCAATTCGTGGCCGCATATCAATAAAAACAGACGCCACGAGGAAAAACGCGACGATGATGATATCTGCCTGGTAATTAAGAGAAGCTTTCCTTTATCGGGGAATGATTAGCACACGGCTTTTAATAAAATATATCCATAAACACACATTCTACATTAGCAACCGAGTCTAGTTGACAGTATCCGTGGATCTACAATATGCATTACCCGGCCTGGGAGGAAATACACTTGCAGCAAAAGCGGACTTGTAACAGAGATCCGGCGAACTGATAAAACCTCCGAAATGACAGTATCGCGCTCATTTTTTTCAAATCTTACGGCCAATTAATTCCGCAACACATTTAATTGCGCCGTAAACTTTAAAAATATTAAAATTCCAATTATAACTTTTTAATCTGATGTACTGTTGTCCTTTTTCTCCTTCGTGTGCTGGATCATTTTTATTATGGCCTTAAATTACTCTCGGCACGGGAATTAGAGACAAACGCATTAATCGTGCAAGAAAACACCGTTCATCATCGTTTTGTTAATTAAGTCTACGCACAGGAATGTGATAGGCTTAATACATTAATCAGCAACTATTTCTAGTTAAAAGTAATTTGTATACTATATTCCATGCATTCTTACATATTTACGAAGTGTGGGTCATGTTTTTGTGTCACAAATTATTTTACTTTGCTTTTATAAACTATTTTATAATTTCCTGCATCAAATAAAATAAACTAGTTTAATAAGATTGAAGAAGACATTTTTATTTTCAGTTAACTGGCACGTGTTCTTTGCCTTCGTAGACTTTTATTAAAGTTTAAATTAATTTAAAATAAAAAATGTACAACCATTTATAGTACAGAAGGTAACATTAATTGAAGAGGTGTCTCTAAAGTAGAAATTGACTCTAAAGTAGTAATTTAATAAGTACAAAAATGTACATGAACAAATATTCATAAGATTAATGCAAACTTATTTAAAAACAGAAGAATTTATATTATATATAAATTCTGCCCTAAATACCATGCTAATAATATTTTTGAATAGTAAAAATATGTATATAAGGAATATATTTTCAACAAAGTTATAAAACTTGGTTGACTTACCACTCAATCATTAGCAAACGATACCAAGCAGTGCTGTTCGCGTCTAAACTTCTCCTGTTTAATTGGGAAATTACGAAAGAGCATATATCATATATCAACTACTTCGCTTTCTTCGATGATTGATCCTCTCAGTCAGGTACTAATTTTCCTTTAAGTGCTTTATCTCTTCTTAACAATCTTAACAACTGATGCTTTCTTGATATTAGAAACACTTAGTGGACTAATAGATACCTCACCAGTGTTAGTCTCCAATTCAGTAGACCTTCTCCAGCGCAACTTTATCTTTTCTGGCATCAAATTTAGCCCTGTTCTGGTTATAGGAGCCACAAATATTGGTTATTCACGATTGAAACCTTTTTTATCACTTCTATTAGAGTTGCTAATGCCTGAGCCAGGTTCCATTATAAACAAAATATTTTGTGCTTTTTTTTGTATAGTTTATTATATGTATAGTACTAACCGGGTATTGTAAAGTTACAATAAATTAAAAAAAATAAATAAATAAACAATTTTAAATCTTTTAGTTGTAGATTATGAATTTAATGCGGATTGAAAATCGTATCTGTTTTCATCATCTTCCTTTTCAGAAGTGTATTCTTTTCTATTTTCTTTTCTTGTTAATTAGCTGTTTGCTTTTTGTAACTAGTCTCATATTTATAATCTTAAGTTTTCCACAAGTTTTTTATTTTATTTTATAGGGGCTTTTTCAATTGTTTCTGTAAGCTGCACCTTATTTTCGCCTTCTATCTTCAGTTTGTCATTATCCTCAGACATTCTCTGATGATTATTCAGAATCCACATCATTGCTCTTTGTTTCTACTAGTTTATCAACTTGCTTGCCTTTCTTAATGTTTTTTGTGCCTATATTTTTAACCAAAAGTTTTCAGCGGTGGATTCTGGATTTGATGCAGATTAAACACCGCAGCTGTTTTCATCATCTTTTCAAGGAGTGGATTATTTTCTATTTATTTTCTTCTTAATTAGCTGCTTGCTTTTTTTAACTAGTCTGACATTGATATTTTTTTGGCAGCTTTCACCTCAAGTTTCCCACATTTTTTTTAAATTTTATATTTTGTTTCAGTAGGCTGCCCCTTATTTTAACCTTCTAGCTTCAGTTTGTCATTATTCTCAGACATTATATGATGATTCTTCTGAATCCGCATAATTGCTCTTTTTTTCAATTAGTTTGTCAACTTGCTTGCCTTTCTTAATATTTTTTGTACCTATATTTTTAACCAGAGATTTTCTTTTTGCCGATTGCATTACTTCAACTTTTAAGTTTTCTGCATTCTTTTCATGCAATATCTTTGTATGTTGTTGATGGATTCACTACTATTTTCAGCTTCTTTATTATTATTATTTTTTCTGTTTTCCGTCATATCTTTTACATAAGTGGTGTTAAGCTCCTTTGCATGTTGTACTATTTCTGTAACATTATTATAACCTATCAACTTCTACTTTTAGTTCCATTGGGAAAACATTACTAAATACTTTCTTATTAACGCCTTTTAGAACATCATTGTCATGTTATCAATTCTTCCAGATTTTCAGTTATCTCGCCGATTTTTTCAGTATCAACTATCATATTTTAGCTTTTGCTACTTTCTTATGTTTTTCATGTGTATTCATGCGTAATAAGATACCAACATTTGTCAAATTTTGTGTGTAAATCGACTGTTCCTTTATGAGTGTATGTTGATGATATATACAATTTAGAAAGATTAACCAAGTCCACGAATAAAATGCTGCCGGCCTGGATTAGATCATAATGGTTGTTCAAGATAAAATTTTCATGTGCATGGTGTCTTTTTCTTTAATCTATCTAGGAATTTGAACTTTCTATACCATCTCATCTTCTGTTGACCTGTGTTAATACAATTTTCAGCTAGTCGTTTTTTATAACCACATGGCAGAGATGGTGGCCGCAAAATTTGCAGAAAGAGATAAGAGCTTAATCACCTGGATAATTAGAGATTAAGAAGGCCATCAATAATTCTTCGATTGATTTAAATTATTTAAGTCCAAAAATATTTTGTATCGTTAGATATTTCATGATGATATTTTTATATTTTCAGGCATTTTTAATTGAAGTTTTTAGCGTTTTTCTTTCATAAGATTAGTTCTTCTTTAAGTTTATGAAATATAATATCATTTCTATGTTAACAAAGATAAAAATACGTCAAATTAATTTATTCCCCAAAAACTGAGTCGCATTTCAATAAATTCTATAAAAAATTCCACCTAACTCCTGCGTATTATTCAATCTAAAAATTGAGACAATTATTAGGAACCACCTTTACTACAACAAATGAATTAGAAAAATCAGGAATTTATTCAATTAACTGTAACAATTGCGACAAAATATATGTAGGTCAAACACAGCGAAATTTACAAATTAGATTTAAAGAACACTTAACACACGCAAAAAATTTAAATAATGAAAAATCCGCGGTAGCTAACCATATAATAGAAACAGGGCATCCAATCACAATAAATAATATTAAATTACTCAAACAGTCTTCCAATTATCAATTAAACATGTTAGAGGCAATACAAATGAAAAAAACATGAAAGTAGATTAATGAATTTCGATTTAAGTCCATTACAAAACGTATTATTAGAATTTATCGTCCCACCTTAATCCTGTTTTTTTCCATAATACCTTTTTCCAAATACCGTCCATAATTTACATTTTTTTGAAATTACCCTACCACCCTTCCAACTTATTTACATAATTTGTCTGTATAAATATTGTTTAATTTTAGTTTTGTACTTAGTATTAAACCATTGATAATGGTCACTTTGTGTCCGAAATATATATTTGGTATTTCAAATAAACTGTGTGAAGAAAGGTTTTTAGTGCTTTATTTTATAGTTAAGAGGGTAAATTACAGATTTATCAAAAAATAATAGGTATATATTACATACTGCCCTCTTGGTTTCGAAAACTTCTCGCGAGGTGGCTAGATGATTGTTTTCTTCCTCGTTATCTTTTCTAGATTGGAAGGTCTTAAGGCAAAACTTCATCCTAGTAAGGCCGTAGGTACGATATATGATCTGGTATGTTTATTTCAGTGATTATATAGGACAATGGATTATTCGATATTTCGAGGTTGGTAGGTCTATGTCTTCAGATAATACTATAGGATCCACTTTGTTCTGATGTCAGTTTAACAATGAACTTTTTCTTATTCTTTTAATTACGGAGAAGACTTAAGCTATTGCTAAATGTCCAACTTCATAATGTGGACTAGTGCGTCTATGTTTATACCTGCTCCTTGTTTTTATCTTGTGTCGTGTCTTGCAGTTTTCTTTTCTGAACTATTGTGTCCAGCTATATTCCGATGTTCTTAGATATTGTCAACGTCTTAAATCTTTCATACGCTCATAGTGCATCCGAAATTCTCTTCCAAACGTTATATCTTAAATTTCAAATTGAAATTTATTGTCTCCTGTCGACTTAGTAGATATTCAAACGTTGAAGATTAACTTAGCTGACTAACTTCAATTTTTGATATACCATATCTTAAAAAGATATTTCTTAAGATCTCTTCTTAACGAAACAGTTTCAGTCCACAAGTAACAATGAAGATGTGTGCTTATCCAAATAAACGATAATTCTGGTAATGATCTATATACATGGATGGCGAGAGTTTGGAATCATATAGTTGATACTTGTTGCGCTACCATCTTGATGAAACCTGATATGCAATTTCGCCGAAGAAAAACCCTTACAATGTTTTATATTATTACTTTTATTATCAGTTTCCCTTTGAAAATGATCGAGTATGATCAGGAAACTGAAAATAAAGGTGTTTTTCTTGGTCAAAATATCAATTCATTAGTTTACTGTAGTTTGAACGAGATTTGTTGGTTTTATTTAAGTGGCTCTGTATTCATATATTTATTTGATTCTTTGGTATTCTTTCTTTAAAAAGTACACAAAAAACTGCTTGGTGAAAATAGGAATTTCGTTATACCTAGGTATCTATATCAATCATTACACTATCTTGAACCATCCGGTTGATGGGTGGATTCATAATCACACCATTTCACGGGTTGAGTCTCTCAGACCCAAACTGTGTCTTATTTTTTCCCATAATAACATATTAACATGTCCAGTTTTAGGTATGCATTTGTTAACCTGGAGTATTTTGCACTGCTAAGAGTGAAAATAGTTGTGAAAAAACATTAACTTAGGAGTTTCACTTTATTAAAAAAGAGTTACATGTAATGTCAGTTTTCAAAAAATATTATAAATTTAAAAAACCGGAAAAGACAATAACAATAACATACAAGTATTTGTAAAGTATATGGCCGAATAAGTGTAAAAAAATTTAAAATTAGTGTACATAAATTTGACAAACAAAATATTGAATGGAATATCTCGTTAATTAGATTTTGCCACATAGTCGGCGCAGTATGGTTTTGTGTGTTCCAAATAAATACAGGGATATCTTGAATTTTGATTCTTGCAGAATTTGCACCTCCTTCGAGCAGGTGAAGTCGTCGGTCGGGGCTCTTCTGTGACTGAGACCTCAGAGAATTTAGCCGCTGATAGTCCTATATTACGTGATAGATTTGGCGTACTCGCTCATAGTTTAATGTTTTCTATTACTTAGTCTTTGCCCAAATTTCCAAAAAATAGTCGTCATTATGAATGCGTTGATTGCTCCTACGTAAAGCATGCCGAAAGAACCACCTATGGCCATCTTGTATTTCGAGCTACATTATTTTGTCATCGTAGTGCATTGACGATACATATAAGTAATACATTATTTTACTTTCTTATGATATATGAAGTAAGTGTCATATCGACATATAATGCAAAAAAATAAGACTTTATAGATCTATCTTTAACATATTTATATTCTTTTGGCAAAGAACTTCGACTGGATTGTATTGTGCCAACTACAGTTAGGCGGCGATCATGCAACAAACGACTTACAGCTTCTACGCTAGTAAACCAGTTCCAGTTCCTGAGATGTGGTTCGGCATTCTTAGAATGACAGCTGTTACAGAATTGTCTATCTAAAAGGGACCTTCAAGTTACCTTACATCATAGATCTCTAATTACAACAGTTATGCATCCACAGTAGAAAACACTTTGATTTCATACTTACGAAATAGGTTTAAGAAATAATAACACTTTGCTAGTATCACGAATTTTTACACTTTTTATTGTGACTAGTTTCGTCCTATTCGGACATTATCAAACGAATACAATAATTATTGTAATAATGTTAATTATTGTATTCGTTTGATAATGTCCGAATAGGACGAAACTAGTCACAATAAAAAGTGTAAAAATTCGTGATACTAGCAAAGTGTTATTATTTCTTAAACCTATTTCGTAATCAAGATGTATCACAAAGTCACGGTTTCAACAATCAATCAGATTTCATACTTGTTGTGTTTATTTGTAATGTAGTTACGAAAGCCACATCTTCCACTACATCCTAACAACATTTCTTCTAGAGTCATATATTTACCCACACTATAATGTTTTTACACTGTTCACTAAATGTTTCAAATATGTCTCTAACGACAGCAAGTTTATCCAACATATTTCGCTCATCCCTTGTATCGGTATTGTCGAAACGTATACAATTTATCAGAAACATAATTCTTCGCTGAGATAAGTTAGCAGGAAATAATTGGAACCCTAAGCCTTTCTTGGACCAAAATTCGTTAATTTTTTTTCGCCCCCCCATGCTGAGAACCGGTTAAATACAGCAAACAGATAAATGCCTTCATTTCCGCTTTATTAGTAAGTACAACGTCGTATTTGTTATTGTATCTTGGTGCTATTTTTGTATATACAACTTGGTAATTTCAACAACTGTGTCCAAAATTTCTTCAAAAAAAGAGCAAACAACACTGAATTGGCGTGTTTGCGTTTCTTTCACCTTCACGAACACCAGGCAGTTAGGTAATGATATTTTGTTCGAACTCGTTGGCCTGGGACATGCCTTTTCCACCTGATTCCATCTCTTCCATAAAAATACAGAGATCTGGAGATTCTTCTTGCTCCGTATCTGTATTATGTTCGCTAATTATGTCTTGTGCACCTTCGGTTTTGGAGTCAGATGTTTCAGAAACGTCCCGAGTTGGTACTTCATCAGAAGTGCCTGGAGTCTAATAATTTCCCTTTCATACGCATCCATCTCGCCAAACAAAAGTAAAAAAGTGGAAAACGCCATATATAGAAATCACGCAATAACTTTCAGTTGTACTTCCAATAGAGACTTAACCAAAAAATCCCTTGTCTTGCTTTATATAGTCTGGACCAAGTTTGGGGATTTCTCTACAAAAGATAAGAAGAGTGAGAAAGGTTAATCCCCTAAACTCAAGATAAAAGTTTGTTAACATGCAAACCACGCGGAAACGAACAGTTGAAATTTAGGGACTTACACGTATGCAAAAGATTCTGTGTGAATCTTTAGAAACTAGAGGAAGGCATTAAGAATGTTTTATGCCTAAAACCGACACAAAATTAGTTCCTTTACGAAATACGAAAAAAATAATTTTAGGAAAAAAACTTACACGAATACAAGGGTTGGGTGTGGCAGGCCCAAAACCCTGCTGGCAGCCAAACGACAGATGAAAGAATTAAGACCAATTAAGGAATCTTAATGTAATGTTTTTATTAAAGTTATGAAGGTACCAAAAAGCTAAAGAAATTAAATAAATTATTTTAAAATATACAACAAATAAAGATTTGCCTAGGCCTCACGTCCGATCGGGTTCCACTAGATAGCGTTAGAAATATGAGTTATGTTTTCCTGGATTCAGTTTCGGTAATTTCGATGTTAAAGAAACTCCCAACCAAGCTCCCAGATGCTCTTATGCATCCACCTTATAGTGCGGAACTAGGACCAAGTGATTACCATCTGCTTCTGTCCATGACGAACATTTTTTTTTGCGGGTGATATTTCGCTTCAAGAGAGGTTTGTGAAAATCGACTGTCTCAATAATAGGGCAATAGGGACGAGGATTTTTATGAGAGAGAAATTACCTTAAAAATAGCAATAAGTTATCAAACAAAACAACGAATATTTGACTTAAATCGGATCATATTAACTATGAAAATTAAAGCCTTCAATTTCATGCAAAAATAAATTATTTCTTTTTACCACACCTAATATCTTTATATTGAAATAATTTAACTTATTTCTACGTAGCCTATATAAACCGTTATTAGGCTCCCAAGGTTTTTTTTTCGTTTTGAGTTGCCTTTGGTAAAATAAATTATTTTAATAGCATCCAGATTTCACAAATAAATGCATGACCGCATAATACGAGGTATAGTAGGAAAGTTGTACCCGTTTGTACCATGCGAAGCGCTGTAGAATAGAGAATAGAGTAGCCAGATATGTACTAATATGTTCAGTTGTATTGGTGCCTTGAAAGTATTGACAAAAATTGTAGTGTCTTTTACTTCTTTATGACAAATAATATATAAAATTTGGGGTCATATGATACTTCAACGTTCCAATTATGTTTAAAAATGCTTGGGTACCAGTTAAGAGTTAAATAAAGTAGTACTCTAAACTGTGACTGCATTTCTTTTAAAAGATAGGTTGAAATACCTTCTCACCTTCAAAAAATTAAAAAAAATATATTTGAACCATTGAATACTCTTAAACTAGATGCAGTCGAAGGGCTAGATGAAAGAGTGTCACAATGCAAAACAGGCATTGAACTAACACCAGCTGCAATATATACAGAAGAAATTGTTTAGATTATATATCTGTCCGCAAACTAATAAAAATTGGGTTCTCCAGGTTATACCAAAATTATTACGTCATAAAACTAGTTGATAACCATTTTTAAAATTTCTCTACTGTGTATATTAAACATTTTTTAGTACTTAAGTGTCTTCTGAATTAAATTATGTCAAAATGATATTATTGACTTTTAATTAGAGTTTATTTTTGTTACAAATTGTAAGTGTACTTTTTAGAGATACCTTCAATGACCAAATTGATGTGTCTTTACACTTCAAATTTTCTTCCGATACTAATAATATATTTTTATTCCATTAGTTAATTATCTGTTACTTATTTATAAGTAAAAAATAATAAGGTTTACTTAATTTATATATACTCTAGATTTCCACTCCGACTTTTTGTTTGTTATTAATTTTGAATATACTCTAATAAACGCCAAGTCATAACTTACATCTTCTCTATTACTCTCAATAGTAGAATATGTTTATTTCAACACCACATAAATACCATGGTCAGATCTCGTATCTCCATTGTATTGTTTATTTTGTATAGAATTATAGACACAATTACTATAATAGATTACAATCAATCTCCCATAAATTCAGTTGTATTAATTTCCACTATTCCACTTCAAAACACTCACTTACATATTGTGTTCCCCCACAATAGATCAATTATGGAATTCTCATGACGAGTCTTCTAAACATGCAATTAATTAATTGTGTGTCAGCGTTAATCCACTTTCGCGTGATGTAAAAATAATTTATGGGCCGTAAAGTAAGTGGATCGTAAAACACGGTGAGAAAAAAGGTCCGATTTTGAGCGGAATAAATAAATGGTAATTCGGCGTTTAATAAAATTCGCACAACGAAACTTGACAAAGCGTTCGCTCAGTTTGTCTGCACGCTTTTCGGAACGTAGAATGCGAAATGAATTTATTTTTATTGTGTGTGTGTGTGCAAGTGCAGTGGAAACTGTAAATTTCGTAATTAAGTCAGAGATGTTCTTATACGTAATATGTAATCATGGTAATATAGGGCCGACATTCATTAACTTTACAAGTGCGCCTGGTTGTTAACTATTACACCAGACGCTGTACTCTTTATAAATTTATAATTACTTCACAAAATTGAGTGCAGTGTAATTCGTTTCTTTATTCAAGGATGTTAGGTGAAGTACTAATTTAATTTAAGAAAATTATGAAATATCGCAGGATCTTTTATGATTTGTTTTGTTGTTTTACTTCCTTTGTAACTATCCATTTTATACTTGAAAAATAAAAAATAAAATGTAAGTTATAATAATGCTAACTCTCCTATACTTAAGCTTACACAAAAATATTATTATTTAATTACCGATTAACATACGAAGTCTTTACATAAATTAATATATATTTGGGCAACATGGAAAGTTAAAGCATGGATGATAAGAGCGGTGTCGTTGGTAAAGGGAAAGAAGTATTTTAACATATCAAAATTTGTGGGATTGTGATTATATAAATCATAGCCGAAATTGTTGTAAAAGAGGAGAGCACTGAGGCACCCTTTGTAGACTTGTAAACGGATTGCAAAGGGTTAGTCTGATTATAAGCGTGTTGGACAGAAAGTTGTATATGAGGACTATTATAGGATGTGGAATATTTAGGAAGGTTTATATTAAGTAGGAGGCCAACATACCAAAGGCTTTCTAGATATCAAAGAATAAAATTATGGCCTTCAAGAGATTGGTTCATAAATCCATGATAAAAATGGAAGGGCGAAGAATAACTGATTTTTGGAGAATGAAGCTAAATTGGAATCCATGACTATGTTTTTAAGGTCATTAAAGGAGTTAATATTTTATCAAAGATTCAAAAAGTGTATAACTGAGATTGTGTTTTAGGAAGCAAACTATAATATCCTGTTTCTATTCAGAAAAGGAAATATGTCTTAGAGTAACAGTAATTAAATATTTCTAAAATAAACATGTAGATATGTTGTAGAGTTTTTTTAAGGATTAGCCGAGATCAGCAAAGTAATTTCAACCAAAGTGCAGTTATGTATACTGTTCGGTTTCATACGTCTAAAGAATTGAACCAAGTAACTTGCTAAATCATTGTCGTTTTCGGTGTTGTCTGATTTTTGAAATATCTTCTTTAACTATCCTGCAAATGCTTTCGTTATTGATTTATCATCAATTTAATCTTTAATGTTATTAATATTGTCAGGTTTTCTTGTTTTTATGTTTTTCCTTGTTATTTTGTACTAGTTAGTCATAACTACCAAATATCAAATATTGGTATATGTATTTACTTTAATATTTTTAATATTAAGATAACGAGACTGTTCATTTTTAATTTGGTTTATTTTAAATACTACATATATTTTGCCATACTGAGGCTTCTTTAGGTTAAAAAACAGTCTCGTTATCTTAATATTGAATATGGATTTCAACGCCTAAATGCCTCAACAAACAATCAATTTAATATTTTTCATGATCCACCAAGAAAAAGTCATTGCCTAATTAGTACTGTATAGTTGTATTAAAATATAAGATAGTAATAAAATAAATACAAAAAAATATTGAATTACAATTATCAATAAATGTCATATTTACATAAAGATTTCTGCTACATTCTTGATAAACAAAACGTAGCAGGAATGCGGAAATTTATATAAAGTGCCAAATCGCATTAGTCCGCAGTTTGCTGAACATTTCGCTGCATTAACATTTTGTTCTTAATGCAATTACCGGCGTTTCCCCGGCATTAATTAAACATACGTGCGATGCATCATTTTATTACAAAACTAGGAAAGTTCTTCCCCGGGATGGATACGTATAAATTTCCAGTTTTACGATATTTTTTTTATTTCTCTGGCAAAGATTTATAGTCGAACGGACGGGATAATTTATTACATAAGTCCAGAAGTGAGGTGGTCACTAATAGTTTAATTTAATTTATATGTTCCCCGGCTGCTTAGAGGGTGGTAAGAGAGCCCTGATTACTGTCTAATAGTCGTAACACTGGGGGGTTTGTTCCCCTCTGAGCGCTGTCAGGAGTGATGTAGGTGGATACCGTAATGGTCGTCGTAACATCTTGAGAAATATATATATAATCCTGTTATTCTGTGGCTTTATGTGATTTTTATAATTTTTTTAAATTGTCTCAAATAAAATATAAAATATTCTCATTTTAATGACTATTGTAATAGCTAAAATATTATAATAAAACGTTTTTTAAAACATTCATTCATGTTGCAGACAATTGATTTTTATGAAATTTGCCATAGACTACATTTTGAAATAATTTATCGGTAGTTTTATTTTTTATTAATAATTGAAAAAAAAATGTATGTGTATCCGATAAAAAATATTTTCTCTCTATGAATCATTGTAATTTAGAATATGAAACAAATCTAAAAATAATATTTCAAATATTAAAAGTTCAATATACCTTTAAAAGAGACAATTTTATAAATAGCTAAAAGGTTATATTTTTTCCATAAAACCAAAGTATAAGCTAAAAATAGCACTAATATAATAAGTATAAAAAAATAAATTTCCCTAACATACAAAATTAAATAAATACTGTACGAAAATATTAGAATCAACATATTAAAATTATTAAAATCTTAAATATTACGTGTTGGAATTAATTCGTAGCGATTTTTTTAGAGAAAAATAACAATTTATTAAAAAAAAACATTATTGAAAATACTGTCCATCGCTTGCCACGAGGCAATCCATGAATCAATCCAATTATTACAATTTTCATGAGAAGTGAAATTTTCCCCTAACAAACCACGAGCCATCGATCGGAACAGGTGGTAGTCCGAAGGGGCAATATCTGGAGAATACGGCGGGTGGGCTAGGGCTTCCCATTTCAGAGTTTCTATATATTTTTTTACTGTTTTTACAAGCCTTGATGCCGGCCGTTTTTCCTTCAATGCACGACTTAAAGGCATCAATTGTAATCGATAACAATCCCCAGTGATGTTTTCGTTGGGTTGTAAGACCTCATAATAAATCATACCCTGTTGATCCCACAAAATACAAAGAAGGAGCTTATACCCATGAATATTAGGTTTTGCCACTGATGATGATGGTTGTCCGGGCTTAACCCATGACTTTCTATGCTTAGGATTGTCATAGTGTATCCACTTTTCATCACCAGTAACAATCCGATGTAAAAAAACTTTTTTTTTCTCTTGTGCCGTTGAAGCAGTAACTCACATGTCAAAAAACGCCTTTTAACGTCCCTCTGTTTTAATTTATATGGGACCCAATTTCCTTCCTTTTGGATCATTCCAAAAGTTTTAAGACGTTTTCCTACAATTGATAAGTCAACACTCAAAGATGAAGACAACTCTTCAAGAGTTTGAGATGAGTTTTCTTCTAGCAACTCCTGCAATTCAGTATCTTCAAACTTTCTTGGCTGTCCAGATCGTTCCCTGTCTTGCAAATCAAAATCACCACTCTTAAAACGTAGAAACCACTTTCGACACGTTTGCTCAGCTAGAGCATGTTCCCCATAAACTTCTTCTTCTTCTTCTGTTTGAATAGTCAAACCTTCAATATTTTTAATAATAACTATTCATCGAATTCTAAATCTATTTATAACATCGGCTTTGTATTCATGATATCTGATAAATTAAATTGGAGAGCAATAAACATACAAACAATAGGAGTGTAATATTAGGTCTTAGGTAACAAGCAAATGTGGATCATATTAATATTTCGATTAATTGGTTAAGAGTACAACTGATACTATACTATACTATTCTATAAGAAAATTACATTTAAAACAGATATTAACAGTAATAACTAACTAATAATAAAAATTATCGAATTGATGCCATTATCGAAGAATGTAGTCGTTCGTGTCTTCAGCCAAATGTTCACAAACGATTTCACATATTATTCACTATAAAAACGGCGTCCTCCCATTTCGTCTTTGAGTGGACCTAACATATGAAGGTCACATGGGAACAAGTCGGTTATAGGGCGTGTATTCCAATATTTCCAAATGAATTTTCTCTAACTTTTCTCTTCAACTTTTCTTTTCAAAGCAACCGACTGTTGGAGAATCATACATCGGACGGCATGCCTCGCCTTTTCTGTCGATAAGTTTGGCTTCATTAAGGAGGTTGCAATAATATTCAGAATTGACTGTATGTCGCTCATGAAGGAAATTAACAAACAGTATGCATGTTCTATCCCAAAAACAGTTGCAAGAACTTTTCCCGCAGTCAGACGGGATATGGCTTTTCGAGGTGGAGCTTTTCTAGGTTGTCTCCATTCCATATTTGCTTGTTTAGATTCCGGGGGGTATCATGATCACCAGTCTCATCACAAGTGATAATGTGACTTGAAAATGGGAGGACGACGTTGTCACAGTAACCAAGATGTGGAATCGTTTGTGAGCAAT
Organism: Ontholestes murinus; assembly: GCA_963969525.1. Taxonomy (NCBI): domain Eukaryota; kingdom Metazoa; phylum Arthropoda; class Insecta; order Coleoptera; family Staphylinidae; genus Ontholestes; species Ontholestes murinus. The sequence continues at coordinate 31,411,215 of OZ018391.1, forward strand.
TGGCTGAAGGTCGTGTCTTACTACATTTTTCGATTATGGCATCAAGAAACTTCATTTCATTCGTCACCCACGTAATAGTATGGGAAAGCTGTATGTAATATTAGTCAAGTATGAAATGAAGCAAAAAGTGCATATAATTGAATTCGATTTTTTTCCAATAAAAACTTTTTATTTTTAATAAAATTATGTACCCATATTATCGATACTCTTTTTCCGTTTTGGAGGTAACTCATTTATCCATTTGCTACAGAAGTCTGGATCGCGGGAGTCGATGAACTCTTGAAACACCATTTTGACAGCCTATGCGGAATTGCATTTTTTTCCAGATAATAAGTTGTTTAAATTTTGAAAGAAATGATAGTTAGTTGAGGCAAGGTCGGGTGAGTGCGGTGTGTGATGGAGAGTTTCCAACTACAACTCCTGTAGCTTTGACAGGGTCAAGCGTTGTCATGTAGCAGGATTAGAGTCATCTGATTAACTAATTTTGGCTATTTAATTAATTTTAAGATTTCTCATTATTTTGACTAGTTGATAACAGTAGACATCCGTCGTGATCGATTAACTATGTTCCATAGAGCTGTGGTGAATGATACCTGAGCTAGATCACCAAACAGTGACTACCAGCTTCTTCTGGTGGATGTTTCGTTTCGGACAATGTTTTGGTAATTCGTCTTTGTCCAACCATTGCGATAAACGCTTACGATTATCGTACATGATCCATTTTTCATCACACGTAACAATTCGATTAAAAATGGTTCGCCTTTGTTCCAATAAAGGAAAGAAAGACATGCGTCGAGTCTTTGTTCCTTCTGGGCATCAGTCAATTCATGCGACATCCACTTGTCCAGCGTTTTCACTTTACCAACTTTTATCAAATGAGTCAAGATTGGTTGCTTTGATACATTGTACATTAATGATAATCCATGTGCAATTTCGCTGGGATAAGCTTCCACAGTTATTTCCAGGATGTCATTATCCACCTGAGCCTTGGGTCGACCACGTGGTCCAATTGATAGGCCGAAATCTCCTGAATGAAATGTTTTAAACCAACGAGCTACAGTCGCGTTTGTAGCCACTTGAATGCCAAACACACTATTTATATTGGAGACTGCCAACCATGTTTTGGCTTCACGCTGGAACTCATACTTCATCAACACAAGAATTTCGCTGATTTCCGTATTTTCACTGAATCGCCTATACAAAAGAACTATTACATTTTTTTTTCAAACTGAAATGTGCATTAGAAAGAGGAAGAAATATACTTTCACACGAAAAACAAATTATTTCAAAATACGGCGTCTAAATGAGGTTGTGTGCGATTGAAATAAATAACATGAAGTTTGCTCCATTTCATACTTGACAACCTAATATTTCCAAACTTTTTGTTTGAATAAACGTATATCCAATAACAAAATCAGAAACTTGGCCTATTATAATCTGGGGTTTGGCTGAAATCTATGGTCTTTTCACTTTTTTTTTGAATTTAACTTCGATTGAATAATAATAGTTAATTCGTGCCACTATACAATGGTTTACAGACGTCAAAATATTACAATTGCTTTATTTATTAATTTATTTATTAGTACTTTATCAGACTTGCTCTATAAAGATAATTCGAAATATATATGTAAAACAGTAAACAAAACCATACAAATATCGTCAAATATTTATTTGCATGACATTTTTTTGTCTTCTGGAACTATTTGTTGCATGACTTGTATCTCTGTCGTTAAGAACTGTACCAACCATTAATTTGATTGCTTACTTTTCTAGGAACTGCTAAAATTTGACGACTTTTTTCTACCATTGCGCATTTATCATATCTGGGTATACTCGATTTATTGTTAGCAACAATTTAGTTTGTTAAAAGCAAATCAGTTCCTATAATTGAAGAGTTATCAAATTGTGTCCTTAGCAATTTAATAATTTGTATTTTCACTCTTCACAGATCTTATAATAGGGGAACAAATTTAATATTTTTCGTTATTTAGTAATACAGAAGATCTGTTAAAATTAAGTAGTAGAAAAAAGGCTCATTTTATTTCAAAATAAAACACTTTATTAAATTTTTAAAATCATTTGTAACAGGCAAACATTAAGTTCAATTTAATGAACAGTTTTCCTTATGCTAACCGCTAGTTTTCCAAATTAGATCATTAGCTTTTTCTTGATGATAAGTACAACAAAAGAACCTTTTAATTGCAGCACTAAGCCCAGCATACTGAGGATGTATTCAAGTGTGACATTTCATGCATTGTATAATTTCTTCTTCCTTTGTTTCTTTACACAATACGCAAAACCATGAACTATAAGATTCTTTTTACGTTTCTGCATTTTTTCAAGGCTTGGAGAACTTATTTTGTAAACTTTTGTTCCAACTGTAATTTGTAAGGGCCGCTGCTTATTTCAACTGCTTTCTGGGGTATTGATACACTCCGAGAAGATGAAGGGACATTTGAATTTGGATTTTTCTTTGCTTACAATTTAGTTTAGTTCCTATAATTGAAGAGTTATCAAATTGTGTCCTTAGCCGTTTAATAATTTCCATGCTTATGGTAATATTTCTCTAAGAACTCCTAAATCGTTCTCGCTCTAGCGATTAAGGTTACTTCGGGTTTTCGTAGCAAAAGATGAATAGTTCGTTTAAAAAAATAATTAATAAAATGCGTAGAACCACATTTTACAAGAAATGTTCTTATCTCTATTCAAACTATGCGGTAAGCAATATTTTTTAGCAACATCAAATATTAGTTTTCTAAAGTCCTTAATTGATAAACCAAACATTCTTTAATGTGAAGGATGTGCTCAGGAATAATTCCTTCCATGTCTGTAGGACATGTTTGATATTGTATAAAAATGTCAATCTAACATATCTCTCAAAATTGTGATTGTAAACTAAATGTAAATAAGTAAACTTTGTGCTGGTATAATAAGACTTGTAATTACTTACGTTCAGAGGAATTTCTTTCACTCTTACGCCGAAATAACAAATTTACTTATTAGCCAAAAAAATAATACTTCTTACCACAAGGCTCTTTTTCACAAACACAATTGCACCAACCTCGTCTCTACCTACGTATAACAAATTACTTAACTCAAATTTCATAGATTTCATCAGTATTTAGATTTAAATTAGGCTACCTTCTCCTAT